>JANCMC010024695.1:585018-727413 GCA_024363005.1 Charaxes varanes
AGGTCTTTGCCCAGAAGTCCAGGCCCAAACTTTACAATTCAGAATATATTAAGTCATAAAAACAAATTTAGGATCAGTTTATAGCTTCCAAAATAACATTAGCAGGGTCAATAGTCGTCATGACGTTAATCGATTATTATTTACGCAAAAAATCGATTATTCAAACCGAACTTTTTATACTCTTTGTATATTGAGAAGACCCATACTGCATCTTCTTTAACTAAGTAATATATAAATATTTTTATTTAAAAAACTATGGAAATTAACATGGAATATATAATAAAGTTTATCTACTTACGCTAAAATCTGAAAGTCTTTGCCTCTTCGCATCTCGACTGAGAAGATCGTACAATAAAAGCAGCCTCAGATTAGAGGAAGACAGCTTTCCTCTCGTAGTTACTTCGGCTGGGTTAGATCTTAAACCCTCCCAGACGTCGATCAAGCGATCGTCATCAGGGTCGTAGGCCATCTTGATCATGTCTCGAACATTCGGAGATAGGTATTGCAAATTCTCTTCATTAATTTCTTCATCATATCTATCTGAACGGCTTGATATTTTCAGGTCCTGTTCGTAAGGTAGCAGTTTATCTGGAACATCTGGTCTTGGTTCTAATAATGGTTTAACTTCCTCATTATGTGCCGCCAGCAATGGTTCTTCTGTTTTCTTCTCTAGAGGTTCTATAATAGTATACTCAGCGTTATGTTCAACCGGTAGGAGAACGTAGTTTTGGTTCTTTGGAATCACTCTTTCTGATGGTTTGGGTGGATTTGGTGGTGCGTACAGTCCTGGCTTATGAAATGCTGTTGTTATATCCCTGGAATTATTATTATGACCATATGTCAGAGACGTATTTACAGATTGTAATTCGTACATTTTGTAAAAGTAGTTGCTATTGTCTAATAGTAGAGGAGACAGCGATGCTAAATTAAAACAGAAACGAAACAAAAGGTTATGTTAAGGTACGGTCGAGTTGTAAACAACGCCTGAAGCGTGGTTTTATGGAACTATGATAGTTTTAACTATGATAATTTTTGCCTTGACAAAATCGTCATATTATATGCTTTCCGAAATCCTTAAAGGATTTCATTCAAAACAAAAAATAATAATCGTGCTTGAATATTTCTTAGTGATATTTTTTACAAGTTTGTGACTCTCCCATTTTCTTAAGTCACGTTATACTCCCTCCCTATTTGATTTCCTGACGCGCTTGAGTATTGCACAAAGTCCCCTCTCGGACTCCCTACCATAAGATGTTATCGAGGATATTTATAGCTTAAAATTTTCAAACCAAGTAATATTAAAGCAGAGTTCATTAGTCGTTCAGAATAATTTTCCTAATGAGTTTTTAGCTTGTTCAATCAACATGGAAACTTTCAAGTCTGTACGTACAATAGTTTTGAAATGCTAGAGGGAAGGCACCCAACGGGCAGACAGACAGACGGACGGACAGAGCGAAATTATAAGGGTTCCTTGTAGTACTACGGAACTCTAAAAAATCTCTTACGTAAAGTGTATATAGTGTAAATAGGCACGCCCCTCTTTGCGAGAATTTGCAAGAATTAGAACTGCCTCAGTTAAATTCTCCTTTAGGACAGATCTGTAGGCGGCTCATATACCATCCACTGGAAGAGAAATTGGTAGATATGTTTCAGTCTAAAAATGCAAGTCCCTCCAAAGTATTTACCTTAAATTCAAAACAGCGTGCTTCAATATTACGGCTTACAGTGCGTGGAGGGTTTGAGTTACAAGCAAGCATTACAATTAGAGCTGGAAGAGCGAATTTAAATAACAAATTTCTTTAGAATAATTGTATTAAATAGAGTAACAGCTTCAGGGCCTTAAGACGCTTTTTTTTAATTACAATTACATTTTCAACTACGGACGAATTTAGGGGCGTCAGAATGGTTTTTACGCTGAATAGTGTCAGGAAAATAAAAATTGTTTTGTTTTTTTTAATAAGAACTTTTAAAATGTTTGTTCTTTGCAAAGTACATATAAAAAAATGTACTATACAACGGCTCGAAAGTCTATGTCAAGGTCGTATAATATGTGTGTTATAATTTTGTATATATTAAACTCTACTAAACTATAACTCTCATTCCGTTCCCGTCTCCACCCCGTCCCCGTCTCTGTTCCATTAGAAATACTTTAATATGGCGGTTAAGAATTCTTAAGCTTTCTAATTTTCCGCGCAATGTGCGGGAAAAACGGCACGATAGCGGTAATCCTTAATTAAGATCTCCCGCGATATACACCGGCTCTCTGTGGTCGATCCTCCTGATCTAGGTTTTGTTTGCACAACCATCGATGTAGGTTGACGCTGCTTTCATAAACAAACGTCTGTAAAAGACGGAAGGACCAATGTATGTATACAATATGTGTGTATGTATGAAATATGAATGTATGTATTTTTTTTGTATATATTACAAACAGCTTAAGTAATAAAAAAACAATGATACAATTTAAAAAGAATGAAATTAAACATAGTTAGCTGTCTGTATTATGAAAAAAAAGGTCATTGAACAGCTCATCAAATGCTATAAACTACATGCAAACACAAAATTTTCGATTCATTTTTTTGCCGCTTCGTGACCTATGTGTGACGCAAAAAGAGGTTGCGTCTGAAAACCAGCGCATACAGTTATTTTGGAAAAACTATCCATTTCTTTTTTTACGTATTAGGAATACTTTGAAGTATGCCTAATAGTTTCATCGGCAATTAAAAACTTTTTTAATAGCTTGTTCGGAGTGTTCCAGCAGGGTTGAGTCTTAAACCGGATAAATTACAAATTTCAATTCGTCCCTCCAGCTATCGTGGCTCCGTCATCATTTTGTACAGTTTTATTTTCAACTTTTTACACGTTTACTAAATCACCATGTTCTGTCCTAATATTAATAAAATAATAATATAATACCAGGGAAAAATAATATTTTTCTTGCTTTTATTAAGAACAAAGCCCCAAGCTAAATTCCAATATTAGACGCAACAAGTATTCGCCGTATTGAAAAGTTCAAATGAAACGTTTTGCTTTGGACGAAATGAAAACAAGTTGTTGGGTTAAACCTTTGTTTTAGTGCATCGCAATCCAGCAACGGGGTAAGGTACGCTTGGTCGTATGTATTTTTCAACTTTATGCGCCATGCGAGAACAAGCTGTAAAGTAAATATTGCACGTAGAAAGAAAAAAAGTAAATAGCTATTAATTAATCTGTGTTGGATTTATTGCCTTTAGAATAGATTGCATGATTAGAACCTTAGCCTTGTCGTATTCCAATCTATAGGTTATTTATTATTTGTTTACTATAATCCATTTTTAAATTTCGCGCCTTTTTTAGTTCCGGTTTTTACAAAAAAGCAACAAATATATATAATATAGCGAATGACGCCTAGTATACTATTTATTATTTGCACTAGTATACTGAACCAAACCGAAAAATTTTGAATATTTAATGCCGGAGCCAGACATAGCTTTATTTGAATAATCATGTAGTGTGGCCGGGGACTTTGTGTAGCCTAGTTTAGAAAAGTAGATGAAGATCTACCAGATAATCTACATTTAGATGCAGCACTTTTTGGGTAGGAAACCAACTCAAATGAATTTTATAAGGTTTGTGACCCTAGGAAACTATGGTTAATTGCTGTTAATAACATATGTACTTAATTTTAAAATTTTGTATTTTTCGCCGGTATCTTAAATATTTCTGAGACAAAGGTGTCCTATTGTTTTTATGTAGCCCTATTGATGCAGCCATGAGGAAAATTAACCTGAAAATAGATAGACGGAAAAAGAAAGATATTTCTGAATATAATTTAAGCCTTTTCTTATAATATAATTTTATAATATAAGTTAAGTTTGATTTTCATGATGCCTATAGAAACGTGGCGTAGCGGCGTAACGTTGTGGAATGCAAAGGGACGATGCGTTGCGAAACGGCACACTGTGGAGTGCAACTAAATGAAGTTGAAAATCTTAGTCTCTTCTGAAAATTTATAGCGTTTATTGTAAATTAATTTAGAAATGACTGTAAGCGCCTAAAACTCATTGGGATTAAAAAATTATGAGTTTGAATTATATATTGACTTTATATTGAAATATGATACCATAATTTTGTTAATCAATATGTCTTTGAAAACGACAGCCTTCCAATTCTGAAAAAGGTCAGTTGACACAAAATAAATCCTAATAAATTTTGATTCTGGGTAGTTGATAGAGGTTTAAATTTTACATAAATCAAGGGGAATTACTAAAATATATCTAAATTGTTTTAAATTTTGGAAACATAAATCAATTAATTAAATACATAAAACATGTGACGTGACATCAATCATATCGCATGACGTCACATCTTGCCAAACAAATTGTAGTTGCTGACGTACATTCTAATCACGCTACATCCGATATGGCTGTGCATCATAAAACTTCTGAAGTCCAGTTTCGCTGTGTTTTATGGAAGTATTGTTTCAGAAGTGGTAAAGCTGATAAGTCCGGTAACTGCCCAACTTCGGTTTCTGCTGTTCACGTCGGTGCTTTTGTTCCTATTACTTTTGTTTCAGGTTTATTACTTCACAGCCAGTTTTTTTCTTACTACTTAGGTACGTTTTCAAGTATTCTGGTGCCGGCTGTTCCAAATTCGCCCAAAAACCTCTTTAGTACAACGAAAGTTATTCTTCTATTTGACAATTAATGTACTACGTACATACACAGTTGGACTGACTGACATCTATGAATTTCAGTTCATCACTTTTATTTTTTAGCAGGCGGTACTCTTAAGTGACTACCGACGCCCATGGACAACTGCAACATCAGGGGGATCGCAGATGCGTTGCCGGGCGGATTCGGTGGTGTAGCTTTCGGGTTGCAGCATTACACCGATTTTCCTTCGTATTCATTCGCGGATTTAAGCAAATTAGTATTTTATACATGTCATTGATTTCCATAAAAAAACGTAGTTTAGTTTCTCATGCACAATATTAACAAGGGAAGTGTAACAATATTGATAAGTGAAGTGAGACAATCACTTATTAATATCGTTTTCCAGTGTTCATATTAATATCTATTCATATGAATAAAATTAAAGGGTTTGTATGTATGTATATATGTAAAAATGTATATATTATATATCACTGAATTCATGCAAGCGAAAGCGCCAGTTATATCTTGTTATATACTATTATATATGTTTTATATATGTATTGACTGGCCCGTTGGCGCAGTGGGCAGTGACCCTGCCTTCTGCTCCGGGGTCGTGGGTTCGATTCCCGTCTCGAGGATTAAAGCAAAGTAGTTTAGTTTCTTATGCATGTCATGGATTTCCGCAAAGTAACGCCTGATTCTCTCAATTATTTTTCTATAGTTTACATTGTTTTTGTAATATAAATGATTACTTCCATATAATTCCATGCAAGAATAACAAGCCTGTTTTGTGGTCAAGTTTTCAATTGGCATGCAACGAGCGTAAAACAGGTTCTGATGTGGATCTTCCACGTACAGAGCTAAGTATGAATAATGTTTTATATTGTACTGATTGTACGAGAATATTTACGTGAAAATATTACTTATTGTTTTATTAATTAATTTACTTTTGAACATATTTTGTCGTTGAATATATACAGGACTATATGACACACGGACGTCTGTTCCTAAGGTAGACAACTTAATGGCAATGAAAACGCTTATACAAACGATCTCGCTTGAATTTAAACCTTCACGCAACGGAGAAATTACTCCATTAGAATACCTACTCTATTACAATAACATTAAGATGAAATTTGAGAAACGATGCCAGTGTTTTTGAACGTTGTAACACTTCGGACACAATTAAGGGGTTCTGGAAATTTTGGCGACATTTCTGCGCCGCGCTTATTAAAAAACTTCCCACAGCACACAACTTATTTTATCGGCTGAAATGTATTAATTAGGATATTCTAGTTCGTCGGGCACTGATAAAGAGAAGTGGGTCTATGTGGAGTGCAATTTAGTCGTGTGATAGCGATCTGGTCGCTACAATTACACGGCGACGAGAAAAAGCTACACTTAACCAAATTACCGAGTATTTATTCGCAAGCACTCGACCGAGGCGCGTTTTCGAGAGCTGCGCTTATTAATTTATTTTATCTATTTATTTATAAGGAACACCAGCAGTTACATAGATTAAGATATTACAATATCAATTTATGATAGCAACAAAGAGTCTGATATGAACTACTTAAAGGCGTACACAATATATTTGTTAAAAAATAAAAACTAGTAATTAATCAAAGAAAAAAAAAGCTACATATTATAAAAAACAGTAATTATTCCGGCCTTCATCTTCTTAGTTATATATTTTCCTGTTGAAAAGGAAAAAAGGCTCACCGAAGATAAATACAAGCTGATAGTAAATATTATTATTATTTTATTTAATTAGGTACGCCAAGAGCGTGTTCACAAACTTAATTTTAAAAACATTACAAGTATAAAAAATAATATAGAGGGTTAAAATGTTCACACCTTCAGGACCCGGTGCTGTTCTCTTAGACTTAAGTCGTTCAAGGACTAAGGTCGCCTCGCTATCCGTAATTGCTGCGGGTATATCTCCTGTCCTCTCGAGCCCTAGTGGGGGGTGTCGTATATCGAGGGACAAGGTTTAGCTTTGGCTAGTCTTGTCACTGATATTATATAACTTTTTTGCTGTAAATTATTCAATTTGATTTGACGTTTTCGTAATCTGACAGAAAACGGACGTGACGCGATATTACATTTTCGTGTTTCAAAAAATAAAAAATACGCCTCAGAAAATAAATAAGCTTAGGCATAATTATATTTCGGGCATTAAGCGGATGGCGTGATGCGGCGGACGAGAATGACGGAAGGCAAATAAAATAAATACCGCCAGAAGAGTTGAACATAATCATTTGAGAGTCAAAAATTTAACATATTCGTTCGTGATTAGATACTTAGTGTCATTCACAAATTGACAACTATTGTGATATTTTTGTTGTAGGTAGATGTCACAGTCATTGGAATAATAAATCAGTGAGTGCTGTAATGGCAACAAAGAAACCATTCTCAACCTCCTGGCCTCAAAAAACCATAGAATACAGAAACTTCAATTTATTCTTCTACAACGAGCATTCGCTAAAGGCCGGTAACGCATCCGCGAGTTCTCTGATGCTGCAGTTGTCGGCGTCGATGGTCATTTAAGTCAGGTGGTTAACCTGACCGTTTGCCCCCTTGTTTTATATTATTTGCTCTCAGACGAGAGACTCACAATTCAACGAAAAAAAATGTAAATGATTACATATTATCATCATAATAATTATTACATTATTGTAATTTAAGGGTGATTTTTAGGGTTCCGTAGTAATAATTCCTCATTACTACTAAATATCCCTTATATCTTAACCCTTATGTCCTGTTCCTAGGAACAGGACATACACTTTATATGTCCTGTCACTCAATCCGTCCGTCCATCCGTCCGTCCGTCTGTCTGCCCTAACTAACTTCTACAATTATGAACATAATTCATGAAATCTGGCTTCGGTGTCGAAGAAACGTGCGTTGAGGCACATCGGAAAGTCAGCGTAGTGCTGTGCTTTGGTGACGGATTCGGTGGTGCAGCTTTCGGGTTGCAGCATTGCACCGATATTCCCTCGCATTCATTCGCAGATTTAAGTAAAAATAGTATTGCCTAGCCCAGACATACGGAACGTGAAAACTACCAAGTTATCAAGACTGCAGTTTACTCAAAAATTACTAAACGATTTTTGGACATTTTCGTCGTACCATCTATGATGAATAACGGATAAATTAACATTTTTAATTACGAACCGAAACGAAGATTTATTAAATTATAAAATATTCGTAAAACATGTTTGTTTTGAAACCACTCCGAAACTGTGAACTATCTTTTAAGCCCCTAAATGATAAGGACGACCCAAGAAATCAGCGCCATCTATAGATAGCGGTGCGGTCAGCGCCCGCCGCTATTCTGCCTGCACATTTTAAGTGTCTCATAACTTCGAAGATATTCATTTTAATAATATGCTGTAAAGGACAATATTGATCTACATAAAGTGTACAACGTATTTAAATGGATAAGGATTAATACGGTATTCTTTATCGAGTGTCTTTGCTTATGTATAGGAAATGTGACATTAAGAGCCATATTTTTTCATTGCGAATACTTAGAGGATAGATTTTTTCACAGCCTTAAGAGACCGTAGATCTCAATATTTATAACAAATTTCACTTTTATATTTCAACTGGTTTCTCAGAAAAAAGGCATCGACGTACAAACAGACAGATAGACAAATAAACATTTATGCAAAAATAAATTTTCAATTTTCGCACTTTTTCCTATATTTGTGTTATATGATATAGCTTCTTGCCAAATTTCATGATTCTAGGTCTACGGGAAGTACCCCTATAGGTTTTGGGTCCCCGTGCAAATATTTGGGAAAAGTGACATAAATGGCCATATCTTTTGATTGTGTTCACTTGGAGGGTTGATTTTTTCACAGCTTCAAGGGACCGCAGACTTCAGTATTTGGTATTAATTTCAAATTTTCAGGTCTTGACAGAAAGAAAAAGTTCGTCTGTTTGTCTGTCTGTATTGACAGACAGATAAACAGACGAACAACGAAGTGATCCTATAAGGGTTCCTTTTTTCCTTTTGAGGTACAGAACCCTAAAACAAGTACAGTGGTAGCGATAGCGGAACTTTCCACAAAGGTAAAGTAAGGTTAGCAAAAAAGGTGTGCGCTCGGACAAATGAACAAAGTATCAATTTATTTAGTTTCATTGCGGTTTGCGAGCTTGTTCGTGGGACAATGGAACGGCATCAAGTGAACAGGATGCGAAGCAGTGCGACGACCGAGACGGTAACCGTACACTTCTATCACCGGTATCGCACAATAAAATAAAAAAATCGTAAACTAACTTATCTGTTCCGATTGCATGCAGCATAGATAACTTCACTGCACATACATAACAAAATTGTTTTAGTTTAACGAGTTATAAGGCAAGAGGGTTTATTTATAGCATTTAAAAAAAGGATCATATAAATTTGTCCAAACTTCTTTTTTTAATTTTTTTTTAATTTAAAAACTTTATTTATTTTTTAAATTAAAAAAAAAGAGGGTTGAAGTTATTTGTAGGATCCTTTTTTTAAATACTAGGAATAGTTTATAGGTATGTTTAACAATCCCAAATGCTAAAGATCTAGCTTTCCTTATACCGTTAAGTTATTAAGGCTCACATGGGGTTAGATTTGTTGGATTGCTGTCGAACGAAAAGAAAACTAGAATAATTTGCTTGAACCGTTAAGGGACAACAATAATAAAGAGAAATTTTTCCCAACTCATATAAGGGTCTCGTACTAATTGAGATGTATGGACAGGGTCGTTGTCGTCCCGTCGCGTCGCTTCGCTCTGGAGTCTGGACCAACGCATTGTTCTCGCTCCGGGGGGCACTAACCCATGTGCGCCGATTAGATACGGACGCCGCGCGCCGCCCGGGATATGACGCGTACAAACACACGCTGCGTACGTAAACAGTGCCAGTTTACGAAACACTCTCACAAGATATGACTATCTCTATATATTGTTCTTTATGATAGCAGGAACATGAACAAATAAATAAGGCGGAACAGTCTTTTTTCCTGTTTTAATCTACAGATTTCAACTTTTAGCCAGATTTCAGTAAGGGACATACTCGTATATACATACTAGCTTAAACTCGCGACTTATCCACATTGTTTTTACCCCTATTTCACCCCTGTAAAATTTCCTTTTTGCGACAAAAAGTAGCCTATATTCTTCTCCAAGGTCCAATCTAATTCTATACCGGAATTTATCAAAATTGGTTCAGCGGCTGACAGACATAGTTAATTTTACATTTACAATACTAGTACTATATCTATAGGAAAGAAAAGAGTTTGAATATTGAGAGCCGGCACAAATAATTTCATTTTTTGTTTATTTATTCAATACTAGCAGACCCGGCAGACGCCGTCTTGCCTGAATTTGGGCTCGTTAGCTATTAGCCAATATCCTTTTTTTACTTTATTGTTTTCTTCATCGCTAATAATTAGTCAACATTAGCGGAATTTTATAACGATCCTCAATGGGCGATAACAGAGGTCATACGGCTAAGTAAAGTAGGTACTTGTAAATCCCTCATTGAACGTTCTAGCATTACGGAATTAAAAAAAAAGTTTTTTTAGTTATTTTTCCTAATCGCAGTTAGTCTTAATGAATAATAAATAACAAACCGCGCCGCGAAAAAGTGTGCGGTGTCCCTGAACCTATTGTTGCAGAATCATTGTTATACCGTAGCCAGACATAGCTCAAAGGGTTTGTACATTTTTGTCCTTGAAGTCCACAAAGTACTACAAAACTTGTACAATTACACAAAGTCCCCGACCACACTACATGATCATTCAAATGAAGCTATCTTGCTCTGGCATTAGAGATTGTGGTAATGCTCTGTTTTAATGCATTATGAACATATTTCTTCCTTGAAAGTTCCTAACTGGTATTGGTTCGGAAACAACGGAGCGGGCAATTTATTTTATTGATGTGCGAGGCAAGAAATTCCTAAAGAATTACACGGTTGCAGAATTACCTGCTCCCAAGTTTAGGTCGTAAAAAATCGTCTCAAGTGAAGTCGTCCCAAGTGTGTGGGCTCCCTTCATGCATTCTCTAGGCGCCATTGTTTGGGAGATTATACGAAACTCGCTGAGCAAACACGGAACGTCTGCCCGCCGATAAGCGGCACGCGAGAGCATACATGTCAACAGAAAGCCTGCTATTTTGTAATGTATGGTTAATATATCTCGTTTTATAGAGTACTTACACTCCACCACTATCTTTGTACAAAAAATAACTTGGTTCCCTGTAATGTTGGTTTACGGATAATAATTTAACGCTGAACGTTAAGGCCGATCGTGCCTCTCTAACGCTTGTTACGCGCTCTCACTTGCACGCTCAGTTCAGACGGAACGTGACACTTTATCGTGCGCGCGGCCAGTTTTCATCAATTTATAAGAAGTAGTAAGTACCTGGAACATATCTGTGTCAGGGTCTTCGGTGTACTCTACGATCACCGCTTGGCTCCGGCTGAGTGTGTATGAGATGGAGTGCTGGCTGGCATCGAGGATGGCCTTGCTGCTGTGCGGAGTCTTTACGACGTAGTGCTTCGAGCGGCGGACGCCGTTTGCTTGCGGGCGTCTGTACAGCACAAACTTGCTACGGCGCCGCCCACGCTCTCCCGCTGGGAGGAAGCCATTGTATCTGCAATAGAAACATTATTTAAAGAGATGCTGTTAAGATTTTCCTGTCTTATTCAAGATTGATTTTTTTCACAAGTAACCAACCAATCCAATCGTCCTTCGCCAAAGGTGTAGCTACCCCAGTCAATAAAAGAACATATATCTATTCTCCAATATCACTGTGTTAGTATTGCTTGCCTGTAGCTTTCTATGAGGTTTTCTGATTTACAGATGTATATATTTCTAGTAACTCGAACGAACAGAAAAGATTCGTTATACCCTCTCTACCCGCTCATATGAGTGTTTTTGCGCGAGAGGACGAGCACGACCACGAGTGGTAAGCAACGCGAGACACAGCGAGTATACCTCTCTAGACTCTTGCACTCGTCCACCCTCACCGTCCCTCGATGAGTGTAGACGCGGCGTTAAGAGACAGGCCGGGGCCTGTTTAAAAATTTGATGATCTCACGCAGATAACCTCGGCGAGGTATTTTACATGATTTTATAACGTCTGCTGTAAAAACCAATTAATTGGGTTCGAGCTGGTGTGATTTAAATTGGATAGTATCAGCATTCGTGCGTGTAAATCGAGGCGCGACGTGCCAGTGCCCCACGCAACCGTTTGACTAATGACTAAAAGCATAACCACTAACACATTATGCGGACATCCAAAACAAAGCACTATTCCACACCCAGTTTATTTAATGATTTTACAGTGTCATCGTATTAGTGGCGTACCCAGATTCCTGAATAAGGAACAATTAAATAAAAATACTAATAATAAACACATTAAAACAAAAATATAGAAATTGTAGAGAAGCCGGTCGTAGCTTTATTAGTAACCGGCAAGTGAGCCGAACGCTACGTTAAGCATAAGCAACCGTGGCCGGGTGATAGATGTGTGATCCATTCTTCGTGTTTCGAAAGTAAAATTCTAAAACAGGTGGTCCCGTTTAATGTCATTGAATGGTATTAGTCGTAAGATTGTGGGGGTTCCGAGGCTGACGTCAGACGACAATCGGTCATCTGAACTCGCTCTACAGCCACAACTTCTGTTATTTAAGCGAACCCTGAAACTAGAACGGGATAGCGCTAGGAAAAAGAATATAGAGACAAACAATATATTGATATACATGTATACATGTGCATGCATACCGGCATCTATACAATGCCGGATGTCCACGGCACCGCTCGACTACGTGCCAAGAGATGTCACGCATTGTAAATTTGTGTGAATTGTCATAACTAGGTGAGACAATAACGGCACTTTTTAGCCTCTGTTTTATTCACCTGGTAGCAAACATTATATTGTAAGAGATAGCCGTGATATTTTCCCAATACATAGAACGAACGATGATTTAAAAAATGAAGCAGATAAGATCCGATTTGTCACTGATGTGACAAATCAGAGTGTAATAATTCCGATTCATTTCTTAACTAATATACATAATTAAATGTTAATTCTTAATGCCCACAAAGATTTCCGTCTTTAAATATGCGTTAATAAAAAGAAGGTGCTCATAGTTTTCGGAAATTCACAGTAATATCATAATACGGATTTCCCAAATGAAGAAGTCGCAACTCGCAAGAGTAAACTGTATATTAAAAATGTAACAAAACGGGCTTATCTACGTTAACTTAAGACCATACAATGACGTTCCTATCGGCTTCCCTCATTCTAACAATAGGCACATCACTCATGGTATATGCAAACATATAGGTTACGTTTATAGCACCATTAAGCAAAGCTTGTTGTTTACCATCTTAGTTAGATAAAAAGTATCTAATGAATAATTTTTCACCGTATATCGTGCTTATGGGAAATGTATACAATTGGCTCTCAGACTATAACTGTAGCAACCGGCAGCAAAAGAAGCAATGCGTTGATTTGTTCTCGGCTCATGGGAAGCCGAGCAAGTTCAGCCATTGTGTTTTTGTGTAACTTCACGTAACTGCATTGACATAATAGAGTGTGTTACACTTTACTTTTTAACACGAATCAACATCGGCAACTTTGCCCGCGTCGTTTCTCATATTTAACGGCACCCTTTAATTTTAATACAAATACTAAAATCTTGCTAGCACGAATTAAATCAGAGCTCACACATATCGAATCCTCGACATCACGGCCATGAATGTCGTGTAAAATGGAAACACGAACCTTTATTTGACGTTTCGTTTCGAACTTAAAAGTAAGTAAAACTATGGAGAATGTTCGTGCCAGGCCATCAGGTTGAAGGAAGGAAGGAAGCCTAGTAAAAGAAGGTAGCCTAGTATACTAGGAGGTTTGTATGTAATTATGTCGAACAAAATAAATTCTTGCAAACCCATTTCATCCACTACCCTACATAGTTACACCTTCACTCCAAGCAAGAAGTTTGTATAATTAAGTTAGCCACTTGAACGTTATAGCCTGAAGCAAGCCTCACAACTGTCGGTTATATGTAAGTATCTTATAACACGACTTTGGGTATATGCGAGTGTATTAGCTACAGTGGCATTACATCGCTTGCTTCGCTTACTGTACTTTTTTAATCTACAAGAAACAATAGTGCAAACTGCATTTTCGACCTAACCGTAACAACCGGTTCTTAACGACGTCAAAAGCTGAAATAGATTCTGAATCCAATTTATTCCTGCCTGATCTATTCTATTAATTTCATAGATAAGGGCGATTCAAGGTGCTTATGGGCAGGTAGTTATACGCTTTTAGCTACCTGCTTTATCAGAAGGTTAACGGATGCGTTGCCGACCTTTGAAAAATGAATTTAAGTCCTTAACAGTGATTAAGCCTTCAAAAATATCGCAGATGGCGTTCAAGAAAATTTATTCTTGACTATCGGACCTGGCACATGTTGTCTTGCCCAAACGTTGGCTCGTCTGCTTACAGCCAATTAACCAATCTTCTTTACATATGTTCCATAAAACGTGACACTGGCCGAATGTTTTCGAAATAATATTCTTTATAATACGTCATTCAAAATGTCTAGTAGGAACGTCATCCATCCAAATATTTGAATATTCTTAATTAAATAGACTACATTGATATTTGCTAAATAATTAGGAATCACTTCCGAAACACAGAGGAGGTCTGATATCAAATATAAACCACTGCTAGAATGGATCACCCATCTATCACCCGGTCGCAGCCAGAGTTTACTTAGCGATCGACTCAAATGCCGACCACTGATTAGGCCACGACCTCCTCAACAATAATGTCTCTCTGATGTACGTGTAATTTTTCAAAAGTAAAATTATCTTATCTTATAACGCTAAGACGTTACGCTCGTTCGCACGAGTTCTCGACTTGTTACACGATGGGTTGACGACATCAGGAGATGTGGGGGAAGTGGCTGGATGCGGGTTGCGAGACATAGGGGAGAGTGGCATCAGCAACGGGAAGCATATGCCCAGCTGTGGGCGATTAAAGCCTAATAGATACTTATATACTCAGTAGAGATCGCCAGCTAGTAGAAATTCGCCAGTAAATCTTTAGATTTGCGATCTATATACATTTTTTCAGTCATTCATGATCAGCCCATCATCACCCACGCAAAGGCCTCCCTTTTTTATGCTATTCTCTCCTGTCTCTTGCCATTCGCATCCAGCTAGGTACCTTCTATCACCCTCTTTATGTCTTCCATCCATCTTGCCATTGGATGACCTGGATTTCTACAGCCCACTCTAGGCCACCACTCCATATACATATTTAAAGCTATATACAAAGTTTTAATAATTTAAACAACGATGTTATATTCGATAATTAATGTACAATACGGCCGTCATAACTGCCTATTCTTTGGCACAATTTTATAGTAAAATGTATGAATGTATACACGTGTGGATTAACTTTTTGATATTGGTGTGCGTGTGGTTTTATTTTATTCATTTAACGCATATTTTACAAAATATTCGCATTCACACACACTCCTCTATATAAACTATAATTGAGCCAAATTCAAATATCTTTATTGCGAATTTGGGTTTTTACATTAGCTCTTATAGCTAAAAAAGTACAGCCAATTTCCGCTTATAGCGTGCAATATAATGTGTGTTAATATTAATTAAAATTAAATAAAGAATGTAAGGAAAATCCTAACTAAACAGTTATTTATAAAATCGTTACAATAAAACAGTTATAAACAGTAAAGTTAACACTTATAGAAACAGAAAATAAAATAAAAGTTAGAGCAAGACTAAAATTCATACTCTGTTTGCGCAATTTTTGTAAAATGATACAGAATGTTTTCGGACCTCGTGTTAAAATAAAAGCGAACGGTCCCCTAACACGAAATCTCTAAAACAACCGGAGGTACAAACATGAAATTGGGAAAGGATCAAGGAAGTAATTTATAGTTGTAGATATCCGCTAAGAACGGATTTTTCAATCAGGTAGATTGAGGAAGTGAAGGTGCGCTGCCAAGCTAACGCGGTCGAAGTCGCGGCAAACAGCTAGTAAATAATATTCTCGTGTCCCCTACAAGCGAGCTTAAAAGCAGTAGGTGCGATAATAGCCTATTGGCATCAGTAGTTAATCTGGGTGTAACTCTGCCCTTGAGCTATTGAGGCTAATAATCTGTAACATTCAGATTCTGTAAAAAATTT
The DNA here is from genome assembly GCA_024363005.1 of Charaxes varanes. Classification (NCBI taxonomy): domain Eukaryota; kingdom Metazoa; phylum Arthropoda; class Insecta; order Lepidoptera; family Nymphalidae; genus Charaxes; species Charaxes varanes. The sequence goes on from JANCMC010024695.1 coordinate 600,877, forward strand.
GGACTCTCAATGTTAACTCCGTGATATATTAATATGAGCCAATATACCGACAGACAAAAGAGTCAATGAAACTGCAACCAAAAATGAATGACCGACTGGAAATATCCAAACTCTATGCGAAAATCAAAATGTAATAAAAAACACCTCTCGTGGCGTACGTCCGAATTAGGCGCGAAATCGCTCACGAGAGACGCGCGCAAAAACCTCGTCAGCCGCCGCCATGTTTGTTCGGCGACATCGCGGGGCGCGCCCTCTATATACACGATGACCACAACGCAATAACAATAAAAATACAACACCTTTCTTCCTGCAACCATATTTGTATGTACACAAGATTCTAAATCGTAGCATACAGTTTGAGCGGGCGCAAATCGTTCCTGGTCGGAATAAAAACATTTTTTTAACGACACCTTACCACTATGATTATAAGACTCAAAATCGAACAATGTATATTTGAATGCATGCAAATAATTCATGATCGGAATAAAATCATTTTTTTTATCGTAACCTTATCTTCAGCGAATAAGACTCAAAATCGTTCATTAGGCATTGAGTGAACGCAAATCAAATATGGTTGGGGTTGAAACATTTTTTTTATCGACAACTTATCTCTATACGAATAAGACTCAAAATCGTACCTAAATCGTATTCGATTGGGGTATGTATAGCCGATAGGGGTGTGAGTTAGGGGTGTAATATGAAATGGATACGCAAAGCGATACTGAAAGTGATAGCTAGTTAATACTGCGGTAGTTTTGTTAATGAATTTTTATTTTCCCCTCGTTGTTCTCAGTGCTGATTTTTAACTATTTCTGTTCCCAATCAACGCGGCTTTATTAATTTCACGTGTATCAAACGTGCTTTATTAATTATTTGCGTTGCAGTATTTTTTTTTAAACAACTTTGCTATCGCTTTAGGTGTCCAAATAGTTTGAAATTGTAATTATCTGTTGATCAGGCAATAAAATCAATATTTAGTTCTAGCGGATCCGTCAGACGTTGTCCAAACTTTGGCTCATCTGCTGTTAGCCACTTAACCAATCGCCTTCATGTCTTTTCCATAAAAGTTGAAAATTGACGAAATTTTTATAAAATAACTAGTGGAATCAGCAGACATTGTCCTTCCCGAACGTTAGGCTACTTACTATTTACTACGTTATATTATCCTGTATCTAATATTATTCTCGTTCCCATTCCCTAAAAATTTAATATGATGGTTAAGTATTCTTCTTAATTTTTTCTTTCTTAAGAACCTTCTCCTGACAATAACTAATTGGTCCAGCCGTTCCTGGTTTTGCCGTGATTAAGGGAAATTGGACATTTTATGTATATACACAGATAGACTAGCTGTGCCATCGACTTCGCCCGCGTAAAATTAGTTTTAAAAAAAGGTTCAATTTTAGTGTGACGATATATATATAGCCTATAGCATTCCTTGATAAATGGTCTATCTAACACTGAAAGAATTTTTCAAATCGGACCAATAGCACGTTCAAACAAATAAACCCATTAGCTTTATATATTTGTAGTATATTATAGTATTATAGTATATTATAGTATTGTAATAAAACACAGATAGAGGTAGTAACAATTGTTTAATCACTTAGCACTACTTATTTCAATAGCTTAGGAAATACTTGTCTTATTTTAATATGCGAGATCGACACTTGTCAACCAACCACCAAAAACGCGCCAACACAAGTCAACTATCATCTTGACAAACTCCATAGACATAGATCTTATGCTGTTTTTATAGATGAAGTTTAACATCAGGTATTAATACTTTTTATAAATAAAATTTATATAATAAAAACAATTAATTTGACTGAAAATTATTAAACCTAACAGTAGAGAAGTACAGATAGATAGATAGGTATATAATAATATCATTTTTTTCGGATCTTTTAAACCGAGAGTAACCTCTTAGGTTGGATGACGTCATTCATTATTTAGTAACAGTTGCGAGGTGGCGTTGAGTCAGCATTATCAGGGGCGCAGGACAGAGACAAACAACCCAAAATCTTGCCGGAGGCCAAAATTTATTTTGGGTTCCTGAGTCGCTCCAGAGATAAAGAGCTATTTTAAAATTAACTTAAAAAAAGACTAAAAATGGAACAATATAATCGTTTAAATTGCTTTTTTGCGAGCTATTTTTAAAAATAGGGTGATTAAAGGTTTTGTGTTTGCGAATTTCAATCGCTTCTCGAACTAGCCTAGGTATGTAGTGCCGGTCAGTGGATAGAACCTGTGGCCTATGAAGTTCCAATCGGTGTTTTACACTAGGTTGTAGAATATGTTCGGCGATGGCAGATTTCTTAGGGTCGTTATTTTTTATCTCTTTAATGTGCTCACGACGCATGTTGCTATAGAACTTTTCGTTTGTCCTAAATAGGAACTTCCACTCGTTATAAACAGATCATAATATTATTAGACCACGAAGATTTAAGTTTAAAATCTTTAATGTAGCTATGTTTTACTAAAAAAGAGCGGTACTTCGGCAGACGTGCGAGTATGTAACATTAACTTTTCTCACGACTTCTACCACGTTAAATAAATCTTGTCCCTAAACCTCCTTAATTTGAACCTCAATATATAGACGTAAGATTGCTTTGGTGTCCATCTGCACTCAGAGGTAGCCTGCTACAATAGCAATTATATCAGCCAATCTAAGGCTAATAGAAGCTATGAGTGGTTCAGGGACTACACTATAGTGCCCCTAAAACCCATACAAATATAAAGTTAACTTTAGACCCTGTCTCTGACTCTAATGGGCACCAGATATAATACGTTTCGGCCGTTCACGAACCCCATTAGCCGCGTGGAGCAAATGTGGTTTCGCTGTAGTCCCCGGGGAGCGAGTTCGGTGCTCGTGACCGCCTCGTGTCGTGCCCGCGCCGAGGTCGTGAGGACGATTTGCGTAACCTTAAGTAGTGGTTGTATAATTGAGATATATGTATGTAGAGACTGGGCATATAATATAATGTAGGACTAGGATATATTAGCTGTTCACGTGACTTCTTACAATACCGCAACGGCGGCGGGGCTTGAACCGGGTACCTTGCGGATTTCAGTCCATACTTTATACCGTTGAGCTATTGAGGCTCTAAGGTTCTAAGCTATTGAGGTTTTAGGACAACTATATTTTTAATAAAACATAATTTATTATCTACTAGCGGATCCGACAGACGTTGTTTTTCGAATGTTGGCTCGTCTGCTATTAACTAATTAACCAACCTCCTTTCTGTCTTTTCCATAAAACGTGACACTGTCTGTATAATCTATGCACAGAAAAATAATAAATCCCTTTATTGGAAAGTAAAAATATCTTTATTAACAACGTTTTGAAGTACATTTTTTTCTGTCTGTGTCTACACCGGCAGACCAAACAGACAAAAATGTTTACTTGCGTTTTTGCTACAGGTGGATCGTAATATACAATTAGTATAAAAAATATAGACGGCCTCTTTCGAAGGAACATTTTGTGACGACAGACACCGGCATCCAAAGTTTTGGGTATGTACCGATATACACTGCGATATACACAAGATTGACGTCACAGCTCACAGTGCCCGCAGTTGTATATCGCAAATGTAAAAGTTTAAGAAACAATGCCTTAGTGGCTTTCCATGTGGGGTCAACGTACCTTTTTGCCAAGCGGTATGGGCCCTAATTGCAAAGGCACTAATTGATACATTAATTTTACATGGCTATTAAGGTTGTTAACGTTCAACGTTTCTTGATATATATATATATATGGATTAGGGAGAAAGAAAAACGAAAACATGGATTAACGACAAAGGGACACAAAACACTTACCGGTTATATAGATGTCTTCCAGATGAAAGTAGCTAGTACTTAAAGCTGCCTCGTAGAGCGCATGCGCGGTTGGCGCCGACAGGTCCGTACAACCCTCCGTCTATCCATCCGTTCACCCATCCGCCCATCCATCCATACGCCCCTCCACCCATCGCCCATCCATCCACCCATCCATCCGTCCATCCATCTATCCCGCTTATACGTAAGTTTGTAAATATCTATATTAATGATATAAATGTATTTACTCTTTTTATGAAAGTTTTACGTGTAATACTTAGGTAGAAGAATGTCAAGTTGTTTGTGATGCTTAAGTAAATAACGTGTATTTATGTGAAGGTCGCGCGGTATCTGCGCATCGCGTCGTTGCATTTATGAAGTATTATAAGTTCGTAGAACTCGCACGTTCCACGTCAATAATACATGAAGCGAAAGCATCATAAATATACTGGTATATTTACTCTTTTTATAAACGTTGTATTACTATTTGTATCGAAAGAAGATAACGGTATTTCTGATACATATATAAACCGTTATACAGGGTGACTGGTGAGACACTTAACAGGAAGAAAAAAAACCAAACATAAATATCAATTAATTATTACAACATTCGGATTTTTTCTTTATTTTTTTTCTTCAAGTAAGGGGAATGAAACAAAACAAAGAGCATTGACACCTGTCCAGAGGTATTAGAGTTTTAGCGAGACTAACGAACAACGATTGATTTAAATGTATATATTTATTTATAGAGAATAATCTTATGGGTCGAATATTTTATATAAGATTAGCTTGCGGAAATTTGTGCCGGTAAATGAACCAAAATAAGTTTTTTTGTTAAATTATATTTATTTTTTGACTGGCCCGTTGGCGCAGTGGGCAGTGACCGTGCCTTCTGTTCCGGGGGTCGTGGGTTCGATTCCCATCTCGAGTCTGGGTGTATTATCCATATGTATGTAATTATATAGAAGGGAACACTTACTAACCCCAACACATTTATAAACTTTTCATTAACTAAAGACACAAAGAGAATCGCTGAAATCATAAATAACATAAATAAATTATGTAGATTTTAATTAAAAAAATCAAAAACGTTGTACGTTTTTCATTTAAAAAAAGTTATATGCATGTAATCATTTTAGATAGGGTTTATTGAATAAGTTAAATTTTAAAATCTTTTCTTAGACTTGAAAGTAACTAAAATTTTAAAGTTGTATCAAATCGTTCATCCATGGGCGTTCGTAGTCACTTTCATCGGGCTAATCACCTGCTTCTTTGCCCCTTGTCATATAAAAAAACAAAGGCAGAGAGCGTGCGATGCGATGCGAGCTAAAACACGCTTATTTATATCTGATATGCAATTAAAGTATTTCTTAAATAAATTTAAAAGTTGTTTTCCGATTTCATACACATTTAATGTAATGTTTCAGTGATGTACGTGTAAAAAATTTTTGAGAAATAAATTATCTTATCTTATCTTATCTAATTGTAGCCTTTTATTCAGAAGATTATGAAATAACAATAGCACGGGCTTTCAGCCCGTGGAGTATGTGATGAAAATTTAAAAAAAAAATTAGTAGGTGAGGAATATTAGAGACCACTAAAAAGTATTCCTAATATATTTTTTCCTAACATATATATTCTTAAATAGAACTTCAATAAATAAAAAATTCTCATTTAAGTAACAGCAGCTCTGGGAGTAATAACTTTAAAAAAAAATAAAGAAAACCTAATCGAACCCCTTGACCCATCGAAGATCAAATTCCCCGATAAACGCCCAAAACGGTTAAACTATGAAACAAGCGGCCCTTTGAGCTTGATTTAATGTTTCTCGGGGGTCAGTTTAAATAATATGAAATTCAAGCTCGAAATGCCCTTCCTTATTGATTCTAGTTTATATATCACACCCACACCTATCGCATGCTCTTACTTACAAATCAAGTCATCAATCATCACCATCACCACCATTATCATCAACAATCAGTCATGCAAATGTGCAACTAACACGTTTTTCTCAGTCCATTCTCAATAGGGAATTTGACTTTTTTCCAACTACAGTTGGTAAAAAGTTAAATTTTTCATCTTATTAGGTAGTATTGAATCATTGACTAAGTAAATTTCAAACTTTTTGGTGTAATATAATTGGATTGAGGATTTAGTTCATCTATTCATATTTAGTACTATATTAGCCGGTATTCATATTAGATAATGCACCCGATTGGGCTCTTTTGATGGATACGTATGAAAAACATTACAAAATCCCTGAGGATGTTGTCTCGTCATTCATGTGAGAAAGAGGTACTGGTACCCTGACGCGCCGGCCCAATTCGGCTACAAGCATGGCGCTACCTCTAATTAAACCTCTAATTAAATTTATATCGTTTTTTGCCAGTGTTATAATAAAATACAAAAATTTAGTTGTAGCTTGTAAGGGATGTAGGGGAGAATAATATTTCTCGTTCATAATGTAGGGATGTCCGTCCGGGAAAGTGCCTCGACTCTCCAAAAAAAAACACAAAGAATACATACAAGAATACATAGGCGTACCTAAATGTAGTGTTGTTTTTTTCTTAATAAAGAGTCGCAATGTCTTTGAAATGACATGGTTGGGCATAATAGGTTTTTTCTCTTTATTGCACAATAATAAAAAAAAAACAACTGCACAACTAGGTCAGCTTAATGCTAAAAGCATTTTCTGCCAGCTTACCTAACCACGGACGTAAGAGGTGAGGGAGGGGGGGGGGGGGGCGGGGGGCGGAGCACGGAGGGCGGGGGGGGGGGGCGGGGGGGGACGAAAAAAAAATCGTACAATTCGAGTGAAGTACATTAAAGTTCAGCCCCAATGGAATGGAACAAAGTACAGAGGAATTTTCCTCGCCTTGGGTACGCGCTTGATGGCATAGTTTTTAATGTTGTATTGTGTGTATTACAAAATCTATGTTTATTATACTACAACGGACCTACTTATTTTCTCCGCTGTAAGCCGAAAGGTCCTCGCCTTTCAGATAAAGGAACGTAAAAGTAATCTCAAATCGTGCCCGATGGCCAATTTAGTTTTATAGCAATACTTTATTTGTGTTGTCATTCTACCACACTGCATGTTATCTTCGTCGCTTACTTTATCTATATCTATATACATAAATAGCAGTGTCCGTTTGTAAAATGGAAATGTGAATCTTTTATGTGAATAAGTTACCTATTATAAAAAATTGACTATTTTGTTCAGTCTGTCGGCGCTATCTGTTTGTTTTTTTATCGATGATCTCTTAAGCTAACGACTAATTAGTCCCTAATTATTGCTGCATTAACGATGTATTAACGTTACAGAAGATATTTTGAAGAATTTATGAATATTATTAGACTAATAGGCTTAAGAAACTATTTCTAATCAAATACACCATCCAAACTAATTGAAGGCAATATATTAGTTTCTCGACCCTTACAGTTGTTGATATAGGCATTCCAATATAAGATATGTGCCATAGACCTCTGTCTATCTTTAATATTATCTATTTATGAACTACATAATTATGTGTTACGACTTTGTCTGATTATGTCTTTGTCATATAAATAATTTATTTGTGTTTGATGATAGGGTCATATATAGGCGCTTTTATGTAAAAGAATATACGATTATGGATCTACTTTTTTACCTATTAGTGAAAATTCTATCACAAACAAAAACGGTTCCAAAAATATAAAGCGTTATTATCTGAGAGATATATATATTTACTTAATGTCAGATAATTTATCAGCAAAAAGTATTTATTATGATAAAAAGCGGTGACACAAAAAGATCCATCATGGCAAATGTGATCAGTCATAGCGATGGCCAATATTAGGTTCTCAGCGAACGAAGCTCTCCGACGCGACGACGTTTGCTATTTACTTATTAAAAAAACTTTATCGATTAACACAAAAAAAACTTTTCACTTCTTTCCGAGTCATTCGTTAAATATGTAATGAAAAAGTTTGACTGCTCAAAGTTTGAGGAAACTGTGGAGCCGGTTTTTTTTATGTATGGAAGTTATAGTTTTATTAATACCTCACAAACTCCATCGAAAAATCAGTTGCAGCATCACTTGGCTCGTCCCAACACGATGCCGTAGCATCACTAAAAAACTGTGCTTGAGCTGACCAAGCATCGCACGCTCTTAGCACGCGACGCAGTGCACCCACCATAAGTCGGACTGCGGCGGAGGCAAACGAAGGATCTGGTCCAACAAACAACGATACGGTTATGATTAGATTGAAACCAAAAGTTACATAAAGCCAATTTTTAATGACTCACCGATTTTCATTGGCTGCGGATGTAATGCCAACAATCCGATTGGCAAAGAATTAAACACCAAAGTAAGATTACTATCTACATCGCTTATCGGCTCATCGTCTTGTGCTATTGTAAACCGATCAAATTGATCTTCAATTTTATCTCTAAATTTATACGTCGTAGAAGTATGCACCGTGGGATTCATTATGAATTCACTAATATCACTTGAAAATATTATGCTATCTTCGTTATCGACACTACTTACAATTTTTTCTTCTAATAACACATCTCTGGTTTCATACATGCCCCTCATATTTATACTATTTACATATTTGTTAAACGATTCATTCTTTAATTTACTAGTTCTAGTTTGCTTACTCCTATTTCTACTGAGAAAAGATTTATTATCCTTCTCAATTGAATTGTTTTCGATTTTAGAAGTTTCAACGCCTTTATTATTTACATTATAATTTCTTACACTTTCTCTACTAATATTGCGACTACTATTAAACGATTGACTAAAATTTATATATAATAATTTATTATTTATGTGCGTTTCAAATTTATTTCTATTTCTATCAACACGAAAAATTGAATTTTTCGGACTATTATTAGCTAAACTCCCATCCTCTTTACTTATAGTTTTATTTGAAAACTGCGTAAAATTTTCCGCTCTTTCATGTAACTTTTCCTTTTCTATCAAATTATTGTCTGCATCTTCTCGTTTTTGGCGTTCGAAATCATAAGCATCACTTTTATTTTTGTCACTGTCACGGTTTCTCTTTCCTTCTTCTGAAAAATATGTTCGATTGTAGATGTTGTGGAAGAGATCGAAATCGCTAGAAGCATCAATCCATATCCAAAAAAAGTGTCCCTCGAGCATATTCAGTCGTTTGGCTTCATCCATCACTCGTTTAGCGTAAATTAAGTCACATATTAAGACTACGACTCCCCTGGTGAGTCTAGACACTTCGGCAAGCCCTCTGGAATGTAATATTTTATTATTCCGACTGGGTTTTATTTTAAGATTATCCTTAAAGTTTGCATGTTATAATACATACCTGAAAATAGCTCTACGAGTATATTTTCTTGGAAGAGAAAGCCATTTAGGGTTGAGTGGCTGAGTGGTAAGGATTGAAGATAGGTCCTTCCTTAGCGACAGCGTTGTATATATATCTTCCTCAGCGAGCAAAGTAAAAGTATGCCAATGCGTGTGTAGTAGAGTTGCTCTGCTGAGTGAAATATTAGCATATAGATTTGGTTATGTAACTTTTAAATAGCACTTTTTTAATTAGAAGTTCTTCTTGAAACTTTTCGGATTTCACGTTTTCAATATTCACTAAAACTGCAATGACTATTGTTTTAACAAACCTGAGTGCGTGCAACGTTTCTCTAGCGGTTATTTCCAATCGTATCTCCAGAGGCAGCAATTCCTGGGGGAACAAGAGACCTCTATTATATAACTGCATTATTAGTTCACGTCGCGTTGTAAATGCCGTCAAAGTGGGTTATAAATGATCGCCATTTTGCTACGGGCACGACACGGGCGAGACCTTGCGGAAAAAATGCTAAATGAACGTGAGACCGCTTAATAAAATTGAGGGAAATTCATAAAAGATTGTTGTAATTTTTGTTGCATTAGGAGCCATTTAATTTTACAAGGAAATATTATCTATTTCATTTGATAAAACGATTCAGCTGGTTCTATTTTGTGTTTATTTTTTTTTTTTGTCAAATTTACTTCTTTAAATGTAAGCCCCTTCCTATTAGCCCACATTTAGTACAAATTTATAGTTCTCATGACAATACATATTTTAACTCCAGCACCGATTAAGCACTGAACTGATTTTCTTTTTGTTTGGCGTATCATTATTTCTTCCCAATCGAGACTCTTATGTAGATATGTGTATACACTGTTTTTTATAAATATTGTTAATGCTGGTAGGTTTATGTTCTATTTTTTAAATATTGTTGTTTGGTTTTTTCTTTGAACTGTATAGTTCAGTATCGGTGTGACTCTCGCTGTAAATTTAAGTATTAGTTCTCAATATAGTTACATATTTTTTCCCTCTTTTGTCCACTTTTTGCACCTCTCATCATGCATGAGAAACTAAACTACTTTGCTTTAATCCGCGAATGAATACGAGGGAAAATCGGTGTAATGCTGCAACTAATTATATATGTATACATACATACATGTATACGTACATATAATTATAAATATATAACTATATGTCTAATATATAATGATAAAAATAGCGTCGCGTTTAATAGCGCTGCCGCGTGAACACACGCTTGGGAGTTCATATGTTCCATTTGAACCCTTTTTTAATGCGAGGTTAAAAAGCTTCCGTGCGATGTATCGCCTAAAATTTAAAAAAATCACTGAAATCACCCGGACGAATTCACAGGATGCAGCTGTATTCAATAGAATAAAAAAGAATATCAAGTTTGTATAAGCGACACGTAGCTTCTTACCGCATTGTTCAGCTTCAAGCAAACGCTATGCTGTTCTGTGTAGAGGAAGGGCGCCGCGTGCTCCGGGGAGCACGACACTTTCAACAGCAGCAACTTATCCTCCTTTTCCACCACTGGCCATAAGGGCGCACTTACCCGCCGTTACCTTCCGACGAACAACTGTCGGCGAGGCGCGGCCGCCCCGGGCGACTCCAACAAGCCCGGACTCGAAGAACTTCCTTGCGGTGGTTGAGCATATCGACCTTCGCTGCCACCTTTCATTCCACGCCGAAACGTCTTTCACCGTGGTGTGCCTTTCCCACAAAGCTATCCTTTGTGAGAAAGGCACATTGGATATAATAATAATAATCTAGGATATTATTAACATTAACAATACTAGTATAAAAATGTAATAATCGAGTTAGAGTCCGAAAATTGCTGTAACGTGTCAATTAATAGAAATCATCCATATCAGTTATATCAGTTATTTTAATAACGCCGTCGACCCTGACTGAGTTTTAACTTCCGCAATTTATCTCAACCTACGGACGTTGGAATATTTTTTGGAATTTTTATTATTTCTTACTTTGTCCACCCGGTCGCAGCCAGAGCAACTTAACTTAGCGATCGACTCAAATGCCGACCACTGATTAGGCCACGACCTCTTAAGCGGAGCACCTGCCAGGTTCATTGTGGTCTAAACGATTCTCAGATTGTCAGCAAAATCAAACACACACAATTGAGTGTTCGATTATTGGAAACTTATAATAAGAAAGATATAATGGTGGATGTAACACCTTAATATGTTATCAAAAACATCCTAGTTTCAAGGAAGTCTGGATGGAAAAACGCCTGATAAGTTATTTTTAAAATTGTCGTAAAATACTTCCTGTTTGGTCAAGTGTTCAGGTTAACGAACGGCAGACGGGGCGAGATCAAACCTGACCTTGCATTCTGCCGCATGCATCATTCATGACATATCGTTTTCATATAATCGGATAGTTTAATTTCATCTATCATTTACATTTACAGGTGTTGTTGTCGCGTTTCGTTCGGTTTGTGAGACTTCCCGGTGGCCTAAACTCGTCATTAAGGGCCGGCAGCGTATTTGCTGGCCTTCTGGTCGTGCAGATGTCCATGGGCGCCGGTAGGCACTCCGGTGCCTGCTGTTTGCTCGTTTGCCCCCTTGTAACATAAAAAAAAACTCTTTACGTTCTATTTATTAGTATAGAGTATAAATATAGATTTACGTGTTAGTTATATAATATATTTTGAAAATAAGTAACGCGTCTGGTTTTTTTTTTCACATATATAAGATTCAGACCTTCAATAGCTTCAATAGCCCAACGGTAGATGGGATGGACTGAAATCCGCAAGGTACTCGGTTCAAACCCCGACGTCGCTGGAGTGTTGTCGCTGCCACGTTTAATAAACTTTTAATATAAACTCTGTGGGATGAGAAAAAGGAACATTCTTATTATAATTATTTACCGATAAATTTCATTTATCGATATGGAAGAGCGGAGCTTCCAGACAGAGGCATTTTTAATAATGCTTACTAGGTTGGCTCCGGTTAAAGAATATAGATACGAGTTTATGTTAACTGTTTTTTTTTTAATCTACTTTAAGTTAGGGCTTTTTGTCCTTCAGGGAATGCCAAACCCATCATAACTTTAACTGGTTTCTAATTATATTGATGAGTACACGGCTGCTATTGGGCACATTTCATTGGCCAACTTAGATGTAGGATCTGAGAGAGCATCTGTTAACCTTTATAGTAGTTTGTTTTATTTTTATTTCGTTTTTTTTTGTCGCTTCGTGACCCATGTGTGACGCAAAAATACATAGGTTGCGTCTGGCAACCAGCGCTGCAGCATTCCTTGTGAATTCTGCAGTTTCTACGCTGAGATATGTTTATAATAAAACATATCTAAAATAAAATAAAAGAGTCATTGCTAGTAATTAAAAAGAAATACGGTTAATTTGGCCACCATAACATTTCTAAAACTTTTGTGCCCCCCATATATAAACTTTAAAAATTGTTTTGTTCTCTTAAGAGAGTATAAGCGATAAGTTTTAGGAAGTTGATATTTTGGTAACGTCAAATGAAGCTATACCTAATAATTATTTACAGCATTTTCGTTAAGAAGTTGCCCTTTCTGTTACGTTTGTTATTACCGATATCTAGCATTGCATTTAAATAACGTTAATTAAATAAGCGTTATAGTCGTGTCGAGTTCATTTTTAAATTGCCCCCCCCCCCCCCATTATCACATTGCCCCCCTCTGGCGCCCAGGCCGTCCGCCCGGGAAAGCCCGTCGCCACCCACCACAACTTTCCACCCGCCATATACACAAATATTTTTTTTAGAAATATATAAATACATACATATGGATAATACACCCAGACTCGTGGTGGGAATCGAACCCACGACCCCCGGTGCAGAAGGCAGGGACACTGCCCACTGCGCCAACGGGCCAGCCAGCAATCTATGAAGTAAAACTTCTTTATATACACTTGTCTTGGGGAGCTGGTAAATGTGTGACAAGAGTGATAATAAAATTGGATTGGGCAAGGCGATTTTATTACTTTGTTGACATATAGATGCAGCTAAAGAAGTTTTACTTCATTTGTGTGATCTAAAGCCCACTCGTTTTTTTATTTTTCTGAAGGTAGCAAAGAAAGCTGACTCACTGTACCCTATAGTATCAGCGGCCAGTATTGTAGCAAAAGTGACGAGGGATCATGCATTAAAGGTGTGGAAATTTCACGAGGGCCTGGAATTGGATGATATATATATATATATATATATATATATATATATATATATATCAACCCGGAAAAACAGACGATACACAAAAAGACAAACAAAAAAATAATGTTTAAGTACTGCTTCTTTATAATATCATCGTAAACATATGAGGCCTTTTTAGAAATGCCGATATAAATATTATTTATATATATGATGGAGGTATAGATAGAATAAACGTGGCAAAGGTTTAGAAACCAACGCGAACAGAAACGTATACGCGTATTATCAAATCTCATCAGGAAATGCAGTCAGCGGAGCGCATAGGCGTCACACCAGGTTCACTCGAAAGCTAACCGTCAAATCACTACACTGGATGTATCAACCGACACCAAATTATGCTCGTTCAGAGCTATCAATCGGAGCTAGGAACAATGTTACTAATTAGAAGAAATTACTAGTCAGAAAAAGATGTTAGACTTGTTAAATGATAGTGGGACGAAATCTACATGCGTGACTTAAATTGTTGGTATATATCTAGTAATAAACGTGTTTAGTCCTAAAGGAAGCGTGAGAGACTTATATTTCCGTACGACGTGTGCTAAAAAGTAAAAAACGAATATATGCAATTCGGATTTTTTGTTACTTTTTTTATGTTTATAATTTAAGTTAATGTCCGTTGGCGTTATATGCGCAGGTCCTGAGTGTACTTTAATTATATTCTGTTTTTATTTATGAAGCGATAACTGCATTTAAGATTACCGAAGTTGAATAAAAGATATTGCATATATTTAAGGCATTTGAGTGAATAGGTATATTTGCGGCAATCGCGTTCCACTGTTTTTTTTTATGTTACAAGGGGGCAGACGAGCAGGCAGCAGGCACCGAAGTGCCTACCAGCGCCCATGGACATCTGACTGTTTTTATTTTTATATAAATTTACCTCAGAAGTTTAATATCTCCCATTAACTTTCACATAAAATGTATGCATTGCACGCTAAAGATACTGGCTGAAAATAAAACTCGACCGAATAAATTCGAAAAAAAGCACACATTTTTATACCATTGTAAAACTTTGATACTACATATTCAGCAAGAAGAGTTCAAAAAATGTGAATAGACAGCAATGTAGTTGAAACAAAAGTAGATTACGCATCTTGCTTAAGTGTAAATATAAATAATATAATAAGTAATAGTATATATAATAATAATATAATAATAAATATAATATATTGAGTAATAAAGTACTCGTGTTATTTAATTTAGTGCCCTCACATTCACTCGGGCACCAACAGAGTACTCGTGCATTAATGTCTTGTTTGCCGCTCGGTGCAATAATCTATTTAATTGTAAATAAGATGTAAATTTAAATTAGGATCTTTTTGTAACTCGTGTCACAGTCAAAGGAAGGAATGGGAGCAAATTTTGGAAGGGGTAGCGCCAAATGTGGACACTACATTCACATTTCTTCCAAATTTGTCTACGGCACGCGCAACAAAGTACGTCAAAAATGTGAGGCTGGAAATAATTGAAGTTTAAATAACATGCTAAAAAAAATTAAAAAAATGTTTCACGTATAGAAAAGTTTTTACGTATTTCATTTATGGATCAATGAAAGACAGCCCACTTCATAGAATCGACAAAAAATTTGTTTCCACTAGTACCAGTTGAAAAATCTTGAAACTTATTCACGTGTGTTACGATTGTATATAAATGTTTCCCATAAACGCGAATCGTTCTAGAATATTGTGCTAAATTTAAAATATCAACCAATAAATATTAAAAAAATGACAAATCAATTGCATCTCTGTAAGACTACAATACTCATTAATTCATTAAAGATAATACTTAAATCAGTTATAATTGCTAAATTTTGATTTAAAATCAATTTGAGAATTACTCAATTTGTTAACGAAAAATAAGGCGTAAAATATATACTAAATATACAAGTAATATATAAAAAGCGAGTATATACAATTAATTAACATAGAGGGAACGATGAAGTTATATATTAATATAAATTTTTCATAAGTCCATGGATAGATTAAGAAAGTTGTACATATGTATATATAAGATATATATATATAAACGGGGACACTACTCAAGTCCTTTCCCGAAACGGCTTTTAATCGTGTATAATTTGTGATGTATAACGGAATATATACGGAAGGTTTATAACATTCAAAAAAAATCACAAAAAAATATGGAAAGGGCCTATCGGGCCCGTACTGCGTTGTTGACGTATTAGGTATAAGAATTCACTCGAAAACGTGGTACGGGTCGTGCGTTTATTATTATTGTTTCTTTTTTTTTTATTTTGTTTTTTTTTTTTATTAAATTTTATTATCGTGCGTCCACCGCGAATGTTTGTTGCTAGTGACGTGAGAGTGAGAGAAATTCTAAGTGCGTTTGTTGTTTGTTGTGCGCCATACAAATGATATTTTATATCGATATGATTTCAAGTCCCGGCTCTAGTTTTGGGGATGATGTTTCTTGTTTTACGATTAGGGTAAGTGGACACTAGGCGATACCGATTATTTACGCTGGGGACAATTACTCCGACGAAGAGTATAGCTTCGCATCGCGGCGGTGTGTTCACCGACTAATTACACGGTTGTGGCAACATTGTATAAATTAATGATATATAATAATGACAACACACTTATTTTAAATGTAAAGGCGGGTTCACAAAAGTACTGCAGTACGGAGGGTACTTTTAAAAAGACCACACATGATTGCGCAATGTCGATCTTTTTAGGAATGTTTTCGAAGCTTTTGGGTTCTTGTACGTATTGACGTGGAGAATTGTACTCTGTGAACCCCCCTCTCTTTTCTTAATCAACGAAACTGTGAGGCTGACTGTGCAGCTCGTATTATAACATAAACAAACAATTACGCTGACTGATTATGTATCGTTTTTTTAATATTATGCCGATACTTTAATATACAGTATGTCATACCGTACGTACCAAATGTCGTCTAGCACTATATGTATGTTTTACCGACTTTCGAACAAAACAATTGTTCTCAATTTGACTCGTCTTTATTGCTCCCATATATTTTCAAGTTGTGAACCGATTTTGATGATACTTATTAAATTGTTACGCCTCCGGGGTGGTTCCGCTCAAATTTAAAGGAACTTTAAAAAGTCGATTTCATTTTTCCGACAAAATTGTATTGTTTTTCTTGCATATATGTTTCCTATGTCATATTGAAATAACTTCTTTGATTAGAAAGTAAAAACTATTTCATATGTATCGTAATTTTGAAATAATGTCACCGTTATAATGTTCTTTTGTACCAAAAACAGTTAAGAATATTTTGGCTCTCCTGTTATTTATGGAACAAAGGAAAATAAATAGATATATATATAAATGAATCAATTAATACATTTCTAGTGCCTTGACCAAATTTTTCGCAGTAATTTAAGGCCAATTCGAATTACTTTTCAAAGCGTTGAGAGGGTAGGGAAGTTTTGGTAAGAACTTGACATGGTACCGTAATGCCGGAGCCAGACATAGCTCAAAGTGTTGTACATTCAGACTACAAAGTTCTACAAAACTTTGCACAGCTACACAGAGTCCCCGGCCACACTACATGATCATTCAAATGGAGCTATGTCTGGCTCCGGCATAAGACTATATCATATTTTCATTTGTACATTAGACACCAAAATTGTAACAGGCTTCCGAATTTACCTACCCTTGTATTTCAGCGCTATTATGCGTCTTCCACTTGTTAAAGTTTTGTTTGACAGCTCCTTGTAAGATTGTCCGAACACATTATCAAATATATAGCCAATAACTATACAAAGTCACTATGTTACTAAGTCGCGTCCTTTTCCATTAATACGTTGCAAACAAAACTAGTTGTCAGAAAACTTTATTACATAGTGGAAGAGGTTAACGGCGTCGTCCTAATAGAACGCTAATGCGCGATGCGAGCGATCTTAATTTGTACGTACGTGCGATCACACATTGACGTCTGAGAATTTTCCTAATTGACGATCGCAGCATCGCATTGTCTTCAATTATGACACTTAAGATGGGCCTAGACCAAACGAACATAGAGCTAGAATAAGAGCGTTATTTCTTGGACTTTAATCCAATAGAAAGCTCTGTCTTAAAGTTTAGACCAAAATATCATCGAGAAAAAAACTAGAATAATCTTTGTGAACGTAGAGAAAACAACGAAAGTATGTTTTAACTAAACGAATTTGATAGACTAGGGCTAGAATGAGCATTCACTCGACTGATGTAAATCGGCCTTTATAAATCCAATATGTTTGATCGCACGTTTATACGAACCAAGTGCGCTCGCATCGCGCATTCGCGTTCCAAGTCTAAGACGTAATCTGACGCAATCGAAATCGTGACATGATTGTTACTCTATTACGAAATAGTACCGTTTGCGTATTCGTATACAGCTTTCTTAAGTTTTGTACCTGAAACGTGGCACTTTTATTTGCGTGTGTAAATATTCCTTGCCTGTACAGGCGGCCGCGCGTACAGTCGACAACACGGCGCCGTATCGCATTCGGCGATCTCGAACGGATACGAGCCGAGTTGCGATTTTAGATTATTTCTAATGCCTTACCGATTTGTGGCTCTCAAGGGCTATGTGAAGGTGTTACCAGCTCGGTCCAAAACCACCCGTTCTACACGAAACCTTGTATTAAATGAGTGTAAATTGATGTAAAGTATGAGGGTATGTCGTTATTTTGTTACATTGTATGAATGAAGTCTGGAGGCCAGACTATAAGCTTCAAATATTTGATCGCTGTGTGAGGCGCGTGACTTTGAACACACAACTTTGAGCACATATTCATAGACTCGCGGCACACGCAGTGACAAAACAAGTGTTCAAATATTTGAAGCTGTATTCTCGCGCCGGCTTTATTTGGGCGGCTTCCGTAGAGCGGGCGGATTGAAAAGACTGAATGAGATGGAGGGTTTTGTATTGAGCGACGCTCGACACCTATGTATAAAGAATGTATGATCCATATATTTTTACAAGTACTAGCCATTTAAATTTATCATTAACATTATCTTTAACCTTATGATTAAGATTCATAGATAATGTTAATGATTGGAACAATTTTGGGCCCTGGGACCATTTTCCTCATGATGGTGGGAGCAATGAACGCCCTCACCGGTTTGAGCAACCTCAACGCGCTCCTACTCAATCTCGTCCCGGTGCTCATATTTTTGATCGTCTGCCTCACATGCAAATCAGAACTTCAGGTAATTTGTTATAAAGTTTTTATATTATTTAATATATTTGATTATTAAATCAATAGTACCAGATTTTCCAGATCAATAGTACCAGATTTCATTATTAAATCAATAGTACCAGAGTCGGCTTAATTTATAGAGTATGTGGTTGTGGGGCGCGTTAAGACGACCAACTGCCGTCAAATCTCTACAATCTCACGGCTGACATTAATCGGGACCCACACTTTTTCGTGCCTTCCGAAACGCGGAGGATTTCGGAGGAAAATCAATGTTAGAATTACTTGTGTTTTGCCGATCGTGTTATTGAAATTTTAGATCATTCACTTTAAGCCGACTTGGCTACAGTTTTGTGCGCAAATACTCGTGTTACAGACAATTTGATGCCTACGTCTTTCGGTCAATTGAGTGTTTGCAACGCTCAACACGAAACTCGGTATTGGTTTTTTTTTAAATAATTAATTAAAGATCTTTTAATACAGACAGTAAGGTTGCCAACTTGCAGATTTGCCGTAATAATTAATGCTAAAATAATTTGAAATCTCCAACGTGCACGCACGCCTCATAAGGTATTTTCAATATTCAGTAGAAAAAGCGTCGTAATTCTGAAGCTAATAAAAAAATAACGTGATATGTCGAGTTTCCCAAACATGATCGTGCCAAATCCACACACACAGACATCCGGACATCCAAGCATTTATTAAATTAATTTGTTCTTACTGACTGGCGTGAAACAGCGCAAAACAGAACCGAGTGGCGACTTTTAGTGTTGGAGGCCAAGATCCTCTTCGGGTCACTGCGCCAGAACGATACGATTATAGGAAAAATAAAAGGAGTTGTTTTCTTAATACTTTGCGTATTAATGAAACAATATTTATTGTATTGTATACGAAATGAAAGGTAATTATTTATGTTTTAACACCCGTTGTTTATGTGTTTAAATAAATTAAATTTAAAAGTTATTACATCAACTACAAAAATTGCGTGTCTACCGCCGAAACTATATTTGTACTAATATAATATATAAAGCTGAAGAGTTTGTTTGTTTACTTGAACGCCCTAATCTCAGAAACTACGGGTCCGATTTTAAAAATTCTTTCAGTTTTACATAGCCCCTTTATTCAGGATCCTTCCTGGATGTATAAATAAATGTATATAATTGTTAAGCTTGGCTTAGGATAGATATTTATAATGTTCGTGTATCTTAATGGTACGATTTCGCATCGAATGGTAATACTGTATAAATATAAAAGAAACCAGTAAGTCCCCGGCAATCACCATACCATCGCCTTGGCACCTCTATCTTGTACGTAACATAGTTACGATATAAGAAATGTCCTGTGTTGGCGTTAATACGCAATTACCAAAGACTTACTTAAACTTTTAATCCTCGATATGTCAACAGTAAATGGAAGTAATGAAATCTGTTAGGTACGCAATGAAAGCTCTGACACCTCTGGGCTATCGTCTCGGCTACTTCTACTCGTAACACAATTTTTGACATCAATTTAATTACTATTTTAAAATTTACCCTGATCTGGGATATATTATAAAAAAGTGCTACATCTTTCCGCTTTTATATAAGAACAGTTAATAAGTTGAAAGGAAAGGGAACGGGAACGGAAAGGAAAACGGGGACTGGAAAGGGTACGGAAACGAGAAGAAAAAGGGGAACTGGAATGGGAACAATATCATAGGATAATAGAACGTAGTAAATAGTAAGTAATCCAACGTTCGGGCAAGACAACGTCTGCCGGTACCACTAGTATAAAATAAAATACCAATGTGTGAGAAAAGTAATTTTCTTCATTACAATTTTTCCGTTCAATTTCTAATTTCTTAATATTTAACTGCTATTTGGGAGATAGATAGGTCTGTCACAGCGGGAATAAAAAAAATGTTAGAAATTACAGGCACACATTAAAATATTATTTATCTAAACGGTAAAATACAGCACTATGTATATTTACACTGGGTGATAAGATTTTGAGCTAAGTAAATAAAAAAAAATAACTACGCCTGAAGCAACATAGACGAGGAGTTTGGTTTGTTTTTGAAAACAGTTACCTGCAATTGACACTTCTACTTAAAATTGCATTTGATATTATGCTTCACATAGCTATTCCGAATGAGTATTAAGGGTACAAGATAACCAAATTGGTGAACCATTTTTACTTGAGTCTTTAATGAAATTTTCATTTTTAAACACACCTTTTAATTTTCAAACGCCTTCAAAATTGAAGATTCTCGTTTCGACTGTACTTTTTGATGAGTCTTTTTATTTGAAGCTAGTGCTCCCGGTACGGTCCCATTTCAATGTGGCCCAGTTCTTACAATTTGAAGTCAATGATTTGAAGTCAACTGAGTGATTCGAAGTCAAGTGGCAATGTGAAAAAAAAAATAGTAAACATTCAAAATTTACGAACTTAACCAAAGCGTCGGCGAACCAATTTGGATCGATGCTTCCCATCTGATAATAGGTCTAAGAGTACTCTTTAAAGTACCCACCAACACTCACCTTTACTGCCCTGTTACCTTCCATGCCCAACCGGTTCCGTTAAGCAATTATTTGATATCCTTCTTTTAGCTTTCATGAATGGAGATGGTAGTAATCAATTCCATTTCTTCAATTATTATTCTGGGTCTTGAGAAGTTTAGCGTAGAGTAATATGCAGAAGATAAATACGACGTTAGATATTAAAAGAGATTGTGGCGTTGCTACATAATAACTGAACATGACGCGAGATAACGATAATGCAAGAAGTGGAAAGAGTACCTCTTTCTCACATGAGATCGGCATGAAGTGGCGGCAATGCTGTCACGTCTAGTGATGGTGTTCTTGTCGCGTTTCGTTTGGTTTGTGAGACTTCCCGGTGGCCTAAACTCGTCATTAAGGGCTGGCAGCGCATCTGTTGGTTATATTAGCGGCTTTAAGCAAAGCAGTTTAGTGTTATATGCACGTCACGGTTTACCGCAAAGTATCGCCTGATTCTGTCAACTATTTTTATGAAAATTCCGCTCCTCCTATTTAGCAGGGGTACGATAGTGCTGACGTAATCAATTTTCACGTCGAAAGATACAATTTAACTTAATACAACTAAATTAAAAATTTATAAACCAATAGTCATCAGCTAGTTGATGAATTGAAACCGGTAACGTTGCGACAGCAATGGACATTTCTGTAGCACGAGCCATTCAGTACATAGTTCACTAATTCACTAACTCAAATCAGTGGCTCGGAATTTATCTAGAATTGACTGTCTAAGTAATTCGTAATTAAAACATAAAATGGCGCATATCAATTACATTTGAAAGACTATTGGGAAGTAAAGCGAATACCTTGTGATTGTTTGATACTTACGGCTTACCTCAACATTGGCATATATGTCACTGTACACACGCAGTCGGTGCTTACGTTGGGCCACCAATGGCTGCTTCAACACTCGCAGGATGTTCATAACCTGTTCAGTAACGTCAGCATGGGTGATCAGCTCAGCGAAGTATCCGAAACACGAAGGAAGTTGGATATTTGAAAACCAGTGTTACAATGGGTTCCCCATCATATCACATCACATCATCATATTACCCGGTCGCGATTACTGCTTAAACTAGCGATCCACCTAAATGCCTACCGCTAATTAAGCTACGATCTCTTCCATTACATGAATAACTTACCTTATGTGTCCCTGTGGGTCGAGACGGCGCATCAGGGTTGTATAGTTTTCATAAAGACTGTCAGTGAGCATTACGATTGCTTGTTGGCATGACGGCGGTCTATCAGTCGCTTTACTGCGGGGTAGCTTGATTACTCCTGGCCGCCGGGTCTTCTCTTCGTATAGGGTATAATTGTAGTCGTAACACCAAACGCTGCCATGTGCCACGCTATCTTCTGTCCCCTGACGACTGCTGAGGTTTCGTTGTTGAAGATGGTTCCCTCAGCCTCATCGAATAGGACCTTTAGCAATCCCTCATCCCTGCGGTGGAACAATTCCAGGATTTTGCTACAGTCCTTTTTCTTCGCGGCGCTTGAGCCTTCTCAAAGCGCTACGAACTCGATGATTGCGTAAGTTATGTGGTCCTCTGGTGTGTTGACTACAAGACATTTCGGGTCGGAGCGGGTTCTCTTAACAACTTCTTCCACTTCCAGCATCTAATCCAGCAGCAGTCGGCTGGATTATATGCTAGCCTTAGAAAGGCCTCGACGGCTCGCTCTCTTTTCTTTTCATCTTTTGCGAGGCACGGGCGGGGGCACAGGAGGCGGCCCCGTGGCCGCGTTATTCGTCGGAGGCACTCGGTTGCGACGAGTAGACTTTCTATTTCTCTGACCGTTTCCTAGCCTCTCCAATACCAGTCGCCTCACAACCTCGGTCTGTTCTTCCCTCTCCTTTTTCAACTCTTGTACTTTTTCACTCGTTTCTTGAACGGGCGGAGGACTCTTTGCGGGCATCGGATCTGAACTCAAAAAAGATATATTCCAATCGTTTTTGAACGTCGGTGAATGTTCTACGCGAATGTTTAATTTAAAGTTTTCACTTGCCGATCTACATATTGCCGGCGAGTATAACCTAATGCTGCACGGACTCGTGAAAGCAATGGGTTTACTAAGGTTTTTATGAGGGATATTATTTTGTAAGTTTGTGCTTTCAGATGCCAGCGGGGGCGATATGTCCTCCAGGGATACTTCACTCTTAGGTTCAATACTTTCTACTGCATCTTCTTTCGTAACACCGTTGTTATTTCGTAGATTTGCCATATCTGAAGCACTAGTGCACTCTGTTTTACTTTCAATGTTATTTAAATTGTCGCTGTCTAATAAATTGTGTGATTTTAAATCTCCAAGTAAAGAATAGTTAACTTGCTGATTGAGATTGGAATATTTTAAATCTTCATGAACTGCCTGTGACACACCAGGCGCCTTAAAACTTTCTTCTTTGGAAACGCTTTCAGTTTTAGATTCTGGATCATCTATATATCTAATTTCGTCTGAAAGGTCATTGAAATGTTCTGAGCACTTATCTACATCAGCGGGTTTGACAGCAGTTTCCAAATAGTTTCTTTCTATAAAATTCATAGATCTATCGTTAGTGGGAGAATAGTGGTCATATTTTTCATCAACTACTTCCATGTAACCTTCGTTGCGAGGTGTTAAAGGCGTTTCGATAGACGGATCCTGATCTCCTTCGTCAGCAAACTCGAAATGATCTAAAGCATTTGAAAACACAATAGGCTCTACGGGACTAGTTTTGCCGCATACGTGTGAAACTATAGCAGAAATATTTTTTGTCTCGTGTACTAATTTAGGGCCACTGAGGCTCCTTGGATTTTTAACCCTCTTTTTGTCATCTTTCTCACCATATCCACAATCATCCAAAACGACACTTTCCGCTGCCCAATCAGATAATTCGGTTTCAGTTAACGCTAACGTTGTTGCATCGCGACCGGACTCAGACGATTCGGATTCAGCCGGTACAACAGTAGGGCCCGTTGCGGTGGCCGTACGCGAAGCTATTTCGTCGTTTTTATCATCGTTTATAATCGTTAAGCTATCTAATTGAACTAGTTCCCCGCCTTCATCGTGCACCTCTACTCTCGGCACCGATTGATTCGGTAACGGTTCTGTATGGAAGGAATCGTCTTCCGAGAGTGAATCTGATTCTATTTCCGGCTCTTTCTTTTCTTCCTTTATAGGTTCTCTCCAATCGTTTAAACATATTGGGGAGTCGCCTTTAGTCAATAAATCCACTGGAGCAACGCTACACAAATTTTTAATGATATCAGGCATAGGTTTTCTTTCTTCTGTAGTTAATTGAAATGTAACGATAGGTTTCTGTAATTGCGGCGGAGCAGGGTGAAGTAACTTTTGAAATTCTGTAATATTTGATCGAAAGGCTTCAAGTTTAGTATCTAATTGTGAGGTTGAGTCTGACTTTCTTACTGTTGGGGGAGAAGGCTCCCCTAATAGGTATTTTCTCTTTAATTCTAGCGCCCTTTTAGTGGCTAAGCCACCAGCGGATCGCGTTCTGATGAGGGGGTACTCCTGCTGAGGAGGGGGTGCAGGGGGCGGAGCCTCTGTTACCAAAATGGCTGGAGGAGAAGGCGCCGGCGCACATTCTTCGCGAGCAAACTCACTATCCGTTGACACTTCCGTCGCTGAAGACACTTCTTCGCTGCTCTCACTCTCTTCCTCTGACTCCACCTTTTCGAAACACATATGTTAATAATATTTCAATTTACCTTTAGGAAAATAGCAGAATAATTGTATTTGAAATAGAAACTACGGTTTTATTTCATTGATGGTTTTGCTATTTGTTGAAAATTAAGTAGTAAAAGTACTAAACTAAAATATAGTTAAATAAAAATTGTAAAAATATAAAAACTTATAAGTATGTTCTTAGAAAGAGGTGCGCATTTGAATTCCTAACTACCTTCCACACTAACTTCCTGCATTTCCTAAATAAAAACAAATTTATAAAAATTATACTACATCGATGGGATTTAATAATGTTTAATTTATATACTTATTGATATGTTAGTAAATTTCACTCACAACAAAAATGTAATAACAATATATTTACATGAACAAACAACAAATAACAGCATGAACAAAACAAAATATGAAATGAATTTGTTAATAAAAACATCAATGTTTTCAAAGGAAATGCTTAAAATGTTAAAAAAGGGAATTGAGCATAAAAATACACAGCATAATATTAAGTTTCTTCTAATAAAACAAATTTGGAAAGATTTTACAAACTAATGTCAAAATATTTTATATGGAATAAATTCATATTATTTATATAAAAACTACAATACACATAACGTCGAATAGAACACTCGAAAAATTCACGTTGTGTAGAGCAGGGTATTATTGTCAGAAAGAGGAGAAAATTTTAAAGGAAATATTGCATCATGTAAACTTTTATCAAAATCGTTTTTTTTTAAATTAAGGATAATTTTTTTTATCCAAAAATTAGCGAGGGCGCTGTAGCTTTCCACGGTAAAAACAAGTCTAAAAACAATTATTAAATATCCAATTTAAGTAAAACTCGGAAATGTCTAAGACGGAAGTTAGTGTGGGCAACTAACAACACACTTACCTTTCGCCGCCGTTTTTTTGTACCGAATTATGGTTGTAAAGCAGAACCATGCGTTGAATTATCAATGACATTTATACAAATAGTTTCTGATGTGTTAAATATTTACACAGGGGCGCCGACAGTATGCCGTTTTCACTTCTTGAATTGACCTGCAATTGTTCCGCATTAATGTGACCTCAATTAAGTGTTTTGGAATAAAGAAGGTGTTAAGACACGAAAAAGGCACTAGAGTAGGGTCGCTTTAGTTATGTACTTTATAGTTATTATGAGGAAATATCAAACTCGTTTTTTTTTTAATTATTTTCAAGTGTGATCCATGAGTTTCTTGCTGGTTCTTCCCGTGGCTCTACTTTTCCGAATCAGTTCTTTAGCAGCGACCTCACGAGGACTGATCCCGAACGGGTCGAGTTAACTCTAAAAGAAGTTGGGCAAACTCGATTTAGAATATACGTGAGTTTAAAATAAAACCGTTCACTATATATAACTATGAATTCCGCTCAGAAACGTCTTAGTTCGAAAATCGTGACAGTCTATTAGAATGAAGCGTAGTTTGATTTTAAAAGTTGTCGTGTAATAGCTCGATAGTAAATACAAGAAGTTACATGCACGTATGGACATGAGATATCGGATGCAGAAAGCGGGGCGGTCGTAACGGGTGATAGCGTTACGGCGGCGAAAGGCATTCGAAGGCGCACCTCCCTGCGGCCGCGCGGCCGACGGCGCCGGCGTCGGCGTCGGCCGCGCGCCTTCGCGTGCTGCGGCTAGGCGATGGCGCAGCGCGGTACCCAATCCCTCTATCAGGTCTGACTCGTCCGCAATCATGTACTCACCGCAACTTGCCGGAAAATTCGCCGAGCGCCGGTAGGCACTTTGGTGCCTGCTGCCTGCTCGTTTGCCCGCTTGTAACATAAAAAAAAATGTCTTTATAATTTTCTATCCTGCCCTATTATTCTCTATTAAGGTCGTAGGGTCGTAGCCTTATCAGTTATACTATCAATCTCGTTAAAGTTCGTGAATCTAGATGTGAATGAAAAACTACATATTGACGTCTTAATAATCTTTTATTCCGCTCTGTTATTATCTTGTAATATGTCGTATATTATTATTATAAAGAGGAGGCCGTAGCCATATCAGTCGGCATTTGAGTCGATCGCTAGATTAAGCAGTTCTTACCGCAACCGGATGATAGATTGGTGACTCATTCTAACACTGGTTTTCTAATATCCGAAAGCACGTAAAACAATGGGACCTGATAAAAGTTACTGAGTTATGTTTGTTGTGAAATTGTAGAGATAAGCCCGAAAAAGAACATGGAACTGTAGAAGGATAATGAAACGGAAAATAGTGAAGAGACAGAAAAATATACTGAAAGAGATAATAAAAAAAATATGGCAAGGGCCTTCAGCCGTGGAGTATAAATTAAAATAAACCATGCCGCTTAAAATCGTTCCTTTTTAAAATATTTGCGACATTACAAACTGATATGATATTTATCGATTTGTATACTGTGGTATAGACTGATATAGATTAAAAAAAAATTGACGTATGAGCTTGAGCTATGATAACAGCTGTAGAAATAGGTACTACATTATACTTTATATATTTTATACACTTTTGTATACATGTGTGTCTATTTTGGATGTAGTAAGATGTTTTGTCGTGACTTATTATACCATTTGGAAAATATTCTAGCAAGTACAGTTGAAATTTAAAGGAAGCAGGACGCTGCAAGTAAACGGACTTGTTTGTTACCTCAGAACTTTTGACTCGGTGAACCGATTTTGATGATTCTGTTTTTATTTCAAAGCTGGTGCTTCCCCTTTGGTCCCATTCCAATTAAGCCCGGTTGTGACAACATAAAATCTTTTATTTTTGTTAAAAATTTTATTGTTACTCTTGCTGATAAGTATCGAAATTTTGATATGATTACATGAAACTAAATGTACTAAAATTAAACTTGATTTATATCATTCGGACACCCTCCTCAACATTAACTATAAGGGTACCAAATTCGATACTGAAAGTTTTTGCTTCACGTATTAATATACAGATTTACAATATTTTTTATAAAACCGGTAATGCAAATATACAATGGAGAACGATATTAGCGGTAGATAAACGAAGCATTTATCAGTACCTTGAAATCCTGCTTTGTTTTGGTAATCACGAACCACCTCTTTCTTAAATAAGATCGGCGTGAAGTGGCGACAATGCTGTCACGTCAAGGAAGAATAAAGTGCGAGGTTTAGTTGCAAAGAAGTAAGTGATCTATACTAATATATTCAGCTGAAGTGTTCTTTTGTTTGAACGCGCTAGTCTCAGGTACTACTAATCCGATTTGAGAAAAACTTCAATGTTAGAAAGCCCATTTATCGAGGAAGGCTATAGGCTATATATCATCACATTAAGGCCAATAGGATCGGAGCACCAATGAAAAATGTTTTAAAATCGGGGGTTCTTTTCCCATTTGAGAGCTTCCTCTGCGTGCGCTGCGTAAATGGTTAAAGTTTCGCAAAAGTCATGTACGATAAAATTGTGCCTCTTTAAAATTTCTAAATAAAAATCAGCGACAGCATATGTCTATCTTTTAAGTTTGGCTCAGTATAATCTTTTTTTTCATTATACATACTTTAATTATTTAATTATAGAGATTTAATTCTAATTACTTTGTATTTCTAACTTGTAATATGTGTTTAAATTAATTAGTTCACTTTCCAGACATTTTTATTTCAACTTTGCAGTAGAGATATTTTTGCATTGATTCCATATTAGTATTTTTTAACTTTGACATAACATTTGTTTCCTTTCAATGAATATATACATACTTTTAACGGATGAAGAAAACTGTATTTATAGGTTTTTTTAACGGTATTGGATAAAGTTTAATTTGGAAGTTAATTGTCTCTCCCATGGGTTAGTTAGCTTTAGCAGTAACCTATGTGTCTTAGCTAAAAAAAACTAGCTGTTAACATAAAAATTAAAACTCCTTATAAAGGAACGCAAGTTAAGTCGCGTACTATTTCTCCCATTTTTATATTAAATTGAATAAAACCAGTTACTATCTGCGACCAGTTACTATCTGAGACCAGTTACTATCTGAGAATAGTTACTATCTGTGTTCAGTTACTATGGGAGACCAATTACTATCTGAGACCAGTTACTATCTGAGACCAGTTACTATTTAAGACCAGTTACTATCTAAGACCAATTACTATCTGAGACCAATTACTATCTCATACCAGTTAGTATCTGAAACCAGTTACAATCTAAGACCAGTTACAATCTGTAACTAATTACTATCCGAGACCAGTTACTATCTGAGACCAGTTACTATCTGAGACCAGTTATTACTAGATGCAGTACCATTTATTTATTGCATTCAAATAATATGTACATAATATATATAGTAAAGGGTAAAAGTAATAAAATAGGAAATCACAATTTGTACAAAGACGTAATAAAAATATCTGATCACTTACTTAATTAAAAACCCGGTCGCAGCAAGAGCAACTTAACCTAGCGATCGACTCAAATGCCGACCACTGATTAGGCCACGACCTCCTCACCATCGGTTTTTATCTTAATCTTTTTTTTTATCTGAATAAAAAAAATGTAATTTAAAAAAAAAATTTAAGCGTGTAGAAACCATCAGTTTCTACACACCTAATAATATTTTTTTTTAAATTACACTTTTTTCATCTTCCTTTAAGAATTGAATTCCGTTTCGTTTGTCATTAGACCTAGTTGTTTGTGCACAACATACATTATACTTTCTAGTATTATCACATACAGGATTTGTTCATCAATTAGAGGAAAATATATAATACAATTCTCAAAAAAATAAAGATGATTTTTTTTACGTTTATTAGGAATACTTTTTAGGTATGTCTAATATTCCCTTTTCCCCTCCAACTAAGCTTAAATTAAACTTTCATGAATATCGGTGGATTTGTTAAGGAGTTCACTGGGAATATACATAGTAATATTGGGCTTTTATATATATGTCCATGGGCGCCGGTAGGCATTTCCGTGTCTGCTGCCTGCTCGTCTGCCCCCTTGTAACATAACAAAAAAAGAATTTTAACCCGGTAGGTCGTGCTGCTGTCGGTATATAACCTATAGAGTTTCCCTCATAAAAGAAATAACCGAATTGAACAAAAATTTATTACACTAAAACACCTATACACATACCTACATAAATACACACACAAACACACAGACACAAAAACATAATGCGAATATAGTATTAATAGTACTGAATTTGTTACTTATAATGAATTTGTTAATCCATCCTTAGTTTGTTACTTTTTTCCCCTTTCAAATAGTCTGTTCTTTTCGTTTATGTTATCTAGTGTAATCCCCCTTTGCATTTCCAAACTATTAGACGTAGAGACTTGAAATTTTCCACGTTGATAGAACATGCTAAAAAATCACTAGGAAAATTATTTTGAACGAAATCGGACAACAATTTTTGAAGTTATTTAACATATACGTTTATAGCGTATCAGATACGGAACCCTTCTATATAAGCGTGTCTTGTCACGCTCTTGGCCATTTTTATTTATACATAGTAAGTCGCATCATATGGGGATTAAATGAAAATGGGGAAAAATGAATTCCTATTTCCTTTCTACACGGCATTACGCGTCAATTGTTGGACCGATTTCGCTAATTCTTTTTTGTTGTGTTTGTAATTGTCTGAGGTTCTTATGAAAGAAAATATCAAGAAAATTGTGCGGAAAATTAGAAAAGTTAATAATACTTTACCACCATATTAAAGTATTTCAGATGTAATCTTAGTGCATTATCTGCGAGCCCTCTGGTGTTGCAGTTGTCCATGGGCGTCGGTAGTCACTTAGGTGAACCGCCTGCTCGTTTGCTCCCTTGTTATATATAAAAAAAAAACTTTTTGACAGTTCGAGCAATATGATCTCGTCGTGGTAACATTTATATGAGATAATGGTGCGTGGGTGTGTCCTGGATACGGCTGGGAACTACTGGTTCAATTTGAAAAATTCTTTGAATGTTAGATAACCTATTTATCGAGAAAGGTTATAGGCCATATACATACCATCATGCTAACATTTTTCACTTAATTTTACGCGGCCGAAGTCGCTGGAAACAACTACTATATTGTATATTATTCGTGAAATGCCTCCCGTTTACGAACCTTTCACAACATTACATTTCAGACGCGAAAAAGCGTCGTACTGTGCGTCTACAGTCGGACGATGAAGGCGAGGGTTGCTGTTCTCCTCTAATTAAGAAAGACTAATATAGTGCAAGTAAGATTTTTTAGACTTTTATTTTATATAATACTTGAAGCTTGAGACATTTTGCAGTTTTTCAAACAGAATCGAATCTTAATTAAAAATGATAGACGATTTCTGCGCGGAAATATCTCCCATTCAATCATTTTTTTATTATTTGTTTTAAATTAATTTATGATATTTCTACAAGGATGGACCCGTACGACATCTAAAAACCCAGTTTAGATACTGAAAAATAATGGTGTAGAATTCTAAATGGATCTAATGTGCAGTGCAGCTCAGTTATAAGTTAAAAAACAAACTAAAATAAGTATTAAATCTACTATCGAATGGAGATTTGCATGCAATTTGCAGAAAATTCCTGTCGATTACCTTTAAAAAACAACTGTAATTCCGAGGACCTAGCACGAACATACTCGATAGTTTTACTTACCTTTACGTTTGAAACGAAACTTCAAATGGCGGTTCGTGCTTCAATTTTACACGACTTACATACATAGCCGCAACGTCGAGGATTTAATACGTGCGAGTTCTGATTTTATTCATGCTAGGAATTTTAGCTGTGTAATTTAATAGTTATGTAATACGGTATCACTAATGCTTCATTTTACGTTCGGTTTCGAACGTAAAATCAAGTAAAACAATCGAGAATGTTCGTGCTAGGCCTGTTGTTTTTATATACGGTAGAGATCCCATACAAAAACACGAGTACTTTAGTTTCGAAGCCTTCAAAATATTTACAACGATCCAATTAATGTAACAGATAATAATAAGGGTAAGAATCCATTTATCTCATCGTTTGGGAAATTTATGTTTTGCTTCTAACCAGATATTACTTACAAACAGTGTTTATGCTACCGCCCATTTAGTTCTGCCAACTCCAGATAATAAATCTCTCACCCCCAGGTTGAGCTGTCTATCAATTTCCTGCTGACTATCTCCGGTCTAAGGAGTTTACTGTGTTTACATAACTGTAAACGAAATATGGAGTAACACGGCGATTTTGTTTTGTTTATCGAATCTGACTTAGTGTGACCTTTTTACATTGCAAAGGGCTAATGGGCAAGCGGTTCACCTAAGTGACTATCGACAGGACGTCTACACCACCAGGCGTGTCGCAGATGCTTTGCTGGTCTATAAAGAGGAGTTTGGGCCACCGGGAACTCTTACAAATCGAACGTAATACGACAACAATACCATCACTTGACATGACAACACTGGCGACACTTCACGCCGCTCTTATGTGAGAGAGCTACTGATATCTAGACGCGGCAGCCCTATTCGGCTGCAGACCACAAGAATTGCAAACGTGGCGCTAAATCTGAGAATAATAAGCTTCCGTGAAAATAGTATAGACAGGGCTGGTCCAACCATAGAGCGAACGGAGCGGCCGATCCAGACGCCGAATCTCAGGGGTCGACAAACCTAACTGAGGCGCCCCAAATAATCATATATTAAGAGTAGTCTTAATTGACTTTAATGATTATTTTAAATATATTTTATATTAAAAAATATAAACAGTCCAAATAAGGGGGCGCCATAACTGGATCTAGCTACACCTTAAATGTACCTCGGGACGGCACTGAGTACAGATTCGATAAATATATAAGATACAAATACCTACCATAGTAACGACGATATATAACTACTATAACTTTATATATATCTAGAATTCATATGAAAACCTCTTAATTTCTTTCGAAATTTTGTTGAAGGACTCTTCAGAAATTTCTTATTAATTCTATCTGGGTCGAGATGTACGTATCTTGATTTGACATCTAATTACTCTACTGGAGTAGGAAACCTCGGAGAGACGTGTCAACTAATCACGGTGTTACCAAATTATATGTTTCTGTTAAAGCAAGTTTGAAAAAGGTTTGTTTTTTTATTATTAATAGAATAGTGCTTATTTTATTATAGCAATGTTAAGCGGTGATTTTTAAGGTATTGGCACCTAATTTAAATAATAATTTGGAAAATAGAATAAAGGTGTATACGAGTTTACCCTCATTGGTTTTCTACGCGACATATTAGGAAACGATATGTATTTTCCTTTAGGATGGAAACCAAGGTATATTTTTAATACGGAAAAGATTATTTTATTATAATTTCATTTTTTTTTGTGAAAATATTTTTCTGATTAGATTCTATAACGAACCAAAAACTCTCTAAGAACATTATGCCGCCAACGCCAACCTTTATGCCAACTTTACGTTTGTATTCCAAGTGCAACTAGAAGGTTTCGTGTAATGTACATTGCTCACATCATAATAAAGATAATCACATAACTAATAAACACATACATCGCATGTGTCAAAGCGTGTTTGTCCGTGTCCCAGAAATTGTTTGGAATTTCACTGCCTAGGAATTGTTTGAATTGTTTGGATATCGCGTTATTACTCGAAATTCCATTCGCACCAGAGTGCGATTTCAAAAGGTTTTTCTGTCCCGCATAACATCCTGTGGAACCGATTGTGAGCACTGGTATTTCCGAACCGATATGACCTATAGATGCCCAAATAAAAGCATACTCATTCTCAAAGGCCATCAAAGCTTTTGCGAGCCTTTTGATAGTTGTTGATGGGCGTCAGAGTCACTTATTATTGTGTAAAAATTTCCTTCTTGTCACATAAAAAATAAAGCGTTTGTATATATATGTAAATCTCATTTCTATAACATTACAAAGCAGTCAGTAATTTATAAGTAAGCTAAGAAAGGTATAAGAGAAGCAGTAATTTTTTTTAAGACAATCAAGGCCGGTACCCGAAGTACTTAGCGTAAGAAAACTCCATCGGCCTTTTTCTAATCGTTGCTCCATTCGGCCGAGTAAATTAATCGGGATAGCTTCTTAGTCGCTATTAATCACTTGTGTTTCTATCTGTTCATCCATTAATTTGTCGGCGTCGGGACCTTCTACCAAAACAATGATTTATCTTATTTTTGTCTGAACTTTTCTTTAAAATTTAGAGAAATTTTATTAATGGTTTATAACTAATATAAAAAAGAATTAAAATTAAAAAAGGAGTTCCAGCTACAGAAATATTAATAAGCACAACGTGTTCAGATTTTAAGCGTAGAAATGATCGCCATATTGTTAGGAAGAATTCTAGATAAGCATATCATCTAGAAGTAAACCTAATGATGACGTGAGCATATCTACCAATAGATGGACGAATAACAGGGTATGACTACTAAAGGTTTCCTTTTTTAACATAGTAGTACACTTAATATTAAACATACGGCATTTTGAAAATATGTACAATGATATCTAAAAAGAGTAAAATAGAACAATACAGCGGTCTAACTGTTTGTGAAACGATTGTAGGTTAGTTTGAACATTGTTGCACATGTCTGCACATCGTATCATGCCTCACTGCCCTGTAAACTAATTACAATAGCTTATTTAAGAGCTGGCTTGTTTGCGAATCCACAATTTAGATTTGTAGATAGCACGGTGACTACCGCGCCTTTAAGGCTAAGATGACAAAGGGTAATGTATTACACAGGATATTCCTGACAAGCATTATAATAGCTCATGACTACACTACACATTTCACCACTAGTGATGTCAGTCGTGATTTGATTTCTTTACATTGTACTGTTATGTGCACGATATCTGTTAAAAGTTTAATACTAAATTTTCTTTATTTTAAACTAGCGGACCCGGCAGACGTTGTCCTGTCCGAAAGATTTAGTCGATCGCTTAACGATTTCCCGTCCGCTTCTAACCTATACGAAACTGAGCGGCATATTACATAACAGTGTCTAAACGGCAGTATCATACAAATTGCCTGCGACATATATAATGAAACTTCGACGCGTTGAATAGGTAAGTAGGTTAAACCACTGTCAAAGTCAATTGTTTTTAATAAACATCTTTTCAAATCATCAAACGTCAGTGCGAGTATGATATGATGATAAGATATTTCTCGTTAATAAGTTAAGTTAACCGAAAATCAGAAGTCCAGACTCAAGGTTTGCCAAAGAGCCATGGAACGCAGGATAGTAGGTGTAAAAAGAACTGATGGATTTTGCAACACCACCCTGCTTTCCATGACTGGGGTAATAATGGAGGTAGGGAAGAATTCAGCAAAGCTGAAGAGGGGCAAATAATGTATTATTTTAGAACAAATATAGAGATCGTTCTACATTTCAGTAATTTTGCTGATGGTCTTTACATTAGGTGACCTGTATCGTGGACAACATATTTTAAATTAATTATTAAGTTTTCCATTCGCTGACTAGATTAATTCTATAAATATAGTGCACTATTGAACCGCTTATATGGAGTTTAGTATTGCAATCTGGAGTTTCGTGAAATTTGACGCGACGCGACTAATATTGAAACTATATATGTTCAAGAATATAATTTATTTTCTTATACACAGATCCGTATCGTTTCAAAATACGCGGAAGAAATCCGACTACATAAATAATGAGTTAACGCCATTGTTCTACGTTTTTATTTCAACATAACGAGCTTTCAAGAGTGTAATAATCACTTTAGCTGTTATCTGAAGGCATCGTTCACATCAAAGCACGCCTCTAATTAGCCGACACTTCACTAACATATTTTAATAACAACATTGTTTTTGACAAAGCTTTGACATAAATACATATGTGTGCATATATCGTTGGGCATTGGTATGCGTGTGGTTTTAATTTAATATTGTAAAGTATTAATAAGGCATAAAATACATAAATATTAACATTTGCATACTATCGTCTATATAAACTATAATTGAGTCAAATTTCATACTCCTTCGACCGCGCAAGTTTCGTAAAAGGGTTTCGAAAGTTTTCGCTTCACGTATTAATATTATTGGTATGAATATGTCAATTTTATGCATTTTTAATGACCTCTCTTTGATTCTAAAGGTGAGAAATAGACAATTGCCGTCCGCCGCAGGTTTCAGGCACCGCACGCTACCCACTGGGATGAATGGCAAGTCAAAATGAGCTTAAAAGCCTTGGTAGAAGGTCTGTTTTTCATTACGGAAGCATTGTTGTGTCACTTTAAGTAAAGCTATTGTAGTCACGCTTTGTTCGGTTTGTGAGACGGTGGTCTAAACTCGTCATTAAGGCCGGGTATTCGAAATTAAAAAGGGAAAGTACCCGGTTAACAGGTTAGTTTTAGGTCAGCGGGAAGTACCTTATTGGTTTAGGTTACCGCTGCCAGTGTGTGGTATAAACAGCTATATATTTTGATTCTGCTTTAGAGGGTTCATTTTTTCAAAGCTTTAAGGGACTTGTTAAGGGGTATCAATTTTTAACGTTAGTTCCTCGGAAATAGGGCCTTCACCGACAGACAGACGGAAAGAAAGAAAACGCAGTTTGTTCAAGTTGGGTTTCCTGGATGACTTTCTTAGGTTAGGTTTATGGTAGGCCTTCTTACAGTTAGGTTAGGTTAGTTAGGTTGGGCAGACCTTATCACTTAGGCCGGTAACGTAGTTACGAAAAGCGTAATCGGGCGAGGCGAATAGAAGTTGAGACGGGGATATAGGTTAGTAAAGATATAAAGAGAGCTATACGTTTCGTATATTACTGTAGGAGCAAGAGAGAGATGCGCGAGCACACATTTTATGAAGATTAGGTTATTTCAATACATTCAAATATAATTAACGCAATAGCGGACGCGGCATAAGTTTTTCTGCCTGTACGTTAGGTTAGTTACTATTTTCTATATTTCTTTATTCTATAATATTATTCCCGTTTCCGTCCCCTTATCTTCTATTTTCGAAATTTGTTTGACCGTAATAAACGGACAGATAGACAATTGTATCTGTACAATGTTGTCTTAACAATAATTAAGACAACAAAAAAAAATATCCAATTTGGTGCAGTCGTTCGGAAGTTCTGTGCTTACAAACATTTCGGAAATTCATTTTTCATTACACCGTAATGAATCGTCCAAATGAGGTCCTATTTTTGTAATTTAATGGCGTCGTAGTTATGAACTTCGAATTGAGTGTTATTTTTTTCATATGAGTAATATAAAGGGCAACATAACCTACATATACATACCTATGCACTTTGATTTTTTATTTTTGGTGCTGTATGTTAAGTACAACCACATGATTTAGAAATTTTTTATCCATTTGATTTTTGTTCCGAGTAATCTCCAAAACAGCTGTTTTGGATTAGATTTGTTTTGGAGATTACTCGGAACAAAAACCGGACCGATTTTGATGTGACTTTTAAATATTCACTATTATCCCTACATCTATTAGATAACCAAATAAACAAGATTGATGTGTACATTTCACTAGTAGTAAAACATATGTAGTAAATTAATTAATATGTACTTGTCCTGATTAACTTCACTAATCTGCAACCTAGCCATCAACTCAAACGTAGACAACTGATTAAGTTAAGATCTCCCCTTTGGAAACATTATATATTTACATAATGTCAGAGTACTCTCAGAGAGGAATTCTTAGCATTCCATGGAAAAGAGATGAATTTATTAGCATTCCAAGGAAAAGTGCAATCCCCAGGGCTTCTGACTCAGATCAAGGTTTAGAGTACTCTTTAAAGTACCCACTAACTCTCACCTTCACAGTCAGTGTTTCCTCTCCTTCCTAGCCAAATCTGGTGCGATATTGCTGGAATGGCTTTAGGTAGCCTTTCTAATAAATAACTTATGATAATTCTTGAGAAGCCAAGGTCATTAAGATAAGTTGTTGTTGCCAGGGATTTTGCTGGCATACTCCTCACTACCACCTCTACTGCATATATACTAGTTTTGTAACCTCTTTTGGTGAGCTTTAACTCGCCCCACAGCCACATCCTCTGCAATCTAAGCGGACCCTGGTACTAGACCGGGATGACGCTAGGAAGAAGAAGAAAGCGCAAGACAAAGGAAGGACAAAGAACATTAGATAGCGCTTAAGTATCATTCGCGAAATTCAAGTATTTTATTCGAAACCATCGCCTTTTTATTCGACGAGATCCTGGTGCAGCTGCTGAGGATAATTTCCGCACTTATTGTGTCTCCACAACACTTATAGATAAAACTGGGAATATTTGAATATAGTTTTGCAAATTTCAAAATCTGAAGCCGTTTTGGCATAACTCTTATGTCTGGCATCCACGTTACGGCGGACCGTAAGGATTTTTGTTCAGGTGGCTCTTAATTACTCTATAGAAACTTTAAGCTGATATTTTAATTTAAATAATGATATAATATACAAAAACTGTATTATTGTGCGACAATACCCCAACGGCGGTGGGGTTTGAACCGGATACCTAGCGGATTTCAGTCCATACCTTATACCGTTGAGTTATTGAGGCTCAATAGCTCAAAACTTTAGCTTGTACTTTAAAAATAAAAATTAGAAGCTAGTAAATTGAACCAAAACATATGCAGCATGCGTATTTTATATATAACACAAAATAAACTGATGTTGTTATGTTTCGATCAAGAAGTACATTATAACAAATATATATTCACAAGCTTACGAGAGGAGGTCGTGACCTAATCAGTGGTCGGAATTTGAATCGATCGCTAAGTTAAGTTGCTCTGGCTGCGACCGGGTGATAGATAGGTGACCCATTTTAGCACTGGTTTATATTGGATATTCGACCTCCTCCGTGTTTCGGAAGACACGTATAACAGTGGGACCCGATTAATGTCACTTTGTGACCCTTATTCAATGATATTACTTATGAGGGAAGTAATATCATTGAATAAGGCTTGTTCTCGCATTTTATACAAATAAAATCTAATTAAGAACGTAATTATATGTAATATAATTTCTGGTATTTACATACTATTTTAATATAGCTAATACACTAAGCAGATGACATACTCGTTGAAACATATAGTCATAACATATAGTCACGCAATTATAATTTTTGCTCTGCGTCACCGTACGTCGAGATAATTATGTCCTTTAGTAAAAATTTAAGTCGTTCTAGTGCCTGCTTGATTGATTTATTATAATGCGACATTGTTAGTCTTTTAGTGCATGGTTTAATAAAATCATAAGGTAAATAAAAAGTAGCCTATATTCGTTGTAAAACCAGCTAGCTATCTATCAGTGAAAGTCTCTTCCAAACTGCTCTGGCCGTTTCGGAAATTACATAATACAGAAAATACTTTACTTGTATATAAGTTTATAATTAAACATATCAGCCTTTTAATCGTATGCAAACATAAAAAAAATTATGTATTAAAGGCGTCTGTTACCTATAAGACTATTTATAAGTGTTGTGGTTTATTTGATTATTCTAATTTTGGAAGGTTGCTATAAACCATTTAGAAATTAGTACGATTAAATCGGTTTTCATAAGTTTAGATTCATAGTCCCATTTTAGGAAATTCTTCGAATTAAATATAGACTCGATAGCTATATCTCCAGACTCGCTGAATTATTGTTGCACCCATTTCTAACACAATTTTAGTTGAAGGAACAACATGGCTGTTAGACCTTCTTAACAAAGGACTCTCATTATTCTTTAGAAACTGTAACGTTTATGTAATAAAAAATAAACTGTAGCCAAATTATTCAGCAAAGCCCTTAACATAGAGCGTACGTGACTCGATTGAATTTCAAATTCGCAATACCATTCGTGCAATATTTCTAATACACGGAAAATAGAAAATGACGCTCCGGTGAACGAATGTGACAATAGGAATATAAAAAATAATATTTGTTTTTCGATGGCCACGGATTGTTTAACAGGACGATGTGTGAGCACAGTGATTGCGACTACAATTTGTTTATTTTTAAAGGCTTTTACTTCATATTCGTTTATTATCTATGGCTTGAGTCATTAAGTAGGTCTAGGATTAGTCATTTATTCTGAACATCCATCCTTTTTACATTGTCACACTGCTACTCAGAAAAGAGAAGAAATGTTAATACAGAAATTAAAGTGTTAAATACTATTATTTAACACTTTAATTTCTATATTCTCGTGCGACTATAATTAAAGATCTTTTTATTCCTATCTTCTTATTCTTATGTGACTATTAGTATCCACTTTCTTTCAAAGGTTTCTGATAAACCATATATTCTATGATGTAGTATTTATATCAATAAGTGTATTAGAAATTGCTGTGACATTTTTGTAACAATTTTTAGCTTTGTCTTTCAGGAATACTTTTAAGGTATGTCTAATTACACATTTGTCGAAGGGATGATAGATGTTGGGGGCGCGAAATATTAAAATGGCCGCGCACAGGAGAGCATAGAGGCATCGGTACACCACCAGCACGATAGCGCGACGATATCGTAACGGCAACGGGCAGGAAATGAATGCACAAGCGAACAGCGAATTCCAGCAGTGGAGTGAATCCGCTTGAGGATGATGTTTAATATTCCCGTTTCTCCTCTCAATAGGAGGGAATATTAAAATGCTTTTGAATATTAAATGCTTGTGCCAAGGGCGATTGCGCCAATACCTCACCGGCGTCTTAAATAGGGTTTTAACCAGGAACTTCGTGGATTTCCGTCCATCCTATAAGCTATCGAGGCTCTGAATTTTTTAAATTTCAGTATAAAATGTTGTATTGCTTGCATTTATTACCATTATATCTATAGATTTAAGCCCCAATATGCCCCCCTAAATCTTCAGTTGTTCAAGTTAAAGCTGGAACAAAGCAACAAGCGACAACAAAAACGTGCCTCGACTGCTGAGCTCATTGGCTTTCCTCTAACTTTTTAATCCTCGCCGCTGCTCCATTTGTCCGTATAAAACAACAAACTGGATTAAACGAACTATTTTAAATAAATACTTCAACAACGTTTGTTTTTAAGCCGAGATTAGTATGAAACATTGAGTAAAATTTTAATGTATGTACACCTCAACTAAAAGAGCTAGTTAGTAAATGTATGCATTTATTCACATAAATACCTTTGCTGTAACATATACAAATATCTATACATTAATACGTGAAGTTAAAACTTTCAGTAACATTTTACGAGAATTGCGCAGTCGGAAGTGTATGAAATTTCCAACAATTACAGTTTATATAGTCCTCTATGTGTCCGAATACCATTATTTATAAAGATTATACATTGTAAGTTTATTAAACTATAAAAATAAAACATCACACCAATGCCAAACGATTTACACACTCATGTGGCTGGCCCGTTGGCGCAGTGGACAGTCAACCTGCCTTCTGCTCCGGGGGACGTGGGTTCGATTCCCACCTCGAGTTTGAGTGTATTATCCATATATACATATGGATAATACACTCTCACAATAATTATATATTTCTAAAAAAAATATTTGTGTATAACAGGCGGCTGTTACCTATAACACAGGCATTAAATTGTCTACCTTAGGAACAGATATCCGAGTGTCATATAGTCCTGTATATATTTATATATTTATTTATTTATGTATACATTTTATTTTAGGATGGGTCAAAGCGTTGTTATGATAACCGTGACAAAATATCAATATATTTTGTTAAATGTGATATTTAATATGATGAAATTGTGAAATGCAGTTCTATAGTCGGCCAAGAAAGTGCTTTACTATTTTGGATGACAACTCCTAGTTGAAGAAAATTTTGCTAAGGGTTATTGTTAGAAATTAACGTAATACGTAACGAGCAAAATTAAGTCTTATAACTAATGGACGTGCAAACGACATTCGATGTTAGCGTGGCATACCAAGTTCTTGGTTGACTATACTAAAAATAAGAACTTTGTACATAGCTTTAAATAAGGATAAGGTACGCAATTCTATAGATTTTTGGCAAACTTTCCACCATCCGGCGATATTACTAATAAAGAAGTAAGGTAACAATCGAATTATGTAAGAAATAGTACGTTTCTATATTTTGCGTGTCAGTAAAAAGTTCTATATCGTTTCGCGAATTTCATATACGATTCGATAATGTGGTCGCCGGCTGCCAGTAATGTGTTTCGGCTTATGACCTTCGACATCTTCCGCTGACACTCGCATGGTAGAGTCGACTCTACATAATAATGTTTTAAGTTTATAAATTTACTAGCAGACCCAGCCACGTGTTGCTGTGACAGTGATTTCAGAAGTATTTAAAATACATAATTAAAAAATACCACTAATCAGAATATCTCTCAAGTTGGACCAAATTGCACATAAGTGCCAACTTTCATGAATATCGGTTGACTTGGTATAGAGTCACTGGAAACATAAATAGTGATATTGGGTTTTTATGTATTGAGATATAATTAAGTATTTTTAGCGAGGCAAAGTCAATTTCTTGAATGCACTGAAAATGTATATAGCACAAGGCCGATATCGCGGTGATGACCAATTTAGTTTCGTTGACAATTATTAAAGGCTTTGAGAATGAGGGCGCAGAACAATCGGGCAAGGAGAATAAAAAAGCAACAGATTCGCTAAGTGAACACTATACCAAAGGCAATGACGACAACGATGACGAAATCACTAGACCACACAAACGACACTACAACAATCAAGTCGTAAACACCTGTGCTCCCAACGAACGACCAAACCTAACTGAACTATTTCTCTTTTTTTTCTGATTGTGTAATGCTGTTGGTCAGAGCGACATTCACAGCGTCAACGGGCGGGGATATTTCTCGCTCGCGAGGTGACTTTATACGGCTCTTACCCTAATAATTATCCTAATCAAGTTATCAAATGAAGGTACCGTCAGTTGCTATATATAACAATACTAATGCCGGATTCAGACATAGCTCAAGTGTTTGTACATTTCTGTCCTTGAATACTACAAATTTTTACAAATCTTTACGTAGCTCACACACATTCCACGGCCACACGACATGAAATAAACTGACCATTTAATTGAAGCTATGTCTGGCTCTGGCATAAGAGATAAGGTGGTCCCCCCTACCATTTCCAAACTATTAGACGTAGAGACTTGAAATTTTCCATGTTGATAGAACATGCTAAAAAATTATTTTGAACGAAATCGAAAAACAACTTTTGAAGTTATTTCACAAATACGTTTATCGCGTATCAGATACGGAACCCTTCTACATAAGCCTGTTTTGACATGCTCTTCGCCATTTTTTTAAATTTATTTCACATCCTTAATCCAGTGGTTTTAATGACGATCATTTCACGTGTTAATACTGTTAGCACGTTTTTCAGCGAACACCTAAAAATAACTTCTTATAATGTAATTTTGAATGTTTTTTCTATTATAAGTCCCACCACGAATAAGATTTTCTACTGTTGTATGCTTTATACAATTTTCTTGAATACCTTTATTTTTGCTGAATGTAGCTACGTAACATTTTCTCCGCAAGCGAACACATTTTTTGATTATGATCAATAAGTGGGTAAACTGAAAAAGTTTAGTAACAAGTTAAATTTAATGTGGTGATGACAAAATTTGCTTCTCGGAAAATGATACATTGAAATAGGTAAGTTTTAAGTAAATGAAAAAAAATCAGATTGAAGTTCCATTTAATATAAAATTTAACCTCTAGGCCTAATATTATTGCTTGGAATCTGGAGAATAGCGTTACTTCTTACTTTTACGTTTTAAAGTAAGATTTACCTTGATTCCGCAATCACATAAATGAGGTGAGTAAGGAAAGAATTATTTTATAACATTATATATAAGGGTTACAGGATTCTTTAGTAGAATTCCGAACATAGCGAGGGATTCTTGAGTAGCAGCCTGAATGTAGCGAGGAATTCAAAATAAGCCATCTGAGAACAGAATGTTTTGGTCCCGAGTGACACCACACACACACACACACACACACACACACGCACACGCACGCATGCACGCACGCACGCCTGTGTGTGTGTATGTATACATTGAAGCAACGATGGTTCAACGGTATGATGGATTGTTATCAGTAGGATTCTCGGTTTAAACCCCAACAAGACACGAATAAAGCCATACCCAAATGTGTTCTTAATTATGTGTAGACAGTTCCTAAAACCTATAAGAACTATGTATCATCGCTTGACATATCTAAATATTGTAATACGAGGAAAAGGATACTTCAAAAAATATAAAAGTCATGGAAATTTGATAAAATCAGTTAACCAAATACGGATTAAATCTCACATTTTAACTACGTAGTAGCAGTATAGGGTTTGCATGAGAAGCTAAACTACTTTGCTTTAATCCGCGTATGAATACGAGGGAAAATCGGTGTAATGCTGCAACCCGGCATTAGAACGTTTGGGAGACCCCAGAACCGATGCAGCGTATACGAGGGCTGCGTTTCTTGGCCCCGAAGAACCTCTGATTAGGCTCAACTCGGCCGGGAGACACGCAAGAGCTGGTAGACTGATCGACGCTGTTGAGGAAGCTCGAGTGGTTGCTCAGCTACTGCAGCGTAACCCAGATGCTCAAGTATGTCTTTTTGATACAATGTTTATGTTTTTTAATTCTTCTTTTTTTTTCTTTCTCCTGTTATTTGTGGTAAATAGATGCATATAATTCTGCCACAATGTATTGTAAAGAAAAATGCACGTTCGTTTAAAATAGAGTTATGTTATTGTGTGATTGAAATTGGTTCCAACAGTGAAATAGTTTATCCAAATTGAAGTTTGCTACAACAATAAAAGCATGGTTTTTGGATTAATGTTTATTGTACGTATTTTTACCTCCATAACGGGGACGTCCATACCCCCATAATCTTACGATTAATATCACTCAGTGACATTAACCGAGACCCTGGTTTACATACCTTCTGAAATACGAAGAAGGTAGGATTTTTTTATGATACAAAGGGAAAACGACCAGGTGGTATACCTAACTGACTAACCACGTACATGGACATCTGTATGACCAGGAGGCTAGCAGATGTGTCGTCGGCCTTTAATGACGAGTTTAGAGCTAGTATTACATATTGTTAATAGCCTTTGATATCATTTATGCAGGTGAATGAATGGTGAAACACTTAACACAATAGTTTAGAAGAGTGTAATCATGTAACAAAAATTAGTGCTTAATTTTTGGCCAAATTTCCTTAAAATTAGTGAAAGTATGGCCTTACGTTCTGTGGTTAATTTGCTGTTCGACGAAGTTAGTTCGTAAATAAACTACTATCTAATTTTCATACTCCTAAGTGATAAGGGTGGCCCACGCGG
This sequence comes from Charaxes varanes, assembly GCA_024363005.1. Lineage (NCBI taxonomy): Eukaryota > Metazoa > Arthropoda > Insecta > Lepidoptera > Nymphalidae > Charaxes > Charaxes varanes. Next base: position 645,807 of record JANCMC010024695.1, read on the forward strand.
ACGAAGTCGCGGAATACAGCTAGTAATATTATATTATATTATGCGCATTCCTGGCCGTACGAGCGCGTTGTACGAGAATAATCCTACAATGCGTTTTCCTATAATGTGGAATGAACCTAACGAGTAATAGGAAGGTTTACAGTATTCTAATAGCCTATTACAAGCACTTTTGAATAGACAAATATTTTAAAAGCCACCACTGATTCGGAAGAATTGAGCCACCGAGTAGAACCAGCAAGAAACTCATCGACCGTTTTACTTTATTAGCAGAAAGCTTACTTTCTTACTTACCAACTTATATTGTGTAAATCATACTTGAGGCTTTGCACAACGTATCACATTGCAGCGCACAGCACCACACTGCACCACACCGCACCGCCTCGCATCGCACACAAAGATATACCAGCAGCATGTGGAAAATACATTTAAAAACTTAATTAATTATGAATTCCGTTCAGTTTCCAACTCTTCTATAGGTACATACAGCATTCAAATATAAACTAGTCCCTAAACAACATGGACACAAACTATAAAATCAATATAAGAAGTTATTGATAATAATTCGCTATTTTTGCATAAGAGTTAATTCGCTTCATTCATTTCTGACTATGTCCAAGTCTAGTACAATTAATACCACTTATTCGTACCTGACAGTGCTTCTCAACTATTAACATAATTCATAAAAAAAGGATACACACCCCTACACTCTGTTAGAAACCTTTTTTGTGCGATACAAATATAAATTATTGTTTGCTTTATTCATTTATTTTCACAATTTATCTTTATATGTATGTAGTAACATAATTGAACACCTTTAAATTTTTAGGCTAGTTGGCGCAGTTAGCAGTGGCCCTGCCTTCCACTGCAGGGGCTCAATTCCCACCTCGAATCTGATTATATTACCATTATGTATGTATTTAAACCCAGAAGTGAGAGAGAAATGATAGTGAATGATGAAAATGCTGACGTATTTATATATTTATAAAAAATATTTACATATAATAGGCGGCCGTTACCTATAGCACAGGTATAAAGCTGTATACTTTAAGGACAGACGTCCGTGTGTCAAATAGCTTTTTGCGCTGAGATATTCTAAGTGTTTACATTCACCATTCAGCGGTACCATATAAACTACATATTACGAAAACGCTGGTGCGTTACCACGAGCGTCTATCGTTGTCAGTGTAACAACACCCTTCCGTTAACTCATAACACACAGTGAAACGAAAAAATGTGGTTTACGTGAATCCATAAAGGTAATTTAAACAATTATTGGTATCAAATGGTTTACGATGAGGAATAATTTTATTTATTGTATCAGAAATTTTTTTCTTTATATCATTTTTCCCCAAGCAAACCCATAATTCTTATTAAATCGGCTCGATCTCTTGGCTTGGTAGAGAGATGTCATCATAGAGTATTCCAAAGAACTGTTTGGACTAAAGCTAGCTGCTGAATTTAACACCTAGAATTCGCATCACAACTCAAAATTTCAACCTTGCCACATCGATTTGACATAAGACTTTGAAGAAAAAAACCATTTCGCACAATGCTTTTTTATAGCGCAGTTATCAAAGAGTAATGGAAGTCAGTCATAAGTAGGTGCCAGCCTATTCGATAGGAAAGAGAAAAAAAAAATCTCAAGTACTTGACTTCCTTGAGCCTTATAAAATAGTTTGTTTGTAAGTTGAAAAAACTATTGGAATAGGACTTTCAAGTTTGCATTCATTCGCAGAATTGTTGGAAATATCATTATGAATGAAACCTAAGAAGACCTCATCGATTTGAGACCTGAAAAAGAGTTATTTGAGGTCACAACAATCAGTTCTTCGCGATTTTCAGCAAAGGAAAGTTTTATCATAAAGTCGTCCAGGTAACAATTGTATACCACATAATTATATACAAAAATGTGTCAGTACCTTTTTCCTAAGAGTCAGGTGCCGTTCCGTTTCTGAGAACATTTAAAAAAATTGACCTCAGTACTACTTCATAACAAAACTATTATATGACGATTACAACTATATGTTTGCATCATCTTTTAACGTACGAACATGTTTGACGGCTGAATGCTGATTGGTTGCTGCCATTTGGAATACATTTTTTCTATATAGTACTAGTGTCTGGCGGAAAATGACAAGGAGAGCCGAACTTGATGGCCGCCTCCGGTCGAGCAATCGATGTCGCTACTTTTTGGGCTTTGAACATATAGGCCCTTACATCCAAAGTATAGTTTTGCCATTGAAACGAAAAGAAGAAGATAGGCTTGCTTTTTTAAGAGGGCTAAACGGTACGACAGCGGCAACCCTCAACTAAGTTCATCTGCGAATTTCGTTAGCTCTGGTTGTGAGTGATCTTGCCAATCTAGAATTGGGCTGCAAAGCCATCAGTGCAGGTGTACACTGCGTACATAAACACTGAAAGATGTAAGGGCTAATGATGCCAAGTAAACTTTTACAAGCGTCTAAAAAACATAAGTGTGCGATGATCTTAATACCAAAGCGGAAAGATGATAATATCTAGAGATGTACGATTTTTTGACCTTGCATTTTTATGAACTGTTTGCGATAACAGTAATCAGTACTTCTGTCTCCTTCTATTCTATTCAAACAAGTGACGATGTCATATAAAGGAAGTCCAAATAAAATCATCTTTCTACCTTTCTGTCGTAAAATATTTTTAAGCCACGAAGTAATAAGGATGGCTCACGCAGAAGAAGTCGCAAGGTACAGCTAGTATCTATACATAAAAGTCAATATCAAAAACTTTTAATCTTACATATTGATCTATTAGGGAATGGGAAATAGGTTAAATTACTTTTTAGAGATGTGCAGAATACCTGTGCATAGGAATATAATTAATAATAATAACGTTTATTTGGCTAAAATATACATTACACTTAATGAAAGCAGTATTGGCCCCCAAACTAGAATTCCCTGTATCTTGAGGGCCACATAATAATAAGAAGTCAATAAAGTTTAGTATAGGCCAACAAGAACATCCAAACTAGTAAAAATCTTTATACTGTATAAATCTGTATATTAAATACTATTAATGATGCAAAAAAAGAATAAACTTGCGAGAAAAATTCTAACATAAGACTTTAACTATAAATAGCTATAAAAATGCGATTATTATATCGCGTCCTTCTTTTTAGTACAAGACACTCACATGCTGACACAAGCACACACACGCACACATTTTGACATAATTAATCAATATAGTTCACGTCGTGAATCAACAGTTGATAGCACTTTTATATCATTTATCTCTTGATTTTTTGCGACAGCGGCCGAATTTTAGTCCAATTATGTTATGATAGTACACACTATGTACTGTATACTATATATAAAACTTGACGCGCGAATAGCTCGATGCAGGTATAAAGCTGCGTAATTAAAGTTACGTGTTAAGCTGTTGCTTCAACAAAAGCCACAAATGTGGAATATACCAGACATGTAAATCACGCGTCCATTATATGAAAAGATTTAAGCTTAAAGAGTGTTCTAAGGTCGCTTGTAATAACGTATACTATCATATTTACATTATCATTATAGAACAACGTGTACGAATGCCCTCTATTTCACTTCCTTACCGATACGAATGTCCTATTTCACCTTCACATCTGCCAACTTGGCATTTGAACTTTGCGATAACCATAGATAACCATAATAACTCGCAGTGTCAATTTTATCCGGTCTTTCTCCATCATTATTGGACTGCGGACTACATTCATAGTATGGGTGATATTTAGTCTATATTTGGTTTGGTAAAATTTTCGGAAATGGAGCTCCACATACAATTGGGATATTTTTTGTTTTTACATTCTTTATGAATAAAAAAAAGATAGGAAGCAATACTATGATGGTGCACGACCTTTTAAACAGCTGAAAAACGACAAACAAACCCAAATGAAACAACTCAGTTACGGATAGTACAAGAAGTTAAAAAGCGGACAGGCCATGTTCTTATTTTTTTCCCTATTTTACGGTTTTAAATTCGTAGACTGTTTGTAACAAACAGTATGGAGATTAGAATAGAAGGAAAAACATCTTTGTATATTAAAAATATCCGTCGAATTACGAAAATAAGTGGGGCGCCACATCTGCTTAATCGTGAATTTCCTTCATACGTTAAGGCTCTACCTGTACATACTAACACAATATGGATGATAATCCGAAATAAAGAATTTATTATTATTATTATTTAACATCTATCAACCAGCGCCATTCTGAATCTCCAGCACGAACCTTTCGAACCGTTCGAATTCGAAGAGTCGACTATATTTAGGATGCAAATGTGCCCACAGGAGGCCCGTGTAAGGCCCTCTGGTAGGTTATTGGTCAACTCATCTACTGTTACACTCATACCATACTATTTGTTTACACCAGCGTTGTTCTGGACGGTTTTTGAAGTATTATCCGCGAGCTATAATGTAGGACCCTTTTTCAACTTTCCTCTCATAAGAGATGTTATTGCAAACAGGTAGAGTGGTACAACGATGCAGAATGATAGACAGAACGGACAGACAATAATTAGTAAATTTTCTAAAAAAAACAAAAAAATAATTTTAATGTTACAAACAAACATTTTAATTTTATTCGTTTTTTTATTGATGTATTCATATGGTACGATAATTAGAAATATAATAATCGCATAATCTTAGATCATACAAATTTGTAATCATTAGGTATATCTATAGATAATTTATTAGGTATATTAGCTTTTTGAAACCATTCCTCCTAGTATGTGAAGCATTAGGAATGAAAGTCTCCAAGCTTACTTGAACGCAAGTCATGCTGACGAATGGCACGCAGGTATCTCAGAAATTTAAGAGAAGGAGTCAGTGCAGGGGCAGATACAACCTTCAAAAAAAAGTGAGGGGCACAGCCACTTATTTTGATCTAAAAAGGATTTTCAATCATTCAATTCTTTATTCGTCACCACCGATTTCGCTCAGATTTATAGGATATGCAGGGTTTGGCCAGAATGTTAGAAAAATGAAAGTACTTGGAGTGATAACTCTAAGAGAAGAGTTTTATTCATTAAATAAGAGGGTTAAAAATTTGGACTTTAAGCTTTTCAACAACAACAGCTTTTGTGACGTCACAAATCTAGTATGGTGAAGACCATGCCCATCGTAGCTACCACGGTGGATCTACGCCTGAGTCAGTGTTATTTAATAATTTGATTTTTTTTTCATTACAATACCTTTTATTACTCATAAATCTTATTTTAATACTACAAATAGTTCATTAGCTAGTAGCGAAATAGGGTCATATTGTTAAATTGTAAAGTAAAGCACTGCGATTTAAACCAGATAACGAAACCATAAAAGGTTTATAAATAATCATATCAGTTAAAGAATAACTCGTCATGCAAACGAAGATATTTTAATTTATTAATATTCTGTAACTTGTTTAATCGTTATAAAATGTTTGTAATGTACTGCTACTCTCTATAATATTATAGATATACATAATTTCCGATACACATATATCGATAAATCGTTGGGAAAAAACTGTGCAGTTTAATCGTTACGTGTGTATAATAAAATGTTGTCGCTTCAACTGCACAGTTTTAGGTTTTATTAGTGCTTTTGGATGGCGATCGCTCATTTCGGCAGTTCTTCACGGAGCTCTAGGAATGTTCGATTTAATTGCACAGTATTTTCGTAACGATTTATTGTTACGTACGTTACGTTACTTCTACAAAAAAAAACTAGTGTAGCGGCTGCTACATAGCAAGATGGCAATGATGTCATGTGGAAAAAGGATACACCAAAGCAAAATTAGATGGCGCTGTACGGATGACGACGACCGCAGTACAAGAACTAACTCACGCAAGCGAAGTTTCTACTTACACTCACGTATATTATCCCAATTCCCATTCCTGACCCCGTTTCCGTTCCCATTCCCGTTCCCATCGTCGGTATTATTAAAAATAATTTAATATGTTAGTTAAAAATTCTTAAATTTTCTAACTTTCCGCAAAATTTTCTAATTTTTTTCTTTCGTAAAAAACCTTTTCCTGGCAATACCAAACAAAAAAAAAAGAATTAGCGAAATCGGTCTAGCCGTTCATGCGTGATGCCGTGATCAAGGATTTTCTTTTTTTTACAGGACTATAGACACATGGACGTCTGTTCCTAAGGTAGACAACTTAATGCCTGTGTGTTATAAGGTAACAGCCACCATATGTTATACACAAATATTTTTTTTAAATATATAAATACATACATATGAATAATACACCCAGACTCGGGGTGGGAATCGAACCCACGACCCCGGAGCAGAAGGCAGGGTCACGTTATCTTCTTGTATTATAAATTGTAACATATGTGATGAAAATTGAAGGTTGTTTAACTGTTATTTCTATAGGAAAAATAACATTTTTAAAATTCCTTAGTCCTACAGGGAACCCTTATAGTTTGACCGTCCGTCCGCCTGCTAGCTGCCTCCCATAGGAACTGTATAACTTGGAAGTTAATTTAGGTTTAAAAGAAAACAAAGAAAATGAAAATCTATAGATAACTTAAAAATGCAAAAAAATGCAGATTTGGTAAGGGGACTTCTTAATACCTCAAATACATGATGTTCATAAATCTTTTGACTAACATGCCATGATATATTATTGCACAATACATATGGCCAGTGTCACATTTTATGGAGAAGACTTAAGGGAGATTGGTGAACTGGCTAATAGAGAATGAGCGATAATTTGGTTAACTTCAGTCAGATCTACCTAGTGCAGCGGTAATAAAGTGCAAATCGACTCTGACATCAGGAGCACACCTACATTGCTTAGACAACAGACAGTGCTAGTTATTTAATATAAACTTTATTGAATAGCATTAAAGTCCAAATTGACTCTACATTTTAGTTGTATGGGAAAAAGAAAAGGGTAGTTTTTAGGGTTTTCCCGGCAATTATTCGCATTTTTCTCGCCGTAAAAACCATCCTTGGAGTTCAACGAACATTTAAAATAAATGGGTAAAATTCGTCCAGGCGTTGTTGAGTTATGCGCTTAGCAACACATTTTGCGATTCATTTTTATTTGTATATATAGATATCTATAATCATATATAAGCCTATGAGCTATTGAGCCTTAATAGCTCAACGGTATAAAGTATGGACTGAAATCCGCAAGGTACCCGGTTCAAGCCCCGCCGCCGTTGCGGTATTGTACGAGATCGGCGTGAAGTGGCGGCAATGCCGTCACGTCTAGTGATGGTGTTGTTATCGCGTTTCGTTCGGTTTGTGAGACTTCCCGGTAGCCTAAACTCGTCATTAAGGGCCGGCAGCGCATCGCTGGCCTTCTGGTCGTCCATGGGCGCCGGTAGGCACTTCGGTGCCTGCTGTCTGCTCGCCCGCCCCCTTGTAACATAAAAAAAAGTATAGTATACATTTAATTTTATATATTTAATTATAAAATTTTATATCTATATTTGTATTTAGTGTATATAATATGAGTTTATTAAAAATATATATATTATTTATAAAATATTGCAAACATAATTATGTATCCACCTACACCGTAGTTATTTGTTTATTTTTTACTCACACTCTAAGGTAACTGAAAATGATCTCTTTAAGAGATAAGTCTACTTTTGTGAACATATTTCAACTTCGGAAAACCCAAAGGAACACGAATGTCAACTATAAACCAGTGTTAGAATTGGTCACCCATCCATTGCCCCGTGACAGCATGAGCTACTTAACCTAGCGATTGACTCAAATGCCAACCGGTCATTAGGTCACGTCCTAGACACTGGCCGAATGTTTTATGAAATAATCATTAAACAATGCCTTGTTTCATCATTCAAAAAGCTTAGTATGAACGTCTTTTTTTAGAATATTCCATTAACTATTGCATTTTTTAATATTTTTAAATGTTCTTTGGACTTTTTCGTTTCTTTCAAACCTTCACTTAAATAAGGGAAATGAAAGAAAGAAACAGTATTTAAAACGGTAGAGCTGTTTTTGAGTTTTGGCGAGAAAAACGAATTATTGATTTTATATGGCTGGCCACAAAAAATTAAGAATTTTAAAATTTTAATAAAATTTAAATTACGGCGAACTCCCGCCGAAGAAGAAAAGGGGCCGGCCGAAGAAAATACGCCCAGAGGAGCAGCAGTTTCTGATGCAGCAGCAACAGCAGCAGCAGCAGCAACAACAACAACAACAGCAACAACAACAGCAGGTAATTTTGAAACATCGAACATCGTAATTGAGGCGTATTAATTCAGGCGTAATTTTACGGAAATCCATGAGTTTAACTTGAAAAACTAAATTCCTTTGCCTAAATCTGTGAATATATAAGAGAGAAAATAGTTGTAAGACTGCTCCTAATGATTTATAGAGTTTAGTGAGGTCTTGTATATCTTATTCTTATCAGTTATCACCGGGTGAAAGAGCTTTTAGGGTTCCATAGTCCTACAAGCAACCCTAAAAACTTATAGTTCAAGGAAACCTTATAGTTTCGCTCTGTTTTTTCGTGCGACAACGTGGTTATTCACTTCAAAGTGTTGTTATTGAAGCAAGAGTGATTAAAAACCTTGTAGGTGATAGTGCTACAATGAACCGTGAGGGGTTCAATACTTGTTATGAGATAAATGACTCAAACGAATAAAAGTTTATAAATAAACGTTTAAATAGCGTGACAAGATACACTTATATAGAAGGGTTCCGTATCTGATACGCGCTAAACATATTTGTTAAATAACTTCAAAACTTGTCTGATTTCGTTCAAAAAAAAAAACCTAATGAGTTTTTATCATAATTCTATCAACATGACATATTTCAAGTCTCCATATCTAGTTTGTAGAACTACGGAACCCTAAAAAGTGTTGATACAATTTCTAGGAAACTTCATGAGATCACACGCCAGCTTATTCTGGAGACGGCTAGAAATGTTATCACAATTAGTACTACTTAATCCTTATCGTCGCACCCGCTCTTGTCACAAGGTCTTAAGCTTAGTTAGGGTACGGAATACCATAAAAAAAAGGGTCAACACTCTGCCGGAGTTGGGGTTTGAACCGCGTGTCTTGCGGAATTCATTCCGTCCCCTCTACCGTTGATCTATTGGGACCTATTTTAACAATGACTAGCAAAAAAATAAATAAGATCGATTTATTTATAAGTAAGTAAATTCAGCAACGAAATTAACGTTGCAGTAGTCGTCAAACTGGGAAAACCTGCATTTTGAGAACTGCCTTCCGTGAACAAGGAACGATTTTAGCTAATTTATTTCAGGAGTACAGTGAAACTGTAATTGTGTAAGGTGTGTGTCTGTGTGTGTGTGTGTGTGTGTGTGTGTGTGTGTGTGTGTGTGTCTGTGAGTGAGTATGTGTATGAGTGAGTGTGTGTGTGCTTACGAGCCAAACGATTAACGTAATTTACACACACATGTATACGTTCTACTATAAGATTGTAACAAATACTATAACGTCATTGTGAACAGAATTAAAATTTTGTTAGGTAAGCATATTTTACGCAAATCTAAAGATTTATGGCTGAATTTAGACCACTAGGAAACATCTAGTAAAATTAAATGCATAGCTAATATTGGGATTAGCCAATAGATCAAATCTCAATTTCGCTTATTTAATAAATGTATTTCATTTCTCTCCTACTTTTACTGGTACGAACAAGTTGAACCACGACAAGTACCAGCCAGAAACTCGTAGTTACTCTTTTAAAAATAACTCTTACAAAAAGAGATAAGCGTTATGACTTGACACAAGGTGTGTACCGTTTGCTAGCTGAAACAAGAATGATACATACACACTGCGGCCATAAATATTGTGTCAAAAATAGGATGGTCATCTCATGTCTCAGGATTTGACCATACCAGGACAGTCTACATTCCTTCACTTTTTCTGTTATTGACGCCACCCTGAACGATCCCCCCTTTTCGGTTTATCGTAGCGTTGTTATTATTTTTGTTTTAAAAATCTGTAACTTACATTATAAATATAATTTATTTACATTCAGATTTCTCTATTTCTTCTTCGTCAGGCCTTTTCTCATTTCTATTTGGGGTTGGCTCTTCTAATCTTCTTTACCCAGTAACTACAGTTCCAGGATTTTGTTGGGTCTATTATTCTCTGGCGAGGTTGTTGCTTATAAGACATCAATGTTAGTCGGGGTCTTCCAGAGCTTTTGGAAAAACTCCTGTACATTCAGAATAAAAATTTTAAGTTGCTTTATTTCAGGAGAACGAATACAACAAGTTTTTATCGGAACACGGCGGCTAAAAGATCGAATAGGCCCATAAAAAATATTAGTAATTTGAACTACTGTTACAAGTGTGAAAAATAAATAAATAAGGATGAAAAACATGCTGGGGGCTTTCGTGGTGCTGGGGGTGGGGTGCGTCATTGGGCTGCTGATCTCCACGCTGGATATGCTGTGGGGGGTCTTCAAACGATCCGTTAAATATGATGTAAGTATCGAGAATTATTGAAATTAAAAAATAAGCTATTGTCTAACCTGCAAAACCAACCAGTCTGGTTGGGTTTAAAGGTTATCTGATAAAATAGCTTAAACGAGGAATAAAGTTTGAGAATTCGTTTATTTTAAGTTTGTACTTGTATTTTTTATCAAATATGGCATGTCTAGCAAAGCCTAGAATTTCAATAAAATGTAAGGTAAATCTTTAGATATTAAAACTTTTTTCAGACTACCTTCAAATACGAATTAGTGGAGGAATTAAAGTTCGCTCTGACCTTCAGCGGTGACATCAAACCAGTTAAACGAGCCTTAAAGTCCATCGACGCCAACATGGAGATACTGGGTTCAGAGAAGAATGATGAGATGAGGTCGCTGCGGTCATTGCGATCCAAGTCAACCGATACCTCTGGGACAAGGCGTTCTCATCGGTCCAAACATACATAAAGTTTACTTTCACTAGGTTTTATTATAATACTCCATGTGTTTTACGAAATGGGATTTGATTAAATTAGATGTCAAATTAACCAAGTCGGTGCAAACAATCTCTCATTAAATGGCGTACAAAATAAATATTTGTAAAACAAAACAATTTACCGTAGCTTGTTTACCCCGGCATCGCTTTACAAAATTTATTAGCAACTAAAGATGGAATTTTATATTCCAACCATAAATCTGCATAGCATTGAGTTATGGTCGCCATTTCTTCGCGTCCGCCCCGAATTGGACACCGACCAGAGTTCGACCTCCGTGACCCTGCTCCTCCATTTGTAACACAAATTGACTCCGTATAGTCCGCATAGCTCAATGGTAAAGAGAATGGACTGAATCGCGTAAAGTGTAACTTCATTCCTTAACTGCCTTATATGAGGTACTCGCCTCCTCTTAGCTTAATTGAATAGAAACAGCCCCATCTTCTTAGCGACCCAAATTGAGAATTTTTAAGATTGAAAAAGTGCTCCGAATTGGTTACTAAAATTTACTAATCCGATGTTTAGCACCCCAATATCATCAATTACGATTGGTCAATATGTTTTGATATTTAGTCAGAATTTCTGAAGAACTTCTACATTAAATAAAGTTTTGATATTTTAAGTCCGTCGCAAGAAATATCGTATGGATGACCAATTTGTCCAACTTAGTGACCTTTTATGACTAAGATGGGACTGAGAAAATGCTTTTTTATTGTAAACTTAAAGTAAAGTACAGACTTTAAGGCAACGATATTGACGAGCTTGCGTGTTACACGCTATTTTGCCTGTTGACGTGAATACCTTGGAGGGGCGTGCATTTTTAGACTGTACGTACTCTATCTCTGCTATTATAAAATTTCACTGAACCCAGCCAAACAAATGAGCTCTGTGACCGCAAGCTTTCAACGGAACAAATTGTCGTTGTAACTTATCACCTCATACCGCGAGCCCCTTACATAGCTTGTTAATTTTAATTGACCTCCAGTAATATCATATATCACCGCATGCGTCCACAATAATACGGCCCAATTTTTAACACACATACTGACCATTTTCTGTAGTATACAATTTTTAAAAGTCTTTATATGAAACTAACTAGTATCAGCGATTTTTTTTTGGAAATCCGAATTTTCGGAGTTAAAAAGTAATTATATGGTTGTATGTATATGCATATATTATCATAAGCAAAAACCACATATCCAATATTTTTGTTCATTTTAAAAGCTTTTCTTGAATCTGGTCGTAGCAGTATGTACAGAGTTCAATTTTAAATTTAATCGATCATAAACTGGGGTACTCAAAATCCCACACACACTAATTAAAAGCAATCCATCAATTAAAAAGTATAATCTGTAATAAAGATTAAATAGCTAAATTAGATAATTCATTTATTGCGATTCATTCACATTGTGACATTCATATAATATGACTTTTTATGTAAAGAATATGGTAAACAGACATACTACTAGCCTAGTAATGAAGCCATCGTAGCCATTATTTGAAAATTACCCTTTTCTCCCTCTCTAGGGAACTCTCTAACTATTATGTGGCGTGAGTTGAGACTTATTAGAGTACTGCCGGCTGTATTTCCTCCTCCGAGCTATTTGCACGGCGTTACTTTGCCGCCTGCTTTGCAGCAGGGTGTGGTGGGAGTGGCTCGACCTATCCGAGTGCGGAGTAGGCGCCAATTCGTTTCTGTTCTCACTCTCCCTGCGAGACTCTACGTCGTCTCCTTCTTTTTCTTCTTCTTTCTTGGATTCCTTGGATCCGCTGCCCGTTGATTCTCGATGACGCACAGGTTTTACGTCCCCACTGAAGCTGAATATAAATTTCAACTCCGCAGTCAGTTCCTCGCTAAATGGCACCTGAAACAACATTTAACTATTTTTTTTAGTAGTTTATGAAATGATTTCAATAATTTAATAATAATACAATCTAGTACTTTTTTTTAAATACTCAAATGAATACAAAAATATTCACCATTGGTGAGGTAAAAATCCAAGCAATCAGTATTTAGGGTTCCAGAGTAAGGAATGTCATCTGGTCGTATACTGATGAGTTTCTAAATCTATACGTATAATCTTTTACCTTAACTCTGCGTGCAGTCAGCCACACATCAAAGATCATTTCAATGAAGGCGCATACCACAGCCATCCCCGAGCCGGCCGCGAGCACAATGAACACACCACCCACGTTGGCCAGCACCAGAGGTTGAGCATCTCCACTACTGGTATCATCGTCCTTGAAAGTAACATACGAAATACTTTTGTTTATCCATCTTTGCATCTTTGTGAAGGCGAAGCATTTCATGACAACTCATCTCTTTAAACTTTACAAGATGTAATTCGGCTCAACGTGGAGTACCCCTTTCACCTTTGATCGGGGCTCTGTCCATTTGAGGTACAGAAGAATTGGAACCTGCAGCCCTCGGCAATTGATCTATTGGATCGGCTAGACCCTTTGGCTTTATTCGAGGAACTTTATTTGAACTATTAATAAACTAATAGAAAAACAAGATTTTTGTTAGTAAAATAGTAATTAAAATTGATTGATACATTACAGCACACACTCCACCACCCCGCTTCTCCTTCCACCATTTGTCTTTCATCCTCGTGATCTTGCCTTGCTCCTGTAGCTGTAATATCGATTCGCTCATCGGCTGCCTGTACGGCGAGTCTGTGAAAAACCATAAATTATGAAAAAAAAAACTTATCAAAGGAATTGGAAATTCCTTCCGAAGCTGTTTTACCCATAATTATAAAAATATATTTATACAGTATATAACATCAACAATACTTACTTTTCTTCATAGCAATTCCGTATCCCTTGCTGTCCAACAGTCCCCCCACTTGAGCCACATCACAGTTTCTCTCCACCAAGTACTCGATCGATGAAGATTCCATTAAAAACGCGTAGTTCTCGGTTTCTGATTTCACTCTAAAATGTAGACTCATAATTACTTAAAAGGGTTTCTATAGTATACTTTACATGATTAAATAGATACCAATTTAACAACGGATACAACATTTGAATATAATATTTTCTTTATAAGAAAAAATGATATTTATAAATATATATTTTGCTTTGGTGTTTATTTTATTGGGTATTTTATTATTACCTTCATTACCTCTACACGTTAGTCAAAATATGTGAACCTTCAGTTCAAAATAACGTTGAAGCGTTGCAAGAAATGTTAATTAGGTGGTAACCTCGCTGCTTCGCTTGTCTCATCGTGGGGATCACTACCGTGCATCCAGATACTAAGCAAGCCAAGATTCTGGTTTTTTCTTTAATAAAATCGACTAATGTACGCAAAAACACATAGAACTGCTATTTAGCCAAAACACACCCGAACTGATTTTCAGTTTTTAATATTCTTTTTCTTCCTAGCGTTATCCCGGTTAAGTACCAGGGTCCGCTTAGATTGGAGAGGATTTGGCGGCGGGGCGAGTTAAGATGACCGATTGCCATCTGACGTCATCCTCGGAACGGGCACGGAGGGCACGATAAAAGGTGGCACTTTGTTTGAGTTGCACCGCACAAACAGCTCAGGTTAATATCATTTGTACATCTCCACCTGGACATGTTCTTCCTAGACCTGCCGAAGTCTATTAAGTGACTTCCAGGTTTGCCAGCAGATCATGCCCAGGTGGAAGATTTTCAGTGACACAAATGGGCTACGTAAGGGAGCTCTCTTCCTCGAGAGCCTGCATTTTAACATCACGTATATAAATATATAGATCATTTAATGCTTCCTATCCTCATGGATTTTCGTCTTTTTTGTCACAGGTGATAGCCCGACAGGAAGTGGTCGGCTTGGTGGGGATAGCTTTGAGTCCCGAGGAGGAAGCGGCGCGCGCCCGCTTACAGGAGTTAGTGTCTCAACTGGCTGCACCGCCGCTTTACAATGTAAGTATTTTTTTTTAAAGTATTTGTACGCGTACCTTGAACATAGTCGAAAATAAAGTAATTTTAAATAAACAGAGCCAGGCCGACTTGGATGATTATGTAGAAAAAGTGGCTAAAGAAAAGGAGATAAGGTAAATTTATAGGAAAAAGAGGAAAAGAATGTAAAAAAGAGAGTTGAGTTTTGTATACACATATAATAAAAGATTACGCTTACGAACTTACGGGAGAAAGTTAGTAATATACTAATAAGCGAATCGTGATTAATTGTGCGGTACATGGACTAAATATGTATGAAGACCATTAAAAGAAAATATAGAAAATTGACTCATTTAAACTATTCCTCGAGTTGAATAAAATTAATAAAGTTCTGGTAGACTTACATGTGGAAATTGCATACCTAAATTCATATTTTATATGTGATTATAACATAATCGGAGTGCCTAGCCATGAAATAGATGGATATATGGTTGTATTGAATTAGGTCCCGACGCTAGCGGCTTAACCACTTGATCCGTCCTTTATTGTAACATAAATTCATTTCTACCTACATTTTAACTGTGACTATATCACAGTCTCTACGGATTTCATGACACTATTTCCATTGACGGGTTACTGAGCCATATAAGGTCATATTTATTTTATTCAGAGCGACCTTGGGGACATTTGAATAAAGCTACATTGAGTGTACGCGTGAGTAAATAAACAAAGGATTGTAAAAAATTGATGAAAGGAGCTGAAATGTATTCTCTGCTCTTATTAAGTAAGAGTTGACGCATATTGTTTTTGATAACAACAAAGAGCCTTATAAAGGTTTGTGTTATGGTTTCTTGGTCGAGAAAAAAAAAGTACCTTCAAATCCTTTCGGAGTTATCATACTTGTTCCCGTGTCTGCAGATTCGAAGATCTATAAAAAAAGTCTGCGATGCCATACGGCTATCTTCTAAGTATAAGTTACAGTAACTATGTCTATCTTTTAGATATTACAAAAAAATAATGACCTATTTTACAAAGCTATTTTTATCATGAAATCTACAATCTTAGACAATATCACAGAAGATCTCTGAAGAATAATATAGGAATGCGACTAAACGTAAAGCTTGTGTTAGTAGGAGATGCAACAATAGACCATTACAGTCGAGGATCGAAGAAACACACAAATTGAAGTCCAATTCCGTACACTGTTAAGCTATTAAGGTTTTTTAGATGTCAGTAAGCTCCTTACATAAAAAAAAATTGGTTGTTTGTAAAGTCTTTTCATGGACGATAATTTTAGGTGATAACGCCGAATGCTTACGCCAATCGTGCTCCTCTATCGCTTGTTCCGAGCTCTCGTTCCGTACGTCATGCAGGAGGTGTGCACGGAGGGCATGCGCTGCAATAGATGGGAGGGAGAAAAGGTAATTAAAGTTTTAGTTGCCACCTCATTGATTTTCAAATATTAAGTACAAATTTTTACTTATGCAGTGCAACAAAGCCAGTCAATAATATATTGTCAAAGTAAAAAACGTGAAATATACTCGTAGGTATAACTTCATGCTTGTACATAACTACAAAACATATTGGCCTATGTTCGTCACATTATCATAAGGAAATAAGGAGGAGCTCAATCAGTGGCCGGCATTTGAGTCAATGGCCAGGTTAAGTAGCTTTTACCGCGTCCAGGATGGGTGACCCATTCTAACACTGGTTTTCAAATAGTCGACCTGCTCTGTACTTCGGAAGGCATGTAAAAAAGTGGGTCCTGATAAACGTCACTGAGTGATATTAGTCGTAAGAAAGATAAATAGCATAACATAGTTGATACATATTTATGCAAGCACTTGTTTGGGCACCTGAACATATCTTTATATTAACATTCTATCAGTAGAAATATCTAAACAAGGAAGTACTAACAGATATTCAATGCCTACACATATTATTATACTACATTAAATCCATAGAGTCTCAAATTTTTTATTCATTAGGAGGTTGTCATTCAGACGGAGCAATATGAATTTCTATTATTATGACTATCATTTATGTCAATATCTTATTCTGAATACATTTTTAAATATTAATATAAACCTATAAAATATAGATCATCATCCGAATTATCATCATCAATTTTTTTTTTTTTATAGGTTAAGCGGGCAAACGAGCAAACAGATCAACCGAGATGATCAGTTGATCAGCGTCGCCCATGGACACCTGCAGCACCTGAGGGGCTGATAGTGTGCCGGGCGACTACAACTAGCCCGGACACGAAGATCCTCCTTTGCGAAAAGCCTCTCACCTTGGTGTGCCTTCACCACAATATGATAATAGTTTATAAGACCCGGACCCATGTTATATATAAAATTCTCGTGTCACGGGGTGCGCTGCCAAACTGCTCCGAAACGGCTCGAACGATTTTCATGAAATTTTGCGTGCTTATTCAGTAGGTCTCTCAGACCTTTTTGTCATCCCCCTAAGTGACAAGGGTGGCCCACGCGGACGGAGTCGCGGGGCGCAGCTAGTAATTATATAAATATAGTAGCTGTCTCCCGCGAGTCGAATCGTACGTCGCTGTGGGGCGAGTTCAGGTGATCGATTGGCATCTGACGTCATCCTCGGAACCCGCACGATCTCTGCAACCTCATGACTAATATCATTCAGTGACATTAACCGGGTCCCACACGGTTGACCCGAAAATTTTCGGTCACCGAGTACTTAGTGCCCGTAGACTGTAAGAGGCTGAACTTCCTCATAAAGTTATATGGGGTCAATATCTGGGTCAAGTTCGTAGAAAGGGTGGCAAGTGGGTGGTGGGGAAGTCTACCACGTTAATATCTACGTGGAAATATTACTAAGGCAAGAAAGGTCATCTTTGCTTACGATTTTTGTAGTTCTTATACATTTTTCTACATTTAGTCTAATTTCTTCTTTTTCCTAGCGTTATCCTGGTTAAGTACCAGGGTACACTTAGATTGCAGAAGATGTAGCTGTGGGGCGAGTTAAGAGGACCGATTGCCATCCGACGTCATCCCCAAGATCTCTACAATCTTACGACTAATATCACTTAGGGGCATTAATGGGGTCCCACTGTTTTACGTGCCTTTCGAAATACGAAGGAGACATTAATGCTACCGTTTGACACAACTTAGTGGCTATATATTGCTAACACGAATGAAATCAGAACCACGTATCGAGTCATCCGTATTCTCTGGTCTTTATTCTATGGTAAAATCTATCTGATTAAACCTTTTATCAAACATTAATATGTTTTTTTAAGAGGAGATATCTCACATAAGATCGGCGTGAAGTGGCGGCAATGTTGTCACATCAAGTAATGGTATTGTTGTCGCGTTTCGCACGGTTTGTGAGACTTTCCGGTGGCCTAATGTTGTCATTAAAGACCGGCAACGCATCTGCTAGCCTTCAGGTGGCGCAGATATCCAGGGCGTAGGTAGTCACTTATGTGAACCGCCTGCTTGTTTGCCCCTTATAACATAAAAAAGATTAAACACATGTCTATCCTCACATAAAAATATTGTTTAATTTTCTTTGCTTTCAAGCTCCATTTTTACGGGAAACCAGAGACGCGGTGTTTACGCTACAGTCTATTTTGGGAGCACCAGCACGGAGCACCTCCCCAATGCACTGCAGTAAAGCTGCATTACTTTATTTTAACATTGCAACTCACCTATCTATTCAGGTCATAAAAAAACTTTTTTAACAACTCGGAATATCCTTGTCTGCTGATAAAATAAAGTACTGTTACTTTTGCAAGTTTTGTGAGCTTAGCTTAATTTGATTGTGTCTTCGGAAGTAACGTTTGAAGACAATTCAACTCAATTTTTTTGATGTGATTTTACGTCTTATAAATCGATGAACGACGGCTGCACGCACGGCAAAGCATGACTCCTTGTCACGTTCCGCCTGAGCCGAACGTGAGCTGAACAAGTGATAGAGAGGCACAATCGGCCTAAGTGTTCGGTGTTATCACGAAAAATTATTGTCCGTAAACCGACTTTAAAAACAACCAATGTTTTCACTTTATTCGTGATTTTTTTAAATTCATTCATTCATTCAACACAATTACATATTTTCGATCATATTATTGGTTTTAGTTATTTTATCTTCTTTTTTTACGTTACCTATTGTTACCGTTAGTTTCACTATAATGACAAAATACATTTCTTGGTTCGATTAATTTACATATTACATACTTATTTGAGTCAACCCGATTAAAGTAAGGGCGGATCGTCTAGTCCAGCGAAAGAAGCCACACAGGAGCTGCACTCCGTGCGATACGGTGTCACTGACGGCTGCGGTCGGGGCACTGTCGGAGACGTCTGGTCCACCACAGGAACTTTCATTGTATTGGGTTACTGTACTTTATGAATATGTACTACTTTCATAGTTTACATCGAGTTAAAACTGATCGTGACGGTCTATGGGAAAATGTACATGGTCTTTTTTTAACTAAAAGTACACTCATTTTTACCTCACTGTATGTTGGGCATTAACTTTAAAAGTTTTGATTCAACTTTTCTAAAGGAAGCGTTAAATATTTACTGCCTTTGTTTATTTATTTCCTTTCAGTGAAAACAATCTGTGTGATCAATCAATGTGACCACAATCAGAAAAACCGTTGAGAAAGTATAAAATGGCAGAAAGACGAATAATAAACGGTTTGTTTTGGTACCGTTTAAAGAACACAAAAGCCTGTATCATTTTGGTAACTTTAATAATGAGTATTCGGTGTAAATGATATAATATATTGCAGAGGCAAATACCTTTGCAAGATATATTTGGCCTACTTCGTTGATAGTCGCGGTCATCGCCCCAAGAGTTGCAGGACGCGAGCTATTTGCCAATACTGGCCAGGATAAAGGACAATAGCAATTGCTGACAACAACCGACTTAGGAGTAAGGATGTATCTCATTATTGACTTACTTTTTACGTCTGACTTGAACTTCTCGCTAAGAAGTGTTGCTTGTCAAATGACGTGCACGATTTTGAAATAAATATAATTGTAGGGCGACTAAAAATAAATGAAAATACATTTAAGGAGGCTGAGAAGAATAGCTTGTAGTACTAAATCCTAAATACTAAATCCTTCAGGCATTTGTAAATAACCTACGATATTCAATTGCGCATTACCGAACCCGCTCCCAAAGAGAGATAGCAATTTGATTTCCCAAAGAGAGGAGAGACTTACTCTCCGTTTGAGTGTAGATAATTGCTCAGATGCACAGGTCCATATTAAGAACAAGTAGCAAGAAATGTGATTTAAAAAAGAAATTAAGAAAAGTGTTCCCTTGTGTAATGGAATTCCTCTCTCGGTAAGACGACAATGATCCCTCGGACCGGTGCGGCATGCAGGGGGTGCCGCCAGGCGAGCCTGCGAGGAATGAATGCGATTATCCAATTAAGGCTAGTCGCCACTGGACCGGGTGCAACGCACTCCAGTCTGCACTCGCTGATACAACTGGTCGGTGGACCACGCACTTAGCTTGGAATGAGGAAACGAACCCTTGCCAATTAAGCAGTTAGATATTAATTAAAAAATTGCTAACATGCTTCTTACGCTAGAAAATATATTTATTGCGATTGTTTTTGTTATGTTGAAGCCAGTTACGGAGTTAAATAGACGGTCTAGATGAAAACGCTCCTAAAATTGCTGTCTTAGTGTAAAATGGGAGGCCACAATACTCCTTACCTTATTTTCGTTCCTAATTTAGTTTTAAGGCAGTTGACTAGAGATTATTTCAGAAATACATTTAGACAAACCATGATAGTCTCGTCTCGTAGTTCTCCGTCCATGGTGATGATGATGATGATGATGATGAGTTGATTTTTGTCACTTACGGTGGCCGTTTACCATTAGACAAGCCCTGTGCTTGTTAGTTACCCAAATCAAAGCTTTTCTTAATATTGCACTCCGAAATATACGAGTAGTAGGTAGACTATGATACAAAAGGAGGCCTGCGTCCAACCCAGTCCAGAGAGCGCTGTTAAAGATGGATAATAGTTATATATTAAAAATGTTGTAGGGTTTTGTTCAGGCACAGTACCCAAATAGCTTATTTAAGCTTCGATTTCGTTATAAACGTTACAATACAGCGGAATGTGGCATGTAATTTATAGCCCTTCAAGCAGTAGCGTAAGGACAGTCATTTTGCGTAAATGGAAATTTTGAGGCCCACGCCGGCGCCCGCTCAACTTGACCTATTCGTAGACCCGCGTGGGTCGGCGTTACGCTTACCCAAAACGCTGACATTGAAGATACCTTCAACCCAATTCGCTCCCTATTGCGATGGCTGAATGGTTTCAATTCACGTGCTAGTATTTAGATGCGCTTTTCTCTCGTTGTTCGCTGTACAATGGTGACTGACGTTGAAGAGTTGTCAGTCAGATTGCTGTGACACTGGCGTCCCTTCACATAACTTACGAGTAGTGAGGCAGTCTCACGGGTGGGCGTTTGTTGATACTAGCTCTAATATAAATGTCATCACTAGGCACTTACGCTATATTACCATAAGTGCATGAGAAGTAAGTCTTATATAGTCACACAGTCACTTTATGAAGAGACTAGTAGCGGTTCTTCTAACCTTAAGTTGCATAGCGATAAGACGTTACCAACAGTCGATCGAAATCATGTAAACAGAGGCTCTAGTACGAACACTTCGTACCGTTCGAATTCGAAGATTCGTCTGTATTTAGGATGAAAATACTCGTGCTTGGCCCACAGGAGAAAGTCTTAATCGTAACACGCTTTTAATCGCTGCTAATGCAACCCGCATTGACACTAAGGAGTGTCCGATGTGCGCCTAGCTCGAATATTTTCAAAGTCGAATCTTCGACTCGAATGATTCGAAATATTTGTACTAGGGCCTTAGTAGTAGACATCTTTGTCGGATAAATACAACTTCCGTTCTTATAGTTGGTCCAGTTATAGCGTTACACCCAGAGGCCTAATGGGAATGAAGTTGTTTAAATGTGAAGGATATGACGGGAGGATTTTGAGCTATATTTATTTTTAAGACTATGCTTTCGATATAAGCGAAAAAAGTTTCGTCACTCCTGTGTCGCAATTTTTTTCATCGCTGTTTTGATTTAATATTTTCATAACATTTTTCTACGAAAAACGTTGGTCTTTGCATGACGATGGTACTAAACCTGTGGGGCAATTAATTGAATGAGTCTGCAATTTTATTTTTATTCGGTTTTCGTAAGGCAAAGGTAACACAGTCATACAGTCCAAAAGGTAAAATAAAAAATAATACGGGTGTTATTTAGTCATGGTTGAAACAAGGCACAAAGCAAAGGGGAGAAAGAGAAAAAAGTAGGGGGGAGGGGATGATAGAAAGAGGGGGAAGGGAAGAAAGAAAGAGAGGGGAGAGCAGAGTTTCTTGGATTCATAGTGAATTCTCCGGGTGCAGTGCGTTGCAGAGGAAGGAAACATAAGAGCAGTGCCTGTGGCTTGCGACCCAGGTGTAGGTTTAAGACAACTGTATAAAATGGCTGCTAATACTCTCCGTCACTGCCAGTGTTCCCTCCTCTGCTTAGCCATAGTTGGTATGATATAAAATAAGTGCAGCTTTAGATGTTCTTTCTAATAATGAACTTATAATATATCTTGACGAGCTAAGGTCTCGTCATGACGTCCACCTCTACATCGAATAAACAAGTTGTGTAACCATTTTTGGTGGGCCCATTTGTTAGGCTTCACTGGCGTTGTTGTTATAATTATATAGTTGTCAATTATGACGAAAAATATTTTTAGGTGCTCTGTACTTATCCAATAGTTTCTCAGATGTCTTTTGATTCAAAATTTCACCAGCGAGACATTGTATATTATTGGTATGGAATATTGTTTCAAAATACAATATATTGTTGAAGACCAAACTAGGAGGCAGTTTCTATTTAAAGGTACAGGTACAGATTGTCTGAGGAAAGAAATTCCTTGCAACAAGCACATTGGGGACTTTTGAACATCGAGTATTATTGGGAAAAATTCTGATGGGACTTCCGATGAAGTCTATTTCAAATCCTTTATAGGATAAGGGGCAAACGGGCAGGCGGATCACCTAAGTGACTGTCGCCGCTCATAGACATCTACACCATTAGGAAAGATGTTTTGCACAAACTCATACAAACGCGCCTTACGTAAATTTTAATTTAAGAGAAACCTAATAAGGACGCTTGGTTGGTTGCGTAAATGTAACTTGGTTAACTTTACGCAACTTAATTCTACGTCAAACAGTTACTTAGTAAATTTCATTTGGCAATTTTGTAAAGGAAACTTTTCCATTGTGTATAATTCACTGAAAAGGTCACATTTCATATAACCAGTCCTATATACATTTTATGAAATTCTTTTTGAGAGCAAGGGATATTTTTTCTTCAGCCTATTGCGTCCCACGGATCCAACATTATCTCTGACGAACATAAGGGATATAATATTTTCAAAAAGGTTAGGGAGCCGTCTGAAAATTCGATAATGTTAATACCAGTGCGAAATCATTTCGGCAAAAAAAACGCTAACATTTGTAGGAGCACAGCTTTACAATAAACTTCCTATACATATATGACGCATGCATAATTGTGCTATTTTCTAAAACATAACCCATGTAAAGCCATTTAAATATAATTTATTATTGATTTTAAACCCTATAATATTTATGAACAAACTTCATGGATGTGCCTTATATGATGCCGGAGCCAGATATAGCTTCATTTGAATGATCATGTAGTGTGGCCGGGGACTGTATAACTGTACAAGGTTTTGTAGTACTTTGTGGACTTCAAGGCCAAAAATATACAAAGACTTTGAGCTATGTTTGGCTCAGGTATGAGATAAACTGTTTTTGATTTTAGGGCCCTTTGGACAATACTGGTTATTGCGACAAAATTCCATTTGAACAGGATATGTTGCGAATCTTTCGACATGGAAAGATCAAAATTTACTATTGATTATATACTTCCAACTCCGATTCTGGGGTGCTCGACCATTTAGGTCGAAAGGTTTGCACCAATTGGTTTAGCTTTAGTTTCGATGGATTTTCCAAAGTTTAGAGTAAGAGGTGGCGAGACGACGTGGACGCCTTTGCGGGAAAGAAATGGATTCAAATGGGTCAGGAAAGGAAGGTGTGGTTGGAAAAGGGGAGGCCTTTGCCCAGCTGTGGGACGGTATAGGCTAATTAAAAAAATAAATAAACATTTTGAATATAATTAACGATAACGCCGCGCTTGTAGTCTTTTGGTTTGCAGACGAGCGCGTCTGGGTACTAGTACCTTTTCTCACACAAAATCGGCGTGAAATGGCGGCAAACTTGTCACGTCAAATGATGGTATTGTTGTCGCGTTTCGTTTGGTTTGTTAGAGTTCCGGTGGCCCAAACCCCAATTTAAAGGCTGACAACGCATCCGCGAGCATTATTTAAATCGAATTCGGATTTTCGAAGTTATTTAACAAATGCTCCAAAAATAAAATTGTTACTGAAAAGCTTTTTGGATATAACAAGCAGGCGATTCATCTGAGTAACAACAGACGCCCATGGACAAGTATACTGTTAGAGACGCACGCGGGACGCACTCTTCACTTGCGTGCCTCAAAGTCAAACTCGATTATTCATATAGACTTTTTTATAAGCACTTATGCACGTCATATCTATAATATTTTTTAAGACATTTAATAATTTGGTGATAAAATTTATGACTTACATGCTAAGTTTACAAGGGTTCCTCACACCCTGCACTGAGAAGAGCACGCAACCAACTCAGTCGGGAAATTTTTCGTTATCACTACACATAATAATTCAGATTTGGTCAGAGCAATTTATTCCCAAGCATTAAAATCATTCAAATAATTATTTACATTATAATAGGATTTCTGAATGAGTTTACGTTTTATAAAAGAGGGCTCCTTAATTATCATTTGATAATGTAACCATGGATCGGAACATATACAAGGGTTTTCAAACTACTTAACAGATTTTAATGTGGTTTTTACCAATAAATAGAGTGATTAAAGGAAAAGGTTTATACATGCGTATTGTAGCAGATAAAACGCCGAGAATTTCAGAGATTTCTAGATTCCTGTCATAAAACGTATTTTTACGCGCTTACATTGCGTACGCTGGCTAAACCTTACGAGATTGATTAAAATAATATCGTACGGAATGGCATATCTTAAAAAGATCTATAAGTCAGCGATAGTATATTTATTTATTTAAGGTAAACCTACAGATGTTACACAATAAAAACTTAAACTAACATGTAAATTACATAGGTTATAGTGCACACCCAATTACAGGTAAACCGGCGTTCTTTTAGTATATTATATGTCATCTTCTAAGAACGCGCCGACCCGTTTCGGCTGCAGACCGAAAGCGTGGCACTATCTCGCACTACCAAATTATACTGAACTGCTTCCAATTTAATAAACATTAGCTGTGTCCGCATCGACATTGTCCGTGCAATTAGTTTTTTAAAAAGCTAAATTTTAGCGTGATGATATAGCCTTCCTCCATAATTTGTCTAATCGCACCAGTAGTTCCTGAGATTAGCGCGTTTAAACAAACAAACTCTTCAGCTTTATATATTAGTATAGATATAAAAACAAGAATTATAAATGAACGGATTATGAAGATTATAATAAGGAGGACCATCTTCTACGAGGGGCTAGTGGAAAAAGTGGCCATTTGTAGACAGTACATTATCGTTCCTAGATTCACCGAAATGGCGCTGGTGGGTGTTGATGTACAATAAGAAATTTATCACTAAGAGTGACCGCTATTGTAAACGAGTATATTTATGAATGTTCTAAAATATAGTATTTTTTATGTAACAAGGGGCAGGTGAATCACCTAAATGACTACCTACGCCCATAGGTAACTTCATCACCAGGAGGCCCCCGGATGCGTTGCCGGCCTTTAAAAATGAGCGTGCCCTTTTCTTAAAGGCCCCTAAGTCGTATTGGCTGGAAACACTGGAGCTGGCAGCTGGTTCCACAGAGAAATGGTGCGAGGCAAGACGTTTAATCTTTGACTATTGGCCTTCTTCTTCCACCCGATATCCAAGTCCAGAACCAGGGTCCGCTTAAGTTGCTGAGGATCTGATGAGGAGGAGGAGGAGGATCTTGAGGAGGATCGCTGTGGGGCATTACAAAGTTCGAGAGCTTGGGTTGCCTTGACTGAAATATTTATAATCCCAACGCAAAAGTGAAGTATTGACCTATCCAAAATGAAATCTGAAATCTTATGCAATACTAACTAATTATTATTGTTCGCGTAATTCTTCTTCTTCCTAGCGTTATCCCGGTCTAGTACCACGGTCAACGTAAAATGTAGAAAATCAGTGCATCTACTTCTATAATTTAAAATTATAGCAGACGTTGCCCTGCCCGAACGTTGGGCTACTTACTGTTTACTATATTCTATTATCCTATAACATAATTCCCCGTTCCCGTTCCCGTTCCCGTTCCCGTTCCCCTTCCCTTTCCCGTTCCGTTTCCGTCCCATTTCCTTTTCGCTTTCGCTTTGCCCTTGCTTTTTTTATTATACAAACCTTGTCCTAACAATAACGAACACACCTTCAAGACCGGGGACCTTCAAGAAAAGAGCATACACATTTCTCAAAGGCCGGCAACGCATCTGCGAGCCCTCTGGTGTTGCGGATTAAAGCAAAGTAGTTTAGCTTCTCATGCATGTCATAGATTTCCGCAAAGTAACGCCTGATTCTATCAATTACATCAATCGGTGTCTACTAAATCTGACTGGCCCGTTGGTGCAGTGGACAGTAACCCTGCCTTCCGCTCTGAAGGTCGTGAGTTCCATTCCCGCCTTGAATCTGGGTGTATTATCTATATGTATTTATTTATATATTTCTTAAAAATATATTAGAGTATAACAAGCGTCAGTAACACGTCTATAACACAGTCATATAGTCCTATATATATTTATTACTAAATCTTACGAAAGTACCAATTATTTTTTGCTTTTAAGTTACTTGGCGACTACGTTCGTTTGCAATATTAAATCGATTCAAATCTTCAGATCGACGTATCATATTGTTCATAATGTCAATGCATAATAATGATATTATATACCTACTACGATATAGCTCTTTCGAAGGAATGGGAAGGTTCGGTAACGAGCAAGTAATATCCGTTGTACAGTACAGTGACTACAATTGTTATTATATAAACCGTTTACCACCTAAATATATTTGTTTTCCACCTAAATTCCATAAAAAATCATTGTGAATAAAGCTAAAACAGGCAGATTTTATGATAAGGTATGTCTAATCGCGTTTCCTGTCGTACTAAGCCTTAAATAAAATCTTGTGTCAGGAGTGGGTGCGATACTAACAATGAAACAAAAGAGCTTGTGAAAGTCTATTTGCACAAATCACCTTTTGTATTTGATTATTGATCATGAAGGTGATGCCAAAAGTCGATTGTCTGCCCTGGTCCGGAACAATGAGCTCTCGGCTAGTTCTCACGCGACCGGCATCAAGGTCACCAGCAGCTTTTCAAACCAACCAGCTCAGTTTAGCTTTACATACATCACATAGTGCTTGAATTTTAAATCATTGATCGCTTGCAGTAAAAGTTGAACTGAAATATGCATAAAGAAATTTGATAGCGTACGTTTGAAGTACAGCCCCGGCTTGTCCAAATCGATACGACTTAGGAACATACAAAGACATATATAATGCAACTAGCGGACGCGGCAGACGTTGTCCTGCCCGAACGTTAGGTTACCTACCATTTACCACATTCTATTATGCTATTATATTGTTCCCGTTCCTTTTCCCAATGTTTTCGAAAATTACTCGTAACAAATAGACAAACATTATTAAGTATACTTACCTTGTCCTATCAGTAATTGACATAAAATTTTACTTCAAAAATTGATACAACATAATATCACTGTGATATTAATCGGGACCCACTGTTTTACGTACTCTCCGAAACACGAAGGAGGCCATGATTGCCAGTATTAGAATGGATCACCTATCTGTCATCCGGCCGCGGTAAGAACTGCTTAACCTAGCGATCAACTCAAATCCCGGCTACAATCAAGCTTGCAATTGATATTATAATGGTTATTTGCCTATTCTGTTCCACTGCAGGGCAAAAGCAGCCCTACCCTCTTTCCATCTGTCTCTGCTGTCTATATATATGTACGTTTATTTTAAATTATGAACTATCACTTTGTATGTGCATATACAGTAGTAAAGCCGCGGCCGCCCGCTAGTCTATAAACATCAGAGCGATATGAAACATAATCCACTTAGCTTTCCAAGTGTGAAATCGCTACTTTACCGTTCTACGTACGGTAACGGTATCCCGCACAACTCTTAGATAACACCGTAACATAACCGCTAACTTATCTGTCACGTATTGTGTACTTTGTGGAGGGCATCAAATCTTTTAAATAAACATTTCTTTATTCACGTTGGACATTTTTTGAGATGGGAAAAACTATTGAACTCGCGCCATCATCACCGAACGCTTGACTTAGACGTCACCGTTGCCGGCACCTATGACGATTCGTTTCCAGTTCTGTTGAGATGCCCAAAGTTTTCGTCTTTTTTTTATCTTTAATTTCTTTTTAACGAAAAAAAACTTATTAATAAAACTCATTTAAGAGACTCAATCCCAATCAAAATTGTCTTTATAAATAAATTAAATTTATTGTTAAATATATCTAGTTCCTTATTACGAGAACTTATATCATTATATAAACGACACATTCTTACTATAGGATTGTAAAACTAAGTATTATTTTTGTAAATGCGTTATCTAAAAAGTTTAGGGTTACGACATCTGTACAAGGTGTTGATATCTAAGATCGACAGCATTTTCAATAGATACATACACAGGGCTATTTGATACACGACCGTCTGTTCCTGAGGCAGACAACTTAATGCTCGTGTTATAGGTAACAGACGTCTGCTATCCAATTTTTTTTCATTACATTACATATATGTACACTCTCGCAGACGAACACACTCACAGCAGACGTGATCTTGCCCGTTTTACGGTCAGACGAAAGGTCCAGTACGAACGCCATCCGTTGGAAGTGTACCGAAGATTTTTTCTTTTTTCCTAAAGTCAAAGAAATGATGCTATAATGTTTTTATATTCCTGTGGTATAACACTAGAAAGAATACTACGAATACTCTGAGGTATACCTTATACTCTCGTTTCTTCTCCATCCTCTTAACGTAATACATGTCATAGAAATGGGCACTATCATAGCCCATCGGATTCGTGGTTTGAACCAAGCACCGCATGAGCTATCGAGTCTCTATTGAATTATGATTTACTGACCCCTCATAATACCCTCATATATAACAGCCGGTTAATAATAACTAGTCAGTCAATTAACGCCGCGACGCCGAGGAGTTGGCTCGTCATGCAAATTGTTAACGAGCGACCCAAGACGTCTACCTGCGTGTTAGAGTTCGGGCGCATTTGCATAACAGAAATCTGCTTTAAGCTGATGAGCATTAATAGTTACTAGACATGGCTGGCAGGTAGAATTTCGAACACTAATGCCTTCTTAAAGCTATATATAAAATTCTAATTATTTGTACAATTAAAGTACGTACGTACTTTCGCTGTGATTACGATTTTACACCATCCCATAGTAGAATGTGTACATGTGTGTGATAAGTTATTGGCATTGGTGTGCGTGAGGTTTTATTTTCTTAATTTAACGTATAAATAATGCATATTTTATAAAATATTTGAGCCTTAGCACACCATCCTTTTCTAAATTAATTATAACTACCTGGATGGCGGAGCTTTATTTTGTAATTACAATATTTAACTTATTTTAATGTGATTTCTATGATGCATCAACGATGGCGTAGAATACGCCAATTCCAATCTGAGAGTATAGTATGTGAAACTACAGCATTCTCAAATTTATTGTCCAAAAAATATTTACTTGCTCTCTGCAAAGGTTCATGCGGTTGGTGGTGAGAACGTAACTGAAACCGTAGGCTGTTGCTAACTTAAGAAATACACTAATCTATTCAAATTTACAAATCAAATAAGTTTGATTTACAGGGTAGTTAAACAAAATTTGAATTTAACGCGTTTTTGCAATACAACCACCACGTGGGTAGACTGCTATTGGAGTAATTAAGCCAATTAATTACCACTAAATAACACTACAATCAAAATCGAAGAACTCTATGCTCATACAAATAAGAGCGCTTTTTAAGATATCAGCGGTCTGTCGTCCGCAGAAACATGTTTGTCAGTTATTTATAAGTGTGGTCAGAAATGAACGATCCACCCACATGGTTGTATAAAATATTTTAGCGGTTTGACCCGGAGCAATGGACTCTTGGGACAAATAAGTTACGATCTAAGTGTTGTCTTCAGAACACACATTCAGTTTGTATAGAATCTATGGTGAAGTAAAATCTAACCGTCTTCGGACTGCGGGTTGTCGTCGGGGGGCACATGGGGCATGTGGGGCACTTCCGACAAGGGCCCACCCGCAGAGTTGGCTGCATTTGCGCTGTCCATCACTGCGGACACTACTGTAAATAGATAAATAAATAAATAAAATACACAGGACTATAAACACACGATCTGTATCGAAGGTAACTGATACACAAACAAAATATTTTTTTAATATATAAATACATACCTATATACTGCAATCCCTTCTATAACACGGAACTCTTATAACGCATTAATATTACACTATAATATTATGCACATTTGGGATTGTACAAGCGCGTTGTACGATAATACTCATACAACCAGTTTCACATAACGCGGTAGAAATCTAGCGTGTTACGGCTGCAAGGTTTGAGATATCGCTTTACTGTACCCATTGAATCTCGCCTCCGCTGCAAACGTTCACTTTGCTGCCGAGCCAAGTTTGATATGATTCAATATCTACTTAAAATTATAGCTGTCTAAAGATAGTTTTCTATTGGCTGATTTATTTTCAAGTAATCGAAGTCTTCTAGAAGATATTTTAGTTGTTAATCTTTTTTTTTTATATGTTATAAGGGGGCAGACGACCAGGCAGCAGGCACCGAAGTGCCTACCGGCGCCCATGGACATCCGCACGACCAGAAGGTGCGCTGCCGGCCTTTAATGACGAGTTTAGGCCACCGGGAAGTCTTATTTTTTGGAACGAAACGCGACAACAACACCATCAGTAGACGTGACAGTATTGCCGCCACTTCACGCCGATCTCATGCCTTAATTTTAATTATTTTACCTTTCACATTGCTATAATTATTAAAAATCTAATTCAAATTGCCCCCCATACACAATTTTTATCCTGTAAAAATCGTTTTGTTCTCTTAAGAAATATAAATGATAAGCTGTAGGAAGTCCATATTTTGGTAACATCAAACAAATTATACCTAATAATTATTTTCAGCATTTTTTTAATTTGTCACTGATATCTAGCATTTAAATAACCCAAAACGAAAGTGTTAAAGTCGTGTCGAATCCATTTCAAAATTGCCCCTCTTAACTATCAAATTGTCCCCTTGTGGGGCGTCGGCCCCACGTTGGGAAACACTGGGCTAGACAAAGTCTGTCGGGTCCGCTGGTCATAAATAAAACAATTCGTACACATAACTATCGTTCAATTTATTTCCAATACTTTCCATTTACATGATAATATAATATTTAATTAGATACAGAGTTATTATATACGCACTTCATCCAGCCCAACTCTTGCTAAAAATTGAGAATTTGCTGGGGCTTCTTTAGGATATTTGCAGTGTCCCAAGGATATTTGCCTTGTAGGCTTCCACCTCTTTACAGGCAGAGATGATGTTTCTGGTGCGTTCATGCATCACTCGCAAAGTGGACTGTCAGTTACGCATAGATTGAATAGGTGTTTGTTTAGTAGGCAGTGTCCAGGCTTAGCTACCCTGAACTGCTCACAGTCAAAAAAAGGTTGACTCATTGTCACGTTCCATCTGAGCCGAGCGTGCAAGCGGGAGCGTGGAACAAGTGATAGAAAAGCAATTGGCCTAAACGTACGTTAAAGTTATAATTAATTATAAACAGTTTCAAGAAATCCTTTATATACGATTGCAAAGTATAACGCTGGCATTCAATCTTAGCACATTTAATTTATAATGCTAGTTAGGCCATAATAATCTCGTGTTCCTTAGACCCATAGAGTGAGCTCAAATAGTCCATGTTAGTTTGCTCTAACCTGTACCCAAAAATATTAAGAGCCGCATTATAAGTGATAGAGTCGCGACAGCAAATTGAAAAAAAAAACTACACATATATTGAGCTATACATATATTTTAAAGGTGTATTTAAGGCGTTGTCTACCTGAGACGTGACCTATCAAATCGTCTTTATTTAAACTTTTTTTATAAATAAACATTCATTTCTAAAATCCAAGAAATAAATTGGCATTAGGAGGAAAACGTGTACAAAATCGTCAATGTCGTATCGTTTTGTTGACTCCTCCGTTGGCACAGTGGGCAGTGACCCTGCCTTCCGCTCCGGGGGTCGTGAGTTCGATTCGATATAATAGTAAGTATGTATTTATATATTTCTACAAAAAAATATTTAGATTTTTTTTTTTTTTTTTTATATATTAAATGTATAATATAAATTAATCTACCATCACTTGACGTGACAGCATTGCCGCCACTTCACGCCGATTTTAAATTAGAAAGAGCTACTGGTACCCGGACGCGCCAGCATAATTCCACTGCAGACCAAAAAGACTCCAAGCGTCGTGCTACTTCTAATAAGAGCGACCGAATCGAGCACTAACACTATCCCACAACCTGAGCAGATTTGTGGTAGACTCTACTGAAAAGCTCACACGTATAGAGTTATGCTTTAAAATAATATTTTAACGTCATACTGCACTTGGCGAGCCCGTTGGCGCAGTGGACAGTGACTCTGCCTTCTGCTCCGGGGGTCGTGGGTACGATTCCCACCTGGAGTCTGGGTGTATTATCCATATGTATGTATTTATATATTTCTAAAAAAAAATACTTGTGTGTGTGTGTGTGTGTGTGTGTGTGTGTGCGTGTGTGTGTGTGTGTGTGTGCGTGCGTGCGTGCGTGTGTGCGTGCGTGCCTGCGTGCGTACGTACGTGTCTGTGATTAATATGACTTAATAAAAATGAAAAGAAATAAACAGTGAAACTTGTCAAAAGACAGCAGTGCACTGACTTAGTACTTCTTCATTGGAATAATTATATTGATCTCTCATATCACACACACCTTTTGCTCTGAAAATGTATAACATAACCTTCGTGAGCATTAATAAGCTATCTTCCTAACACACTTACCTTTGGTTTCGCTTCGAATCACCATGATGAATGTACCATAAATAGGGGTTGCATGATGCAAGCGCAGGCCTAAGTGGATCTGGCAAGAGATGGATGTCAATTTTTCTTTTGTTACCATTTTTTTTTATGTTACAAGCGGGCAACATATTTTTATCATTAACACTTCCCCCAAAAATATATAATGCCAACATACTCACTGACTCTACACCAATATACTCAACGAATGAAAATACACAACTAATCACTCCCGCACTGCATAGCACACACTCCAAGAAGACTGCGAAGAGCTTCAAATTGTGGCCGAGGCAAAGGTTTCGTCAAGATGTCCGCCAACTGCTCCGATGATGAAATAGCTTCAACTGAGATCAGTCCTGACTCCACCTTTTCCCTGACAAACTTCATCTGGATATCGATATGCTTTGTCCGACTGTGGAATAAAGGGTTTTTAAGTAGTTGAATAGCACTATGGTTGTCCACTCGAAGTACAGGTGGTTTCTTCAGTAAACCAATCTCACTGTAGACTCGTACCAGCCAAACAGCATCCCCCACAGCCAAACTCGCCGCAACAAATTCTGCCTCCGTCAATATACCATTTAAATCTAACCTCAGTACAATCTAATTATATTTAAAATTACTCTGTGACTACAATATATGATATGTTTTATTTCCCCTGGCTAATAAGTGTCTCCCCTGGCTTTTATCTTAGCAGGGGATATACGCCAGGGGAAAGACGTTTTCATGATAAATTCAAATATTGTAATCGACGTATAATATTTTTGGCTTAATAAAATATCCCACTTGAATTAGTACAGTATTATTGAATAAATGTTATATTACACAAATAAATCAAATCATTAATATAACTTTTATGACTTACCAGTGGAGAGACACAATGACTTTGCGAGACCACTACACTGCACGAACGCGTCGCGACAACTAGCAAAATGGCGGCCTCTAACAGCTCGCTTATTATTATTTGTGGCTAACTTCACGTCGTTACATGTCCTCGAGAGAAATTTACAAGGTTATTTGAATATTCTAATAGTGCTCCCTCGCTTGATGTAAACGACACTAGAGCTTCCAAACAATTGCATAGAGGCGTCGGATCTCACCAAGTGTGAGGTCGAAACGCCTAGTAGCTTGAGCTATACTTTGGGAAATACGGTAGGTATCATCCAAAATTAACTTTTTTTGCCAAAGATTCCAAAAGAAAGTATATCATAATTCATTTCTATTTTCTTTGTCTTATTAGATAAGTATTATGTGGAGTAAATGTCACTATATCATAATACTAGCTGCTTCACGCGACTTCGTCCGCATACAATTTCGCGAGGCCAAAAACCTCAATCTGACCCTGTCGAAAAATCCTTTCTTAACAGATATTTGCTAACTATAAAGTGCTTCCTTGTGAAATTTCATTTGTTCAACATTGTACATCCCACCGTTTTCACTTTTATGTATATACATTATAATAATTAATAAGGGATAATCACTTGTTAAGTATATATTTTTTTAAATTATGTATAATTTTTGTAGGTATCACCAGAAACAACACTAACTGTTATGTCACATAAGACGCCACAGGTCCAAGAGAAAGTCGGTACAGTGACGGTGGCTGTTACAAACGCAGCCACGCAAGTTACGAGAGTTGTCACAGGTACCCCGGTGCCGGGGCGAAGAGCCATGTTTGTTTTAAATGAGGCACCAACGCACACTATCAACAGAGTCTCTCAGCAGAATCAAACTGCTACAATACAAAGTGAGTGTTATTTCTTTCTATATCTTCTATTTCTTTTTCTTACTATTTTCTTTCTATATCTTCTACATCTTTTCCTATTTCTTCTTCTGTTCCTACAAGCTACATAGGGCACATAACAGTTTTAATTGATGATTTCTTAGATCTAAGGAATTACCTGTATAAAAATTCAATAATTACCTGTATAAAATCATTTTCAAAGTTGTATTCATAATAGTTACTCTGAATATAGAGTAGCTGTTCTTAACCAAAAAGTTAATAAAAATGTTATCTTGTTTTTCAGCTGCAAATTTAGCTTCAAAACCATTCATGACACCACTCGGTCCTATACAATTAACAGCAGAGGAATGCAATGAGATATTAATGAAAAGGGCCCTACAAGCTCAGGGAATCACTACCCCTGTGATAGATGCCTCGCAATTGAATCATACGCTGTTGAACGGCGGTCTCAAGAGCTTGGCAGAGGCTACTGTGCAGCATAGCCAAGCTGACACCATACAGACAACTACTGTCCACCAGCATCATCTGCTTCATACTAAACAAGAGCCTGGAACAGCGAATAACTCGCCAAAGGTAAGGGCATCTAAAGACAGCTTAACCATATCTTTTTCAGATGTGCTAGACTGCTATTACACCTGATCTTAAGTTTTGATGCAGTCTAGGGTGTAAGCTTATATATGTGGCAAAATCAGTGCAATGCAAACCCCACCACACACAATGCTATACCACAGAACATGGTGCTGCACTGACTGTCTATTGTGTCTTAAAGCATGGTTCATGACGACACTCAAGCATTATTAGGAGTTAGACTCTACAATGGCATAATCGTTGAAGCTGTAGTAACAAACCCCCAATTTTGTCTATGTGTACTTATTATTAACTAGAGCTCGCCTGTTGGTGAAAATTCAGTACAAATCTGTAGATTTGCTTATTTACACTTATATACAAAATTTCAATTCTTTATACAATGACTTTGTATTACAGGCAGTGTACTCGCAGACGGACCTGATGCCCTCGGCGGTGCTGCCCGCTCCAGCCAAAGAGCGGCCTTACTCGTGCGAGGAGTGTGGCAAGTCCTTCCTGCTGAAGCACCACCTCACCACGCACGCCAGGGTGCACACTGGTACGTCATGAGCATCATCATCACCATCACCATTACCATTGTCCCAGATGTATACAGCCATAGCAATTAATTGACTATACTTGCTTACTCTCTTGTAAATATCTCCAGCTAGCTAGACTAGCTGTGACCACCAACGCTCCTGTCCATGGGGATAGCTGTAGTGTTTGAATAATGACTATAATATTTAGGTTTTGGTATACGGTTTCATGCTATAGACCCATCTGAAATGATGAACTGAAATCCGCAAGCCTGAATCAAACCATAACGCCGCTGGGTTATTGTCACACTCAGTCATAACACAAGCTTTCATTTAAAGCTTAGTAGGAGGGGAAAGGGCAGTGTTAGATTATAGAAATAATTTGATGAGTAAAATGGGCGTGGCTCGTGTCTGAACAAATAGAGCGAATGCTCTGTTCAGCTGTCGAACGACATCAGTTGCGAATTTGCCACAATGGCGACAACTACTGCGAATTCTCAAAAAAGGAGGCCTGTGCGATAACGCCGTGTTGAAATAGAAGTGAAATTAAAATCTACGCGAAGAATGGCATAACATATCATGTGTAAATACAACTATTTTATTGGAATTAGTTAAAAACACAAAAAATTATGTGTATGATATGCCAATTACTTCCACTCTATTGGAAATTTTGTACATAATATTACTGAGTAATATTTAAAGTATCTGCTGGCGATGTAACTTTAGTAAAATTGCATTGTATTATCGAAATTTGTTTGCGACAGTACTGGCTGCGATTGGTAAAAAATAGATTTTACGTCAATGTTTATAGCAATGCGATTACAAATTAAAGCAGCAAAGAGGGCGTGGTCTCTGGCTAACATGTGTGCATTTTTGAAATACGGAGACATTTGTACAGAACAAATTTTGCGATAGTAGCACATCTAATTTATTTATGATCTGAGCATAAAACCAGGTCGTCGGATAGAAAGGGCTGATACTGGAAAGTGGTTGATGCTGAGCTCAAATCATAGAAATAATTAGATGTGTAAAGGGGGCGTGACTCAACAAACAGAACGAACGCTCAGTTCTGCTGTTGAACGACATCAGTCCCGAATCTGCCACAGTGGCGACAGCTTATGCGAATTTTCACAAAATGGCGGCCTTCGCAATAGTTACGCGTCGAAATAGAAGTGAAATTAAAGCCTACGCGAAGGATGACATATCATGTGTGAATACAACTATGTATTTCATTCGAATTAGCTAAAAACTCCAAAAAATAATGTCTATACTTCTACTTAAAAACTAGGCATAATAATAATATTTCAACTTATCACTATTCATTGATGGTTTTGTACTGGTCTATTATAAGAAACAACTCGGCGATAGCGCAATGAAATACATGTACTTTGATAGGTCTCAGCCGGATGGGATAAGAGATTTCACAATTTACTGCATAGAGTATAATGTCGATAAAATCTTCGACGTAATTAATTTTAATGTATCTATGTTTTTCTAAAGAGTTCTTGAAATATAAGGATTAAGAAAGTTAATAGAAGTTATAATCTTTACATAAATTTCTTTTCGTAATGTCTATATTATTTATTTTTATTTTTTACTTAATTGCATAAGACTATATATACGATACCTATAACGAAAACAAAATTATGTGACAAAAACAACATTTTGTGTCGTGTTACTTCCGAAACTACTTGGCTGATTTTAACGAGACTTTCACTGGCAAATAGCTAATGTTGCAAAGAATAAAAGACAGACAGACGCGGCGGAAGACCTTGTTTTATAATTTATAAGGATATAGTTTCAATCTATCTTTGCCTACTATGCGTTCCTATACTATAATTTCAATTACTATGAAACTTCAGTAAAATTGCAGTGTATTATCGATAAGTGTATGCATGCACTTCCGCTCTATTGGATCTTTTATACATATTATTACAAAGTAATATTTAAAATATTTGATGGCGATGTAACTTTAGTATAACTGCATTGTATTATCGAAATATGTTAATAACTTGTGTAAGTGTAACTAGTGTTGTGTAAGTGTATCGATATATGTCATTAACTAGTGGTGTGAGGAAATTTCGAAATTTGTTTTCGATAATTTATGGTTGCGATTGGCAAAAATAGATTTTAAGTCAATGTTTATTGCAATGCGATTTCAGATTGAAGAAGCAATTTGGGCGTGGTCTCTAGCTAACATGTGTGTATTTTTGAAATACGGAGATACGGTGTGTGTCGGTACAAACCGAACAAATATTGTGATACAAGCATATCTAATTATTTCTATGATCTGAGATCCTGATTAAATAGTCACTACACTGCAAGTGGTAACCTTCGCCCATGGACGCACGTTTCAGGCGAGCGGCCGCACGTGTGCGGGCACTGCGGCAAGGCGTTCGCGCGTAAGCACTGCCTCAACACGCATCTTCTGCTGCACTCCGCCGACCGCCCTTATCGCTGCCACGAGTGCAAGATGCCCTTTACACTCAAGCACCACCTGGTGACGCACTCGCGGGTGAGTTATGTGTATATCAGACGGACAGACGGGCGGACAAGATGTATATACATTCCCTAAAACCTAATACTCAACTTGGTCTTGGGTATGGTGATAGAGGAACAACAAAGTGACATATGCAATCGCATGTTGTATCGGTGCGGGAACATAGGAGGATCGGTGCACAATGCACTTTCATATTCCTTGCAAATCGCACATAAGTGTATTGTGGAGATTATATATTTTTGACGTGACAACGTCTTACAAATCGAAGAACGACAGTTGCACGCACAAATAATCATGGCTCATTGTCACGTTTCACCTAAGCTGAGCGAGCAAACGAGAGCGCGGGACAAGCGAAAGAGAGGCATGAATCACCTAAATTTATTGCCAAAAACCGACTTTACAGACAACTAAGTTTTTTAGTATAACAAACCCCCTTCCCCCAGGTGCACAGCCGCGAGCGTCCGTTCGTGTGCGGCGAGTGTGGGCGCGGGTTCCCGCTCAAGCGCCACCTGGTGACGCACAGCAAGTACCACGCCGGCGAGCGCCCCTACGTATGCTCCGACTGTGGCGAGAGCTTCGCGCAGAAGGTAAAACCTCACTAACCAAGATGAGGATCCACCAAGGTGGCCACCACCTATACTGGAGGCGCGGATACACCGCGCCTACACTACCCCGTTTACATCCAAACCAACATCCAAAAAGATATATATCTTCAGCTGTATAATAGCGTTTAAAAATATATTGAAATCGGTGTAGGGGCGAAAAATGGCTCTTATCCTTTGAGTTTCTTCTGACTTTGAGTTTGTCCACCTACAGGAGCACCTGGTGATGCACAGCCGGTTCCACGGGTCCCTGTCCCCGTTCGTGTGCCCCGACTGCGGCGTGGCGTTCGCGCGCAAGTTCCAGCTGGTGAACCACGGGCGCGTGCACGGCCGCGTACCGCACGCGTGCCCCGTCTGCGGCAAAGAGTTCCTGCAGAAGAGGACGCTGGTGGCGCACATGAAGTGGGTGCTCTCTTCTTCTTCCTAGCGTTATCTCGGGCTAGAACCAAGGTTCGCCAAAATTGCAGAGGATATGGCGGAGGCGAGAGTTCTTCGCGGGCTACTTTTCCGTTCTCAGTGGCTATAAGACGACCATTGTACGTAGGGGACTGATTGGCGTTTACTCCATCCAGCCCTACTGCCAGAAGATTTGTGGCGCAAGATAAAATGACCGACTGCCGTGTGACGTCATCCCCGGAACCCCCACAATCTCTACAAACATTAAGCGAGACCTACTGTTTTTCGTGCCTTCCCAAACACGAAGGAAGTCAGATATTTGAAAGCCAGTGTTAGAATTGACACCCATCTATCATCCGGCCAGGACTTGACCTACTTAATCTAACAATCAATTCAAATGTCGGCACCTGATTAAGCTACGACCTCAAGAATAGCAAGTGAATATCTTAGGTCTAGGTTATTTCCAGGGCTCTATAGTACTTGAGGAAGGAAGTAAGGGAAGCAACACCTATAGGCTGCGGTTGGATGCTTATTGTTTGGTGTTAATCTAAGTAAAATAGGTATATTTGCTTGCTTTTAGGGATTTCTAACGGCTCACACGAATAATTAGCCAATCAAACCGAGTATTCGTTTGTAGAAAACATATAACGTCCAAATTCGGTATCAATCAGAAATGTTAGTATTTTTTATTTCTGGAAAATGAATAGACGCACTGCAGTCAACACTGAATCCGATACTCAAGCAAAGTCTCATTGGGAGTGTGGGACCTGCGGCTTAATGACGGAATACCACTAAGAACCAGTGGTTAACCCCTTCATCATGATGAGAGACATCATAGGTTTACTGGTTGGGCATAGGATATTCATACATTTATTTTCAGGATCCATACTGGTGAAGGTGCCGTCGCGTGTCTGGAGTGTGGGGAGGCATTCAAGTGTAAATCAGAACTACAGCAGCACTGCAAGATGACGAGGCATTGCCTCAGCTCGCCGCAGACGCAGCAGCAAGCGCAACAACAAGCGCAACAACAAGCGCAACAACAGGCGCAACAACAGGCGCAACAGCAGGCGCAACAACAGGCGCAACAACAGGCGCAACAACAGGCGCAACAACAGCAGCAAGCACAGCAGCAGGCTCAGCAACAGGCGCAGCAACAGGCGCAACAGCAAGCCCAACAACAGGCACAGCAACAACAAACTACAGTCATAAAAACGGATGAATTCAAACCACAAATTGTTCAAGTAAGCATGTCCTGTGATATCTTTCGACTGCTTTCTTTGTATAATACATGTATATCTACTATATTGTTTTATTAGGCGGTAATAATAAAAAATATACATTATTATTATTTGCCTATTCTGTCTCACTGCAGAGGCCTCTCTACCCACTT
Organism: Charaxes varanes; assembly: GCA_024363005.1. Taxonomy (NCBI): domain Eukaryota; kingdom Metazoa; phylum Arthropoda; class Insecta; order Lepidoptera; family Nymphalidae; genus Charaxes; species Charaxes varanes. The sequence continues at coordinate 686,674 of JANCMC010024695.1, forward strand.
TCCATCTTGGTATGCAGCAGATATGTCCAGACCAATAAACATTGTAAAATTATTATTGTGTAGGTCATTGGGGCAGACGGTCAAATCCTCACGGAGAAGACAACACCTGGATACATATGTCCCGAGTGCGCATCATGTTTCAACACTAAGGTATGTAAATGGTAACGCTAAAGTATTATAAGGACCAAAGACTACAACAGCTTAACGGTACCGGGATGGACTTAAATCTACATGGCGCTCTGTTTAAACTTGACACTGTTGGGATATCTTCTTACGACTGAGGCAAAAGGCCTGTAATACTGAGACCTGTAGTCTCTTGAAGCTGTGACAAAATCAATCGTCTAAGTGTACGTAATCAAAGGATAATGTGAGACAAACGGGCATGTTTGTCTCACATTTCTCATACATTCGCGAAGGGAATCCAAACCTATAGGGTATTTCCCGTCGACTTTATATAAGTTGACAGGAAGCTATCTATATCTCGTAGCACATGTAAAGGAAAAAAAACAAAAGCTGTAAATTTGTATTTACATCACGAAATAATTGGGATTGCTTTGTCATATTGAAGGAAATTGTATAAAATCTTAAAATCCCTGTACACTATTATGTGGTTTAAGTATTGTGCGGTGATACGGAACCCCTCAGAGAGCGAGTCTTGCTAACACCTGCCTTGTCTTAATGACTTGACTGGCCTGTTGGTGCAGTGAGCAGTGACTTTGCTTTCAGTTCCAGGGGTCGTGGGTTCAATTCCCGCCTCGAATCTGGGTGTATTATCTATATGCATGTATTTATATATTTCTACGAAAAAAATATTTGTGCACAACTAACTATTAGGCATTAAGTTGTATACCTTAGGAACAGACGCACATGTGTCATGTAGTCCTGTATATATTTATTTATTTAATCCGATTTCTATCACTGAATTATGTATGTGGTTTAAGGTGATTTTTAATTTTTTAGGAGGCGCTGTCGCTGCACGTGCGCTTGCACGCCGGGGACCGCACATGCGTCACAGACCTGTGCGCGCTCACCGCCGCCCTACAGCCTGGCCTGGTAGCTGCCGCCAGCGCTAGCCACAGCGCCGCACACAGTGCGTATTGTACGTTGTACACACGCGCACATATACACGCACGCATTACACACACATGCACTAGATTGTACGGCAAAATTGAAAAGCGTTCTTGTACCGGTTTTTTTCTTATATATACAAATACATTTTTCTCATGTTAGTCTAATCAATTTAGACTTAAAAATAATCGAATACACAAATAAGTGTACTAACGTCGCGGACAACATAGAGGGACATTTGCTATTCCAGACTTTTTTATATATCTTTTTGAGATATACAATTCTGTGTTACATTATTTTTTAAGGTTTACTCATGCAGCGTGCATAATGTAAGCACACAAAAATAAGTTATTTTTTACGACATCACGTTACAAATCATTGTAATTCTCTGTTTTTATCCACTAACATATATGTGTTTTATACTTATAAATCTTCCTCATGAATCAGTCTACGTATTGGTGAAAACCGCATCATAATCCGGTCAGTAGATTTTGAGATTTTCGCGAACAGAGTGACAGACGCGACGGAGAACTTTGTTTTAAAATATGTAATGATTAATCAATGATTTCTTTCCAGGTCAGCCAATTCAAATCATATCCTCCAACCCAAACAACGTCGTCCATACACAAGTCATAGCAACGGTGAGTTGTTTTTTTTTTATATTAAGCTTTGAAAAGGGGTTTGATAATTGAAACCCTTTTTAGGGTTCTGTAGTACTACAAGGAATCCTTATAATTTCGCTCAGTCCGTCTGTCCGTCCGTCCGTCTGCCCGTAAGGGGGACAATGAATTTTCACCTAAGTTATATTCTATTTGAATAGAATTAAATAGCAATGTTGAAAGCATCAATTATAACTTTCAATAGCGAAATCGTAAAATTTGTTTTATCAATTATATTAATTGCAGTTATGTAGGTAGATATTAAATAATCGTTGAAGCAGGAAACTCGGGGACCAGTCCGATCTGAAAGTAAGGCCGGTTCGAGGTCAGGCGAGTGTACATAATTGTCTCTACATAGCAACTATTATACACTTGCGAATTTCGACGCCTTACGCCTTTATTAATATTTGGAATGTTCGCGACACATTAGGGGTTATCCGTAAATGAAGTCACACGAATTTTACGATCTTTAACCCCTCCCCGTCCTTGTGATAGGTTGTCACATTTTCGAAGCCCCTTCCCTATTGATGGGACATAATATATTTTTCAATTTTATGAATGTTTTATTATAAAGAATTAAAAGAAAACAGCAGATTTCTTTTTCAATATTTTCAATTGGATATGCGACATCTCAAAGCTTTTGGACTCCCCCCCCTGCCCGTTGTCACACAATGTCACATTCTGGTGATACCTTACCCTTTCTTTAAAGCATCCTATAATTTAAGGATGACCTTTTATGAGAAGACAGCAGAAGTAGAAAAATCATTCGTCGAATCTTCACTAACTAAAAATTGCCCACAAAGGATTGTCCAACCACCTTAGAAACTTAGCAACTTCTAGACTTGCGAATTCAAATGTATTTCGAATTGTTATTTCATCAATTATAAAATTAGGATACGCTTACTATAAGAGTATCACGAGAAGAAATCAGAAAAATAAAGACTTAAATTCACTATATTCTTCTGCGAAATTTCACTAACTAGAAATTACCCAGGATTGTCCCTACTTACCAACCGGTCAATTTGCAAATTCGGATGTGTACAACCTTCATTAATACTACAGGTCGCCGTCTGGTTGAAATTCGGCCAAAAACCTTTGTACTTATCATTCTTACAACGACATATGTTGTTATTTTTGACAATTAATGGAACACACGGTTATCTCGATTATGTTTTGATATCATCCAATAATAATAAAATGTATACATGTGTGTGTAGATCGTTTGGTATTGGTGTGCGGGAGGCTTTGTTTTAATAATTTATTATATTTATAACGCATATTTTACAAAAATATTAGCATTCGCATATCCTCGTCTATATAAATTATAATTGTGCCAAATTTTATAAAATTTTTGCTTGATTCGTGAAGCAAGTATCATTTGGAAAAAAGACATGTTAATACGTTATGACATTTATTGTGTTTATTAAGAAATATTTTGTTACTTTATTACCGAAAATTCTAATGCGGAACGTGTTTCCCATATCATAATGTCGAATACATTACGTATCGCGTTCATTTAGTAAATTACTGTGAAGGCAGCAATTGTGGTTGGCATTTCGAATCGTGTCTGTTATTTGTTTTGACAATTTTTTCCTCAAACCGGTCGTGATAAAAAAAGTTAATGGCGACTTCATACGCTGCATAACTCGGAGATTTTAATGCAGCTCCGTCTATGAGCTTTTATTGAGTGACCATTTGACGCCATACTTCCCTTCGCGTGGTATAATATTTCATGTAGTTCTCGTTTGCATAAAACGAATTTCAATAGATCCACTATGAATCATTTACATGATACAGTTACTTCTAACATTAAGAAAGCCTCAATACAGATACGATACTAAAATCCATAAAGACCAAGTCTTAGCTTAAAGCTTTGTAAACGAGAACAGTAGGCAATTAGGTATAAATCATTTCTTGTTTTCTAGTATTCCTTTTATAAACGCGACAAAGTATTCAAAACAATTAGTGGGCAACATGAGGCAATACTAGACAATTCTAGGCAATACTAGGCAACGCTAGGCAATACTAAATTATTCTTTTGATTGTTTTGTAAGTATTCTATTTTCATGTAAAAAGGGCCCATATAACAAGGCACTCCTAGAGTTTTCATTTTTAAATGGTCTTTGGCAGGAGAAATCACCTGCGACGCGCCCAAATTCGAACCGAAACCTGTTTGGTTTTCACCCGTCCTCGATTTGAGAACGCGTCAACGGACCTCTTAACTTATTTGCGTCTCTCGGACACTTTCGATTTTGATGAATAACCGTTGTTTTCTGTAGTTATAACGTTTTAACCTTTGAATCTAGCAGTTGTACAAGTAAGAAACAAATCTAGTAGTAAAAATATCTGTTCTACTAAATATTCTTCTGTTATTTTAATGAAATTACTCAATGCGTTTACATATAAAAACTTTTTTGACGTGATAACGTCGTATAAATCTAGGAACGCCGGCTGCACGCATGAAAAGCCATGACTCATTGTCACGTTCCTCCTTAGCTGAGCGTGCCAGCCAGACCGCGGAACAAGTGACACAGAGGTACGATTGGCCTAATGCCTGAGCCAGACATAGCTTCATTTGAATGATCATTTCAATGATCATGTAGTGTAGCCGGGGACTTTGTGTAACTTCACAATGTTTTCTAGTACTTTATAGACTTCAAGGACAAAAATGTACAAACACTTTGAGCTGTGTCTGGCTTCGGTATAAGAACTACACGTTATCACATAAAATTCTCGTCCGTAAACCGACTTCACAGCAACCAATTTTTTTAAGAATATTAAAATAATTTAAGGTACTATGTTTTAAATTTTCGTTATTACTTCAGTGAAGCTTTTTAAAAAAGTGTTTGGAACTGGCATGAAAATAACAGCCAGCGGGGCGCAATGCGATCAGATTACCTAATACTTCTCTACCCTTTTAGACCGTTGAACTTTGACGTTCTAGAACAAAATATAACGAGAGATCGTGTTAGTTTTATAATTAACCTAAAAACGTTCGAAAAACCGGACCCTAAGCAAGGTTATTAATGTAGTCACGTTTGAAGCCATATTTGGTTATATCGACGCCATCTTTATATAGAAGATTGACACGACAGACATAATGGTGATCTAATGTCGAAAACGTGTGGATCTTATCGTTACTGATATTCTATATATTAATACGTGAAACAAAAACTTTCGGCACCATTTTACAAAAATTGCGCCGACAGAGGAGTATTTAATTTGGCACAATTTTAGTTTATATAGAGGAGAGTGTGCGAATGCCAATATTTTTGTAAATTATGCATTATAACAAAATAAAATTATTAAAATAAAACCGCACGCACACCAATGCCAAAGGATTTATACACACATGTATACATTTTATTAGCAGACGATCTCAAAGAGAAGTCCCATTACGAGTAATTGTCAAATATAACAATATCATAGTACAAAGAATTAAACTTCTGTATATATCTTTAAATATATATAAGCATGTAGTACGCTAATCTGCACAATTATGGGTGGATTTCGACCACGAAATGATCTCTAGCTTTATATTTAATAAGTTTATGCACTTTGTTACACTTATATACCATAACTAATTAACCAATGATCATTAAATTTTACACGGGAAATATTCAAATTATTACTGGTATCTATTAAAATAAACAAATTCTGAAGATTCCATTATACCGGAGCCAGACATACTTCAAAGTGTTTGTACATTTTTGACCTTGAAGACCACAAAGTACTACACAACTTTTTACAGTTACAAGTCCCCGGCCACACTACATGATTACTGAAATCATCATTCAAATGAAGCTATGTCTGGCTCCGGCATTAGATAAAAGATCAGAAACCTTGTTGAAAAAGTATTGAAGAACAAAGGAGACAAAGAGTTTTGTAAACGATTGTTAATAAAAACAATATTATATTATATAACTTGTATTTTATTTAGACATGATAAATATATATACATATGTACATTAAATATATCAGGAAAGCTTCTTGCAACCGCAACAATTTCTTCGGGACGGTGGTGGAGCATCGACGTGATCTTTCATCGTCAAAGTATTGTAATGGTAGTGGCAGGGAAGGTAATCTTCAAGTGCAACCCTTTTTTGATGCGGTAATAAATGCCATTTCTGCTCTAGAGAGATGCGGTTTACCTTCGTTTTGAAAATGTGTACGGGCAAAAACGGAATGAGATGATCACTTATTCCATCCAGTTTGCTGCAATCTTCATCAATCTTTGTTAAAACTGCTTCAATTTCTTCATCTATAATCTTCATCTTCTTCTCCTCAGAACCACTGCACGCATTCTCAGGTGGAAAGAAAGAAAGAAATCCGAAAGGCTTCGTTTGTCCCGGAATATCAACATCTCCGATCTGAATAACGCCAGAACTCTGATCATCAAAACAGTTCAACGAGCCCACCTTCCGGTGAGTCTATTTTCTTCCACTTCTCCTACTCCAGTGGAATTTCAACAGCTGTCACCATTCCTCGACAAGCTCGGGATTGTCAGGGTGGGCGGCAGGCTCCAAAACGCTCCTGTGCGGTACTCCGCCAAGCACCCGATATTAATTCCATCGGGCTCCCCCCTCGCCAGACTCTTCATTAGGGATGCACATGAACGGCATTTTTATGTTGGGCAATCTCTCGTCCTGGCACTGCTACGGAACTCATTCTGAATTCCGCGCTTCAAGGGCCATCCGCGCCTACATTCTGCAGTGGGAGACCAGGAAAAGAATATTTGAACTTTTGTTGATGAGCTATGGATTGTCATATTTACGTATACAATTTTTAAAAAAATAATATGATGATGATTCTATCCAGTGAGGTTAGATTTGACCTTAGCTTTTAAAAATAAATTATAGTACAATGACAGTTGACGACTTACATTTCGCGTATTTAATACTAATTATGAAGGTACTGTAATGTCTTAAGAACATAAATGAAAACTGTATGTAAACACAAAAACCATTTATTGATCACAGCATCAATATTCAAATATACATTACAAAACATGTGTGAATATCATCTGTCATATATCGAATTAAAAGTATATAATCGACAATCGATATTCAATATACCACATAATTAATAAAAGAAAATATGAATTTAAGAAATAAAATCAAATAATTATTGGGACCCGACAATACTTAAAAACAAATGCATTGTGTTGGAGATTCTTTCCGTCATTTTTTAAAGGGTCTCCTTTCGCGTATACACTACACTGCCCTTTGAGAATTTAGGGCCTAAAATTTTCCATAAAATAATGGTTTCTTGTGCTATATATTATTTTTGTTGTTTATAACAATTATCTCAGTTATAAACATTCTGTATCTTGTTTATTCAGCCCTGAAGAAGACCTGCAAAGTGGGTCGAAACGTTGGTTTCTAATAAATAGTTTGTCGCTATTTTAAGAAAACCTTTTTCTTAAAATAGCGATTGGACCATTTTCTTGGTCCATTTCATCTGGACCATTTTCCAGACCATTCTGGACAACAACGCCTGAAACCGTTAGGTACGCCCCTGGTTTGCTGTATACAATGTTTTTAAAACTTGTATATACGGTTGATGAATGACACACACAAGCTCATTTACACTTCCACCTGCGTCTAGCAGAGGCCTGAAGATTGGGGTCATAAGAAGAGGCTGCCACAACTAAGGGATTGGGGTGTCGGAGAGACTTTTCAAAGTACCGTTCCGCGGTAACTTTGAAGTAATGTTTTATTGACGGGAGCTGTAGATCTCTATGGAGATCTCCGTTACGGACGAACCAGGGCGCTCCAGTGGCAATTCTGGTAAAGCGGTTTTGAATCGTCTGCAGACGTTTCAGTTTGCTTTCATGAGTGTGTCCGAAAACGACACTCGCATAGGTCATGATCGGCCGTATTACGGTCTTGTAAATTGTCGTCTTATTTCTAAGTGACATTTTACTTCGAGCGCAAAGCAAAGGAATTTTTCAAATGGGAAAAGTGGTTCCTGAGATTAGCGCGTTTAAGCAAACAATCTCTTCGGCTCTTCAGCATTATAGATTCAACTAAAGCTTATTTAAAGTTAGCTTATAATCAGCACAGATCCGTATGGTACCGTCTTTCTTCATGACCGGTACTATCGGTGTCGCCCACTCGGAACGGTCGACAGGAGTGAGAATTCCCTCGCGCACTAGTTGCTCGAGAGCGCGCTCGACCGGCTCGCGCAGCGCGTACGCCAGGGGGCGTGCACGCATATACACCGGCCGAGAGTCCGCTCGCAAGCGGATACTGACTGTGCCGCCCGTAAATCGGCCCAAACCATCCGCGAATACTTTATAGTATCTGGAACTAAATTCATCTAGATTAAAACCATCATTCAATAAATAATTAACATTATCATCGAAATGTGGTAATTTAATATTGAGTTCCATTAGCCATTGTCTTCCTAGTAGATTGGTTTTACCATTTCTTACAACATATAGATCTAAGTACTTTTCTATCCGCTCGTATATAGATTTATCGTTGCTCGGGGTTTGCGTTTTCTGTTCCAGAGAATCTATCCTGCATTCGAGGCGGTCGATACGCTTGCCGCAATCCCCGATAGCACTGCGAATGTCAGCCAAGTCTAGACGGAACACCTTGAGGTCCTTTCTTAGCTCTCTGAGCTCGTCTCTAAACAGGCGAAACTCCAGACTTAGATTCGTTTGCTGAGGAGATATCTGGGTCAATTCTTCCTGCGAAGAATTACCTTGCTTAGTATCCATGGCATTGCCTTCTGACAAGCACCTTGAGCGTTCCAAAAAATCCGATGAGATCTCGCCCAGCTCCTGACTAACAGCTTGAACTAGAGCAGCAGAATCAGTTCTTCTGCGAAATTTCGATTTACATTCTGGACATTTCCAGGCAAACGACATCTCCTTCCCCTCCTCCATGCCAATGCAAGCTTTATGATGATTGGCGATTTTTTGATGAAAAATATTTAAGGCGAAAAACAATAAGGCTGTTGAGAGATAATGAATTTTCAGAGCAACAAGCTATTTGCTTTGCAAATATTTTAATAAGGCATTTAAAAGAGTCTTTTATAAATGATTCATGTGAGATTAAAGTACGATCTGAAACATATATTGTCTTGCCAAGTACTTTAAACCTTAATCATTCATTAAAAACTCATGGATCTATAGCTGATAAAGAAAATAATAACAATCAAAACGGAAATCAGAATTCAGAAAGTTATATTTATGAATTATGTAAACAAATTGATGAATGGCTTATAGGTTTAAACTTTAATCATATTTATTCCAACGATAACGGGTTTAAAACAGTAGTTATAAACGAATTAGCTTGTGATATAGTCGACAGGCAGAAGTATATAAAACTGAATGAAATCTAGTTGACGTTATCTTCAAGTCATGTTCCAGTGTTTCATGTCGTATAGAAATGATGGGAGGAGTGATGTTTTCTTTATCCCTTTTTTCTATCATATTTACTAAAAACTGACTACATTTCATATTTTTCTGAAAAGGGGCAATGCATATTGTACTTTGTTACAAGGCTACGTGCACCGAAGTTATTTAAATAGCCTTAAATTTAACATTTTTGACCCCATTAGCGACATTGTATAGTAATATTTGGGAAATATCATCTAAAGGGAGCTAACTCAAAAATTTGCAATAAAATCTAAACAAAACCATTAAATTCAAAAGCGATAAAATAAAATAATAATTTGAAGAGATCAACATAGGTAATGGCAAAATAATTTAGTGTACGTAGGTTTTAAAGAAGTAATATAAGCGTTTAAAATTTGACTCAGCAAAACAGAGTTAAACTTCGTTCGGTTTTCAGCCTCTCTCAGTGCAGTTGTTATTGCTAACCCTGTGAGTGCCGTAACCTGGTCACACCAGCGGCTAGGTGATCTGCCACGGGGTCTCTTACCGTCGACCTTGCCCACCAGTATTAGTTTTTCCAGGTTATCTGGCTGTCGGCGAGCAACGTGACCAAAGTAAGAAAGTATTCTTTGAAAACATATCGTTGAGAGTCTGGTCTTTATGTCAAGTTGATCTAGAATAGATTTGTTGGTTCTCTTGGCAGTCCATGGTATTCGAAGCATCCTTCTCCAACACCACATTTCAAGTGCGTCTATCTTCTTACGTTCTGTTGCCCGGATAGTCCACGATTCGGAAGCATAGAGAAAATCAGCGTTTGGATTAGTCTCTTCTTGGTGTTAATAGAAATGTTTCGATTCTGCCAAATACGTGTTAGTCTGCATGGGGATATGGGGCGAGTTAAGGTAACCGATTGCCATCTGACGTAATCCTCGGAACCCCCACTATCTCTACAACCTTACGATTAAAATCACAAAGTGACATTAATCGGATATCACTGTTTTACGTGCTTTCCGAAGCACGGAAGATGTCGGATATCAAATATAAACCAGTGCTAGAATGGGTTACCCATGTGCCGACCACTGATCACGAACTAACCCGGATACTAACTTACAAATCTATAGATTCGCGTGCTAGAAGCTTTTTAAACGACATTGCAGTATTTGACAATTAATATTAAAAACGTCGTCACGACCACGCTTGGACAGAATCTTATAATAAAATGTACACATGTGTGTGTAAATCGCGTCGCATTAGTGTGCGTGAGGTTTTTTCCCCTAGGAGGTGAGGCGTAGAGGACATAACTGGCGGAGATGTGGTTGTGTTGAAGACCGTTACCATGTCTCCGCCGCGTGTTGGCAGACAGGAACTATCGTGGGGCTTTAGTTGGTTGGAGCGTGACATAACCCACCGTCGGCCCTTGTGGCGGACAAGGCCATCGGAAAAGCCAAAATTACAATGGGTCACCCATCTGTCACCTGGCCGTGGGAAGAATTGCTTAACCTAGCAATCAACTCAATTGACGGCCGCTAATTAAGCTTCGACCTCCTATTGCTTGCTTGCGTATTAGTATAATATATAAGTATACATCTCCATGGATGCTCTATTGTTGTCTAGACTATTAGCACAATTCACCATTTAGGTATGTCAGCAATTCAACACTAATAAAGCTAACTTAATTTCACTATCTAAAAATAGGGCGTGAGCTCAACGTAGGGACGAGTCATGTAAAAGAGAACCAAAAAACAATTAATAAACGCACATGAACCCGACCCCTTGAACAAAACAGCCCTCGGGATAAAAATAATAATGCAGTAATATCACACCATATATAGATATAGTAAATTCTTTGCCATGCCTGTACAGTAGCTAAGCCAGGCACAATACAGCTGTAACCTCTAACTCTATTGTAATAGAGGTTAAAATTGTGTAGAGTAATTGTTTATGAATGTAGCGTACTGTACGATAAGGTCTCGCGGCGCTGTGAAGTTAGGAACCGAACTAAATGGGCAACCAATCAGAGCTCGCGAAGTGAACGCCGCGCGGAGGCGAAGCTGTCTTCAAAACACCCCACCGAGCCGGCTTTTGATCAAACAATCGAGAAGTGCTGTGCGAGAGTCACGTGTTTAGTGTTTAAGTAACTTATTGCAATTTTATAGAAACAAAATGAGGGAAATCGTTCACATCCAGGCCGGCCAATGCGGTAACCAGATCGGAGCTAAAGTAAGTCGATATTTCTAACACTACTCGCATAGATTATCTATGAAAACTAGTTTTGTGTAACGGTTCCTAGTTACACGTAAATGGCATTATGGTAATGCGTCTGGAAAATTCACACCATAGAGACGTAGAGGTTTCCATTCCCATAAAAGGTTCACATATATTTTATGTTGGGAATAACAAAAAACTTCATTGGCGGGCGAAAGTAATGAAAATAGTTCTTTACTGCATAGCATCGTTCTTTCATTAGAAAATGGGTTGGAAATTGGAATACGCACGCAATAGAATTATAAAGGGGGTGATGTTGCTCAGCGGGGTTGCCACCCTCGCACAGGAGGGTATGCGTCATAACTGGGGCAAAGTAAATAAACTTTATGAACCAAAATCTAATTACGTAATCCTATTATTTTAGCCCAATTAATTCTGTGTAAATTTTTGTTTTATCATTTTTATATTCAATCTTTTATTTCGTGGACTTAAAACTGGAAAAACTTGCTTACTTAATAAAAAATCGAGCTAATCTTAGACTTGAAATAGGTTAAGAAGTACAGAAGTTTATTGATAAATCTGCAAGACTATATCACCTTTGAACCAGCACTTGGCAATTCTTAAAAATATATTTCCTATTCAAATTTACTTATACAATAAATAAAAAATATGACACAAGCATTATTGAAGATCTTTTATCATCGCCACAAGACTAGAACCGGGGTCCAAGAACACGCAATCTTCTAGTATACCGGCTCGAACGATTGGAAGGTGGTTCCGCACTGCTATGACTCTACTAAAAAACACATCACTCAGTTATATCCGATACGTCTTGCACAAACAATTCCTGGACTCTACTGACAGGTGTCATTCTCTGACCACAAAACCTCCACTGCGGGTCTCATATTTCATATTGCTTAAGATCGCTTCTAAGATATTGCAGACAATAGATTTGAGCCAGTTTGTTTGCGTAATCGTATGTATTATTTCAAATCTACACCCATTACTGGGTAACATTCTGTCTATCTTAATAGATCAATAAAATATCTTGGTATAGTGCGTTCAGTATAAAAATGCAAGCCCCTGAAAAGTATTCACGTAGAGGTATAGTCGAACAAGAAAGAGCTATACCATTTTAGATAACAGCTCCTACTTAAAGAAAATTTTGATAAGGGTTAATGTTAGAAATTAACGTAATGCTAACAAGCAAAAATGAGCCTTTTAACTAATTGACGTGCAAACGACATTCGACCTTATCGTGGCACACCAATTTCTTGGTCGACTATACATGCAAAATAGTGTGTAGACGCAATATAGGCTCGTCAGTATCAATGGCTTTTTAATCATCGACTAGACGCAAAAGTATGGTCAACATATCTTTTGGTGATTAATGCAGTTATCACGCTTTAAAATAATGGATTTTAGCGGAGCGGCGTGCATTTTTAGACTCTACTTCTTCAAATTCCTAGCGTTATCCCGGTTAAAGACCAGGGTCCGCTGAGATTGTAGAGGATGTGGCTGTGGGGCGAGTTAAGTTACCCAATTGCCATCTGACGTCATCCTCGGAACCCCCACGATTTCTACAACCTTACGACTAATATCACAAAGTGACAATAATCGGATCCCACTGTTGAACGTACCTTCCGAAACACAGAGGAGGTTGGATATCAAATATAAACTAGTGCTAGAATCGGCCCGGACCCGGTCGCAGCAAAAGCTACTTAACCGAGATCGACACAGATGCTTCCTCAATATATATTAAATATTAATTCTATAAATATTTAAGAATATTTTCATTGTTAACACTTATTTATTAACCAAACTCAATACACTCTTGATATGTATGTATTCAACATATTTTCCTAATAAAGCCAGAGATTCTACTTAAACCATATTTAAGAAGCTTAAAGGAAAATTTACATACTAGGGTGTTTTCCTTACTCCTTTAAAAGCCTGCGGTATTTCCAAGGCGTCATTAAAACGATCTGACATCAGTTGCGAATATTATCCATATTTGTAAATTCTTGTCATATAGTTGACTATTCTAAGTGAGATTTAATTTAAATTGTTAAGTAAAAACCATGCATGCATCTTTTACGCAATCGGGAAGGAAAAACCACATGAATTAGAACCAGTTTTATTAACCTGCTTAAGGCCTCATTCATCGTCTATAAGCTATAAGTGAAGATTCAAGTAACTTTTTTTGACTATTATAAACGAATACTCACATAATATTTACATATAAAAACCATGCATAAAATCTCAACTAGTACTAGAAACTACCTTACTTGTTTTGAAAGAATACGTTTTGTTTCTATTCCCGTTTACCCTCATATGAAACGTAGATATTATTGTGGCGGTTGTACGATTCGAATTAAGTACGTTAATTAAAAAAAAAAGGTTGTTTTATGTGTCATCATCTCAAAGTTAGACAAAAAATTAATGCGCCGGAAAATTATAAAATTTACAAATATTCTAATGATTCCAATAAATAAAAATACAGTTGTTGAATATATTAATTGTAATTTTAATTTTTTTAAATCTTTGTATTAATTTTTACGAATATTTTAAATAACCTGATAAAAATAGTGCCTTAAAAAGAACCTAAAATTGCTCAGGTGCTTAAACTTTGTATTCTCTGTCAACTTGTCAATAGGAGTATGCAAGTTATTTAGTATTTGTGTTGTATCTTGTTATTTCATGTTTAAATTTATTGTTAGATGCTGTGTTAAGTTTTCTTGTGCTTTGATTTATTTTAAAGTTACCAAACAGTCAAAATTAGTACAACTACCCTAACGCTTAGTTTAGGTTTGTACAAAAAGTACAAACTATTTATTTATTTTATTTATAAGAACGAATTTTTCGATAGCGCCAGATTAAGGTAGTATTGGGGCAGGTTTAATTTTACGCGAAGTCATGGAAAAGAGCTAGTACTTAATTAAATTTAAATAAAACACAACAGCTCGATGAAAACCCCGAAAAATTACTATCGAGTTACTCACTTATATTATTTTTTTTTGTATAGAATCCTCATTCACTGTTTTCCTTATTCTTTTAGTAAGAGTTTATCTTGGATTTCTATGAATATTAAAAGTTATCCGGTGCTGAACAACAAAGGGACTTCGGGAAAATAAAGTTATGATGATTAAAAATATATTTTATTTATTTTACAATTAATGTACCAACATAACAGATATAAAATACGTAACAGAGAATTTTGTGAACAAAGTATGACTTATCTCTTAAAACAGATTTCTTCCAGAAACCTAAATATTTTAAACAAGAAATAAATAAAAATAGGCAAAACATAGGTCAGTTGTGGCAAATTTTAAATCAAATATCAGATAAATTGAATAAACGTATAGATGAAACCATATTTAAAGCATTTGCAACAACTGGATCGGAAAAGGATTAATCCATCACTTCAAATTGTAACACACCGTTATATGATGAAAAACTTATTATAATATAGTAAACAAGTCATTCCGATTTAAGAATGCTACTAGTTGTAAAATACAAAGAATAATAAACAGCTTAAATCCAAATAAAGCACCCGGGTTAGATGGGATACGAACTACGGAAATAAAATATATATCAGAAAAAATTGCACATGCCATAACTAGATTAATAAATCAAAGTATAGTTACAGGTAACTACCCGAACGACTTGAAAATGGGTTTAGTTCGACCCATACATAAAGGAGGTGTTTGCATTTCGAATTAACAATAAAATTAAAATAAATACATGATTTACATTGTAATTTCAGGTCTGGCGTTGCCTTCGTTTTATATTTATTTATTTGTTTGAACAGTTTATATTTAAATATTTTTTTCTGTTCATATATATCAATGTTGAATTTAGCGACCGTCGCATTTGCTTCAAATGTAAGCTATTTAACATCATCTTGATCAACTTGGATTTGATGTTTGCTATAAACATCAAATTCACCGTAATGTTAATAACAAATAAAATTGAAATGTCTGTCTGTCACTTCATAATAAGAATTTTTAAGTCTCCTGTGTATTGTCTTAAAGCAAAATACATTTTCATTGAAATATTGTATAAGTACTTTATATAACGCCGCATCTTGGACTATATATCCTGTAAATCGTCTGCCAAAAATATATTTTTATGCTTATAAGGATACCTTCACCACGAAGTTGGCAGCATAACAATGACAGCTGAAGAAATGAGTACGCTTTTTCATGTTCTTTAGTCGTCGAAGAAGCATTTGTGCAGCAGCGAGCGTTTACTGATCGAAAAGGACGAAAGAAGAAAGGTGGGAAAGAAGGACAAGAAAAGAAGAAGTATCTCCAGAACTAATTTTATATTTGCAGAAATATTTTACAAAGTATAAGTATAGTATACATCTGTTGTTCCGAAACATAAAAGATCTGTTCAACGTGTCAAATAATTTAAAGGATCGCTTGAAAAATTTCTTTTTTAACCTATATCATAACGCGTGTCTCGTGTTGAGTTTAATTTGAAATTCGGCAAAGCTTATGAATGCATTTCGTCATAACAATTTCCTTTATTAGTCGTCCAGTCCTGTATTTGGGGCACTCGGGCAATGAACTATTTTAAAATGTTTTAAACAAAAAATAGACATGATGAAAAATAGTATATTCAAAAAATGTAATATTAAAAAACATAAATTTGAGGATTGAAATTTGCTCCAAAAGACTCGAAGATGTCATGACGTCACTCTATGGTAACAGTGCTTTCCATTAAGCGTCACCTCAACAATCGCAGTTGTCAAATTGCGAATGTCCGAATGAGCACTTTAGAACCTTGCGATTGCATATTGGAACGCAGTTATAATATACGGTAACGTCATACGCGCTGCTGGGTGTTTTAGCTATTATGGCGAAATGCTGTATTATTAATTTCCATTCTTTGTTAATCCCTCAATAATATTACCTCAATAACAACTAATATTACCTCAATTCAATGAAAATATACATTCAATTATATAAACAAGAATTATTTATATACACAATTACATATATTTTTTTTTTCAGTGTATACTCTTTATTATTTACTTGTATCTGTATGCGGTGTGATGATGTTGCAAATAAATATTTTCTTATTCTTATAAGAAATATAAGAATAGTCTGAGTAAAATTAAATACAATTGCTTAATACTTTTTTTTTAAGAATATTAGGAATACTTTTTAGGTATGTCTAATATTCCCTTTTCCCCTCTTACTAAGTTTAAATTATAAGCTTGTATTAGGAGTGGGTGCGACAATACCCCAACGGCGATGGGGATTGAACCGGGTACCTTGCGGATTTTAGTCCATATCGTTGAGTTATTAAGACTCAATATGTAGTTAAATATACACGAATTAGAGGTATTGCCGCGCTTGTAGCCGAATTGGGCCGGCACGTCCGGGTACCAGCACCTCTTTCACACATGAGATCCTAATAAACCTGATATAGTGTTGGTAGACCGATCTGTCTCCGTCCCCGTATAAGTTCAAATTGACTCTACATTTTAGATATAAAACGTTTGTATGCGATAAAGAAAAGAGCTATTTTTAGGGGTTTCCCGGAAATTATTCGATTTTTTGTCGCCGTAAAAACCACCCTCGGACTTCAAAGAATATTTTAAAAAAGGAATTGGTTTAATTGGTCCAGGCGTTGTTGAGTTATGCGCTTACCAACACATTTTGCGATTCATTTATATATATATAGATTACCTTTAGATCTTCCTTTTTTTTTAATTCAAAAGAAAAATGCATGACTGTCGGTGGATCAATGTTACTATTCTATAACAGTGTTTCTTACTGAAAAAAAAAGTGAGAGTGTTCTGAGGAGTTGTTCGGACTAATACCGGCAGCTGTATTCCACCACAGGACATCTCGCCAGAACTTGAAATATCACCCTCACCACAAAAAACATTTTCCCATTAAAAAGTTTGAAATCGAAAGGAACGGAAATAGATTAAATAAATATTAACTTCGTTTCCGCTAAGATAATAAAGCTAAATATATTGTTTTTATTTTAAAATAGAAATAAAATTTAAGCTAAACTACATATAGGTATATAAGCACAATTCATTTAATTTTCCTAATAATTACTTTACAATAATTCCAATACAAAAGGAAATCAAATAAATTTGTTTAAATTGTTTTTTGTTACACAATTCTAATTTCTGAAAAAATAATCTAATGTGAAAATAATATCTTTATTTTATGATAGACAAATTCGCATAACATTTAAAATAAACAATGTCCTGAGGATCGTAAATTACAGTTGTTAAAAAGAAATAAATATTTTGATTTTGTGACGTCATAACCGCCGGTACATTTGTCGGCAAGTATAAAAAGAGGTAGTGCTTTAGTGGTGCACAAATATATTCAGATTGGAATAGCTTCGTACAAGCAGATGCTTCCGCACAATAGAGGCGTTGTTGTTTTCGTTAATGTTTCATACTTCTACGACTGGATTAAAAGTAATTCGAAGTATCTGTATTGTAAAGGAATTCATAAGCCGTAGGACATTAAAAAAAGGTCACAAGTTCTTATTTTGTAAATATTCTTATTTTAAATATACGTGAAGCAAGAAGTTTTAGTTTTTAACGAAATACGCCGACAGAGAAATTTGAAAGTTGCTGTTAAAGCTTATTATGTGGATCGTCTGTACTTATTCAAATGTACTCAATCAACAGCTGGACATTGTATTGATGATTGTGTTAACAAGCAATGCTGTCAGCTCTATGCTTACACGGAACATCCAACGCTTTTAAACTGCAACTTAATGTAACTAGGCCAATGATCTATAGAATTTAACGTTTTACATACATGTCCCATCTTGAATAGACCGCCATCATGAAAAGTGGTAAGATATGTGGTGTTTGTGTGCTTAGAATCTCGATAGCTCAACGGTTTGGGTAGATTGAAACCTGCGAGAACTTTATTTTTCTTAACAATAAGAATGTAAAACGAACCTATTTTCAAACCTTCTCACCTAATCGTAAACGATTACCGTAATCTATCAAAGTCTGCAACTTGAACGTGTTGTGTATTTAAAGAAAGAAGTAAATTCGAATTTTGAAATCGCCTTATTATATCGCTCAAAGTAAAATAGAGGAAGAAGGTTTGATAGTAGATTTCTGTATAGCTTTAAGCAGGAATAAAATTACTTTTCATATGATAGTGCAGGGTCTCCGAAGCCAATTTCAAGGATAGGACGAAAATATGAAGGCAGACTCCAAAGGATGAAACCACCATCATGATATATGCTGAGTTAAGGAAACGAAGAATAAGAACAAATACAGTACAGAAGAATTATGGTTATATAAACACGGATACACTTTTTTGTCTCAAATTTCGTCCTCAGTTCATACTTGGACATCATTTATGTTTAAATCTGATGGTCTTTTGTGACGTAATCCTGGTAATTCATGGGCCGAAATGAAGGACGGATTACCGCATTAGTACATTCATTGAGGTTCTTTGATACGGCTACACTGGAAATGGGCCTTTCATAAGAATATTCAATAGATATATGATTTTAATTTGATGGAATATGTAGTAATAGTGAAGCGTTGATCGGTCAATAGTAGGACGGATTGAATTATCCGTAAGGCGCTTGTTTCAAATGTCGATACCGAACATTGTACATTTTTTTGCCATTATTCCGATTTTTTATTCGCTGATAACAAACTAGCTCTTTCCCGTGACTTTGTCTACGTAAAATTAGGCTTCCAGGAGCCTTATGACCTACAAGTCTGACCCTATCGATAAATCCGTTGTCAGCGGATGTCTACTAACTGTAATTTATCTTCTCGCCAAATTCATCTTTATACCTCGCGCGGTTTTCGAGATTTGTTGTCAGAGACCTATCGCTTTTTTAGAAATAGATACAAATGGATTTTTATTATATCTGGTTCAATGGTTTAAATGAAAATTTTTTGTGGCTGTTCTCTCGAAAAGTTTAAGGTTATTGCGTATATTTTTTAAAAGATATTTTTGGATAAAAATTCACTGAATAAAAGTAGTATTTGAAAGACTTTTTTAGGTTTTATGTTAAGCTTTTATTTACCAATATGCAAATAAAATTGAAGTTCCTCTCTGAGAATTTCACAAATAATATAGATATAAAGATAGATTAATAATACAGTAGATATTTGAGGAGGTTACTTAAGTAATATAGTGTGGACTCCGGGGATGACGATAGACGTCAGTTGATGACGATAGACGTCAGTTGGTCATTTTAACCCACCCCTCAGCCACATACTCTGCAATCTAAGCGGACTCTGGTACTAGACCGGTGGTGGGTTTTTTGTGGGGAGCTCAACCAATATATTTAGTGACTTTAATTTTAAATGGACTGTACATAAAAGTAAGATTTACTGGGCCCTAAATCTCCCCTATATGCCTGGCCGGTAGACGCGACGGGCAATACAGCTACTAGGATGAAAGGGAATAAGAATTGGAAGTACGCATTGAACTGCAAGGCTGTACTCCAGGGACGTGGGATCTCACGTGGGCTGGCTGAGGTGGTGTCCGAAATGAAGAGAAGGTCTTGAGTGTTTGCGAGTCTCGGTCGACATGGAACGATGGCCTGCGAATATATCGGCACGCTGACTTGACAACTAACTGTCATTGGCAGCCGTAGAGCGGCAGTGCGTAGGGAGATAGAACTAGTAAGGGGAGGAGACCATCGACAAGTGCATAGAGGTTATAAAATTTGAAACCCAACAACCGGGATAACCCTAAATAGAAACAAAAGTACAGTAGACATTTATAGTAAGAAATATGAATGGCTTGATTGATTCACAATGTAAGGTGGATTATAAATCAATCTTCTTCGGAGATTTTATGAAAAGATAGTAATGTAATTTGGGAGTTTGACATATCTGGGGACCGGATTGAATGGGATGAAGGACCCGGGTCATTAATAATTTACCTTTTGAAGGGATATCGATGTCACCGGGAGCAGTTTGGATATTATATAGTGCCTTGAAAATAACTTCTCTATACGCTGTTGTTACTCGCACTATATCTGAACTGGAAATAATAAGTATGAGTGAGTACCAAGTCAGGTTTTGTTCGGCACTTTTGTGTTCCGAGTTCTGTTTGATCTCAGATTGTAGAACTAAATATGTTTGATTTAGTCAATTACCTTTTCGGCAAGATTTTGCTTAAATTGAAATAAGTATTTTGTAACAGACATTCAATATATTGATGGGTAGAATTGATTAATTAAAAACGACAATGTTGTATAAAATTAATGTATATTTGACCAAGAAATTGGTTTGCCACATCAATTGATTAAAAGGCTCATTTTTGCTTGTTTATGCATTACGTTAATTTCTAACATTAGCCCTCAGCAAAATTTTCTTTAAGTAGGCCCTGTCATCCAAAATGTAAAGCACCTTCTTGGTCGACTATACATAAAACAATTATGAATCTCAAAATTTATGAAGTCTTTAATAAAAATCTAAAGACAAAATATAGAATTGGTTCAAGAAAAGTGAAAATATTTTATAATATTTTTGTATAAAATTCAATATTGGGTAAATAAATCACCCAAATTGAAGTCTAAAACCGATTCCGCCGACGGATGACTGAAACGTTCACAAGATGGCCGGCGTAGAGTATAAAAAGCATTCAATGGAGTAACATCTTGAATATAAATAGTTTCGTCAGAACCGCATTTCGCATTCAAAGAAGGTGCTGAACTAAGCACCTCTGTGAACTGCCACTTGATACTGAGCTCAAGTTTACTAGCGATTTGAAAAATTCCTCACCTTTAACTCATTCTGATGCGACTCACATAACCATCTTTTATGTGACCCTTAGTATTATAAGCAAAACTAACAACAACAGATTATTAGGTAGGCTGAGTAGAAATATTAGTTTAATTAAACCCGGTATCATTGTTACACGTTATTATTACAGTGCACAAATAATGTTTACATTGTTAGTTATTCGCGTGAATTTGCATATCATTACTGCGTGCATGATCTCTATGCGAACATAAATTAATTATTTCTCTATTCCGCCGTCATTAGTAAAACTAGATGGCTATGTAGCAATGCGATCGCGATGCAATTAACAACTTGTGATACCACTGTATGAACAAGCTGTTGTAAGAGTTATTTGTATTTGTAATTGTAATATTAAAAACAAGCAAATGAAGCGTTATTTAATGATGGTATTTGTATGAAAAAGTTTGTGAAACTATCTTTTTTTGGATTTCTAATAACCAGTGACTTAAACTAAAGTAATTTATTGTGGAACCAGTACGGACAAAACTGTTTTGACTAATCTTCTAACCTTAAAAAGATATGAAATACCTAAGGTATTCGATGTAATACGTAATATGCTTAGTTGTGCTTGGTCTGAACTCTGTTTTTTTTATTTCCTTACTTCTTCTTCTTAGCGTTTCGTTGGCAAGCACTAAATCGTGTCGGCCCAGAACTTTGCCACATCAACTGCGTTATGAGTGGCAGCCATCAAGTCCTCTTGCGTGCAGGTACGATCCTCAGTAATGAGGGAACGGATAAAGAAGAAGATAGACATTTGTGTTGCAAAGCAATTATAAGCAAAGTATTATTCGGTATTAATAATTGCTTAGTAATATGGTACTTTAGATATTTTTTTCGCAAGTATGTAATTGAAATGAAATCCAGTTAATATTATTTACTTACGTAGATATTCCAAGGATACGAACAGTCTATTGAAATGTTTGCCATAAACTTTGTCTTTGCGCTAATGTTTCAGGGTATTTTGTTTAATTAAAACTATCAAATGACAGCATTTACTTTGATTACTTCATAAATCTTGAACAGCTTCTACAGTTAAATATAAGAATACCCATTTCATTTGAACTTTTTACAACTATTTCTTGTAGTAAAAGTTAAGAAAAAAAATCACCAAACATCAAACACCAAAAACACCAAAAACTTTGTAATTAATAATGTAATGTTAATTTATTATTTGTTTGTCTTTTAAACTAAAAACTAATTTTAGTTAAAATGTCAAAAATACCTGTATCTCAGTGTTGGATGGAGATATCTAAATAATTCTTAAATTGGCTGATAGAGAATGTTTAAACGAAGCTGTCTGTATTATTAACTCACTTTAGACTTAAAACTTAATTGGTCAGTTTATGACGAAGCGTGCGATATTGTAGTTAACTTTTTATTTAAACTTCAAAGGTTTGTGCAGGACAAGCCCTCGACGTAATTCGGTTACAAAGCGAATACCTAACGCCTTCTTTGTCTTTCTACTAAGGTATAAACAATAGAAACTTTAAAATTAAAAAAAAAAAAAAAAATTTTAAACTCACATAATCTATGTTTCCATTCCTAAACGGATACGACTCTGTAGTTAATATCAAAGTTGACACAATTTGCATTCTTTTAAAAATAGATAACAATATTTTCCACTAAGTGTCATTTACATTTCTAATTAGACTTCTTGGTACTAAAAATATCATTAAATTAAAGTATAAGAAAAGATTTTAAAAATAAATAGACAGGCAGAAAAAATTATTTTTCTGTAGAAAAAAAATGAGAAAAATTTCGCGACCCTAATATATAGAGATTCTAGGATTAATATACTTTGGAACGTAGTACGTACGATATCCTAAGATTTTGTAACTTTATTTTTATTTTATTTTTTAATTATGGCAACTCTGTGATTGCTTCTTCTGGACTAAATATGATGAATAAAAAATATACAATTTATTTAATATACAAATTACTGTCACAAAAAAAATATTCAAGTGGCATGTACTTATATATGACGCTAATAAATCATATTTCTAAGTTGCTTATGTTACACTTAATTTAAAAATAATCTTCGAGTGTTTGATCGATCATAATTAATAAATAATAATATTTTCAAATCATATTATATGAAGAGAAGTATAGTTTCATCAAAATTTGGAATAAAACCTCTAAATTTAATGTTAAATTCTCTTAGTCAACAACGAAATGACACGGGAATCACAAGCCAGAATAACGGAGCAGAATTGTAAATAAAACGTTTAAGTACGATCTGTAAAGAAAATTCTATATAACAGACGAAACAAAGCGAGTTTCTTTCATTGAAATATTCATTCAAGCTTCTTTGGAATATACGATAGTGACGTCAGCATACAGATAGAACTGGAGTCGAACGACTGACATCTTGTGTTACTTGAGGGCAAATATAGTATTTTACATTTTGGTCTCTTACATAGAGTTCTTTATACATGTTTAAGTATATCTAAAACGTTCTTTTTTTGTGTCGTTATGTTTCACACTTTAAATATTTATTAATCAATCAATCATTTATTTGAATAGATAGACAGATATTTAAGGTAAAACATTTGTAACAATACTATATTTTTTATATTTTACAACAGAAATATATTATGACTTACGGTATTATACCTTTGAAAAGGTTGCTCTAAAATAATATGTAAAATTCACGCATATATATTTTGTTTAATTGGCCAACTAATTATTTTTTAAGCATAATCAAGTATATTTATTTACAAATAATTCATCTTCCAATAAAGTTAGAGATTAAGAATAGATAAAAGAACTATTAAGAGAAATACACACATACTTTTTTATAATTAACTAACCACAATTTTTTGTGATAAAACAAAGTGAAGTATTTTTATATAAGTAGCTATTTATATTATGTAGTTATAGCGAGTTTTGATTCGTTAATGTATATAACCATCAATGCATAGTGATCAATTGAAATATTATTATTATGCGTAGTTCGTAGTAGAAATTTAGATTATTTAATTTTTTTGAGGTTTTGGCTATATTGGAATAAAATAGATGTATTTACAAGTAATAAGTTATGCCATCTTTCGCATAGGTTTTAATTTCACTTCTATTTTGACACGTAGTAATTGCACAGGCCGGTATTTTGTGAAAATTGGTTCACGTTGTCAATTGTTGATGTTGTTTGAGAGCTGAACTGAGCATTTGCTCACTTTGTTGCAGCACGAGCCACGCCCATTTTCCTTTTTTAGCTATAAAACTTAAATATATATATAAGGCTGTTTCAAAAAAAAATTTTTTTTCTTGTCCATAAAGACTTCCGGCAAGGTGAAAGAAGACGCCTGTAAAAAGACCTTAATATTAATATTAAGAGGTCGAAACTATAAGTTATGACAGTTATTTAACAATTTATAAATTGTTGAAACTATAAGTTATGACAGTTATTTAACAATTAATAAATTGTTGAAACTGTAAGTTATGATAGTTATTTAACAACTTATAAATTGTTGAAACTATAAGTTATGCCAGTTATTTAACAATTTATAAATTGTTGAAACTATAAGTTATGAGAGTTATTTAACAATTTATAAATTGTTGAAACTATAAGTTATGAGAGTTTATTAACAATTTATAAATTGTTGAAACTATAAGTTATGAGAGTTACTTAACAATTTATAAATTGTTGAAACTACAAGTTATGATAGTTAGTAAAGTACGCTAAGTACTGTTTACAGTATTTTCTCAGGCGAATTTAAACAAAACAATATTGTACTACGTGGCCTAGTTCTGCTATTTGTAAAGGGGAAAATATTTAAAATGCAAGTTAAAACATTTTGTTGTCTGTTTGTTCCAGGTATTTTCTGAAACAGTTGGAACGATTCTGATAGGACACCCTCGCGATCGACACAAATGCCGGCCATTGATTAGGCCATGACATTATTTGTGTGTCGTATGTTGGAGTGAGTGTAAAAATTTAGCTATTATATGATTAGCTTTCTCATATTTATACCTTTTACATTTTTAAATTTAAATTTGTCAAATTTCTATAATTAGTAAAGTGATAAAATATAATATTAAAACGCGATAAGGATGAATGTTATCACTCATAAATATAGTTCAACTGATTAAAGGCCTTCTTAGCAATAGAATTAAAACCTTCTTAGCAACAAACTCCAAGTTAAAAAAGGCGTATATTCGTTAATAAATGCGCATAACTTATCCGCCCAAATAATACCAATAGCGTAACCTCACATAGGAGAGATCAGTTCAAAAAATTTAGAATAGAAAAAAACACAGAATAAGATTTAAATTCCTATCAAAAGGATTGTTGTAGGCCAAGCCCCAACTTAACATTTCTAAAATTTTTATTATGAATAAATTTTTAACCTTTATAAGTTGTTTTATTCTCTTAGGAAATATAAATGATAAGTTTTAGGTAGTTGATTTGTTGCTAACGTCAAATGAAAATATACCTAATAATTAATTACAGCCTTTTTTATAAGAAATTGCCTTTTTTGATAAATATTTCACCTATATCAAGTATTGTATTTAAATAACCCAAAGTGAAAGGGTTAAAGTCATATAGAGTCCATTTTTAATTCCCGCCCCCCTTACCCTTCACGTCGTGCACGAAAATATCTCGCGTCCATGCCGAGTGCACTTAATTATAGGTAGAAAAATACATTCATGGGCAACAGCGAACTCTGCTGACACTCGAAGCGTGAATATTTATTAGACAACGTGACTTTACAGTCTTATAAATAATGCATTAGAATAATTTACTATTTTTAATTCGAAGCTATTATTTATATATTTTTTTCCGGTTGGAATTTTAATAGATAAATTACATTTAGAGATTACATTTGGCTTTTTAATTATATATATATAAGAATAGTTTTTTTTTCACAAGTTATATGTACATAAATTATTTATGTGTCTAAATTTTTAGACCATTGCTACGTTATATGATACTTAATCTCAATTCGGACATTTTTAGCTGAACTATTAATATAAATAACGACCAATAAAAGAACTTTACTACCAGAAAACTTAAACGTTGCCGGCCTTTGAGAAGTTTTTAAGAATTATGTGATAATGAGTGTTTAAATAAAACTTAAGAGTTAAGATATGTGCACATTGTGCAGCCATTATTTAACACATATTATATGACTAACAAACATATTATATGACTAACTGACTAACAGTCAAATAATATTAGGATTTTACTGTAACTATCACTTGTTTTACCTTATTTTAAAATAGCTAACTTTTCTAGTGATTAGTGTTGGTTAATAAAATATCGACTAATGCTTTTGTATACCGAAGACTATTTTTGAGATACGGCAATTAAGGACGTAATGTTACTATAACAAAAGCTATCGCAAATAGACGGTTATGTCCCGCTAAGAATTGGGACGCCTGAATAACGATATGCTAATTTCAAACAACGTTCGGCCATAGTTCGTTTATTTTACTATAAAACAAGATGTAAAACATATAATTTAAATTTACGTGAACATGGAAATATTTAACAATAGATTGTTATATAGATAAACAATTGTAAAATTTATTTAGTACTAAAATAAAGAAAAATCCTTTAAAATGTGATGCTTAAGTAATTTCTTAAAAACATTGTTTGATTTATTATATAGTTGAGCTCCTTCATATAAAATGCTTTTATATGAAGTATTTAGTTATTATATTAATATAACATAATATACGATATTGTTTACAACCTCAAGTACATAACTTTGTCGGCGTTATCACAGCGTACTTATTTATTCAGCTATCACCGTAATAGTTCATCAGGAAGTTCGCCGGTTAGTCATCAGCTATTTATATGTTATTAATATATATGATAGAAGCATAACACATTCTCCACAATCTAATGCCTACAGCTTACAGTGTGTACGCATACGTACTTAAGAGAGACGAATTTCTTAGCATTCCATGGATTCACCGTGCGGGTGTCAGGTCCATCGCGTTGCAAAGGAAGGTATAATAGTCGCCATGGCGTCTCTGTAAAGTAGGGCTTTAAAGAAAAGATAACGAGAGGAAAATGTTATATTGAGGCTTGCATTTTATTAAAGTTGCGTTATTTTGAAATTGAAAGATAAAATAAATAATCACACGACTGAAATCAGAGATAAATTCAGTTCCTTTGTCTCAAACAAATCCAATTTCCTGTCCAATAGAACAATATAAATAAAAATATTTCACAAGACCGTACGTACATTGCTATTTGATATTTTCCTTATATAAGAGCCGATCGAGTGTTACTGTAAAGAATATATAGTCGACTCGATGCTTTATCGGAGAGTTTGTTCATTCCATGGGATAATACTTAAAAAAAATGGCGAAGCGTATCAAGACATGTATAGATGGGTTCCGTATCTGATACGCTATAAACGTATTTGTTAAATAACCTCAAAAGTTGTTGTCTGAATACTGTATAATATTATTACAATCTATCCCAATACGATTTTCCATAAGAAACAAATTTCTTCAATATTTTTACATCAAATCACAATGTAAATAAAACTTGCAAGTACGTAAAAGGGGTAGCGCGGCGCGGGTCGTTCACTTATTTTGCGCGTCAACATTTTGTTGACGATTGCTTCCCACTGTTCACGATGCATTGCGCGTTCAAGAATGTGATGAGGAAGGCAATATCTGTAACGCGGTACGTTGTCTTTTACACCCTGTGTTGATATGTGAAATCGTTAATGAATATCAATTATCAAAATTCTCAAAATATAAAAAGTTATAATTGTTTGAAATTACAAGAAAATACGATAAAATCTTTGACGCAGTCATGATTATTACGTGCCATTACTTTAAATTTATTTTGAACACGACGTACGTTGAATGTATATATTTAGTTTCTATCTAAAGCTCAACGCAAGAAGTTAGAAAAAATTGTGGATAAGAAGAAGAAAAAAGAAAATGTATGTATATGAAAATAATATATTTTGATACTAGCAAAAACCTGAGCTTTCTGAGGGCTCGCATAGTTTTTCATATATTATTTTTTTGATAGATCATCTAGATATGAAGTTAAATTATTGTAGTAAAGTACAAATCTAAGTGTGGTAGTTCTTCAGTAAAGTGTACCAATGAACTGCTCAGGTTGTAGGATAGTGTTACAGCTTGTTTTGATTGCCTTAATAATACTTTAAGTCAGTTACAAATGTGTAAAATATACTCTATTCATTTCCTCTTCAGATTAAAGGTAAACAAACAATAAAAAAGGTTATTTTATGTGTCATCGTAAAGTTAGGTAAAAAATTAATGTGCCAGAAAAATTATAGGATTTATACTCCTTTATGCCCGGAGCGAGACATAGCTCAAAGTGTTTGTACATTTTTGTCCTTGAAGACTACAAAGTACTATAAAACTCTGCGTAGCTAAACAAAGTACAGTACATAATCATTGAAATGATCATTCATAATAAATGAAGCTATGTCTGGCTCTGGCATTAGAGAAATGATAGTAATAAATAAATAAATAAATATTCTTTTTTGCCAGAACAAATGGTTTTAATAAAGTTGTATTCAGAATAGTGTGTACTTTCTAGAATATAATCATTTTGTTGAAACTAGCTGTTTCTCGTTGTAGTCGAAAAATCAGTCCTCTAGTAGTATTTGTTGGGCTATATTTAGAAGAGAGTGGGAAAATAGTGGTTAATTTCATGCCAATGATATTATCTCTTTACTCTGAGATATTGGAAGGGAAAGCCGAAATTAATTAAGACAATGTCCATGCGGCCAGTGTCATAGTTTAGTCAAAAAAATCCGTAACATCATGTCTAGTATTAAATATCTAGTATTAGATATTTAAAACTTATAGCTAATATTGTCAGCGATTTTTTAGCTCCTGAAATTCATTGACATTCTTATGTCACGTATTATGATGGGACAGTACTATTAAAATTTTCCATGTAGATGATAAATACACAAGTCCAAATATCCTATTTTAAAATTGTTTGTCATTTTTAAATAATCATAATATTTGTTAAAGTCATTTATTTTTGTCCTCATTATTTTTAAGGGTTATTCAAATTCAAATGATATTTTATTCAAGTAGACTTTTACAAGCTCTTTTTAATTCATTATTTAAAATGAAAAATAATACTTGTAGTGTTAAAGAACATATGTGTCTATCTACGTCTTAAAGTTTTATTTAGTTTACCTCTATCTTGATTTAACAATGATCTTTGTTTATTAAGTCATCTTAATATTCTTAATATGTTATTACCAATAATATTATATAGTAAATAACCAAAAACAACGCTCTAGTCGCATGGAAATTACCTTAATTAAGTAAAGGAATTTTGGGCAAACAGATAGGAATCCCTCAATTCTAAGCTTTTAAGACAAATGTCTTAATCACTATGATATTGTTCAACAATTTGAATATGATCATACATGGTCATGAGCGTGCCAAGACACGCTCATATGAAGGGTTCCGTATCTGATATGCGTTAAAGGTATTTTTTAAAAAACTTTAATAGTTGTTGTTCGATTTCGCTCAAAATAATTTTTATAGTTAGTTTATAGCTGTCCTATCGACAAGGAAAATTTCAAATCACTACATCTAATACCGTCGAAATCCTTGGGGGGACTACTTTGCGAAAGGTTTAGGCACTTCAATATTGCATATGTAACAAGGTTCATTTTCAAACTTTAGCTTTGGTGACACATCTGAAAATAAATTGATATATCATATATGGTATGTTGTTGAATGGTAAGGTTACCCATCCAAGTAACTCAACAAATTTGCAGGGTAGATGAAATATTTATCATTATATGGTATTATAATTTATTTGGTGAGACTACTGATAATGTAAAATAATAATGATTACTTTGTGGTTTAATTTTTTTTTTTTAAAAAAAAGAATATCAGGAATATTTTTTTAGGTATGTCTAATATTTCCATCACCCCTCTTAACTAAACAGACTCAGTCATTTTGAGTATTTCTTAAAGACTTCCCTCAGTTTTGACGACTTACGACTAAACTAGTCAGTCATAATATTAAAACAGGACAAATTTAGTCCCAACTTTTTAAGCCCATTAAAATACTAGACCGATTTGAAAAATTCTTTCACCATTAAAATCTGAATTATGCCTGATGAACATAGGCGATAGAGTATTTTCAAAAGAGTTAGGAACCTGTATAAAAACTTCTGTAATGTAAATTCTCGTGCGAAGACGGGGCGGGCCGCTAGTATGAGATAAAGATCTGAGCTGATTCTGTTGCAATAAAAAAATAAATTCTGACCTTCATATCTGCAAAGCAGGCTGTCACAACTGGTTACAATCACACATCTCTTTCACAAGTCGTTAGGTTTTGGTAAAAACTCGTTGATCATCTTCGAGGAGTTGAATTTTGATACAGTTATGATATAACATAATATTGTATATTTTCATAAAGAGCATTCTTGTTTCGCAGAGGCTTTTTTAATCAAATTCGTATCGTTTTAATAATTCAATTTTATTTCATTTCATTAGCACAGCACTACACTGACTTTCCGATGTGCCTCAACGCACGTTTCGCTTCGACACCGAAGCATCATCAGGAGATAGTCTCTACAAAGGTTATTCGTAAAGTAATGAAGTCTGTACCAACTCAGTCTCGCTACAGCAATAGTATCGACTTCATTAACGGATCTTCTAATCATCTAATATTCTTCTACTTGTTCTTCTTGTGCTGTAATATCAGTATAAAAAATTATTCATCATATCATATCCAGTTTTTCTATATCCCTGATAAAGTGGATCGATGTAAAGTGGCTCGTTAGACAAGGGACAATTTCCAGCCCGCGTTAATTTCACACAGTTTTGGAGGTGTTCAATACATGTATGTATGTCACGTATAGACGTGTGACTTGTGTCAACATGTGTTTCATGTAGTTGATATAATCAGACGTAACGTTGTAGATTTCTATGGTAAGTAGGAACGCTTAAATTACTTTGCGTAAAATCCAAGCATTATCAAAAGATATGATATATACTAGAGTTTCAGAGGTGTGTTAATACATGTGTGTTTGTCACGTATAGACAATACGCTTGTGTCATTTAGTTGAAAAAAAAAAATGTTTTACGAGTATCTGCGATAATATCACAGCGGCGTCGGGGTTTCAACCTGGTATCTTGCGGATTTTAGCCCATCGCTTTTGTTGTTGAAATATTGAGGCTCTGCAATGAATGAGACATAAAAATCGTCTGACAGAAATCCCGTCGTCTTAAGTGATATAAGAAAACAACGGGTCAAAAACACAGAGTAAAATTATGCTAATACTTAGTGTTTACGGCATCATCAGTGTTGCAAAGTGGACGTAAAGTTAACAATGCTTTTAGGGGCTGTAATACCCTTTTATGAAATATTTTGGGGCGCACTTAAGAAACTTACATACAAAGGTACTTTCGGCACATGTATGTGTCTGGTTTAAGTGATATTAAATAAATAAACATTTTTAATACATCAACAGACTTTTAAAACGATTTTTGATTGTCACTTGAGCTACAAGCTAAGTGACACGTTAAAATCGTAGGGTAGAAATCAGGTCGTCTTTAAATCGTATTGTAGAAATCGGGTCGTCTTAGATGATACAGGAAACCAGCGAGTCAGAAACACAGGGTAAAATTATGAAAATACCTAGTGTTTACGGCATCATCAGTGTTGCAAAAGGGACGTAACGTTAACAATGCTTTTAGGCTCTTTTATAAAATATCTTGGGACGTTCTTAAGAAACTTATTTAATGGTACTTTCGAAACATATGTCTGTTTTAATAATATTAAATAAATAATAATTTTCTGTATATAAAAAGATTTTTAAAGCGATTTTATAACAGTCAATTTTAATATATTATTATATACAATAATGTTATCTTTATTATTGAATATATAGTTGTAGACACAAATGCGTCATATAATGACGATTTTATTTCAATTTACATGTTTGTAACGCTCTGTTGTGAAGTTGGGAATTTTGGGTTACAACATTTTATGTGGAAGGTAGCGACACGTTAAATTCGTATGGTAGAAATCAGATCGTCTTAAAATCGTAGTGTAGAATCGGGTCGTCTTAAAATCGTAGTGTAGAAATCGGGTCGTCTTAAAATCGTAGTGTAGAAATCGGGTCGTCTTAGATGGTACAGGCAAGCAGCGGGTCAAAAACACAGAGTAAAATTATGCTAATGACTGGTGTGTACGGCATCATCAGTGTTGCAAAGTGGACGTAAACTTAATAATGCTTTTAGGGGTTGTAATATCCTTTTATGAAATATCTTGGGACGCACTTAAGAAACTTGTATAAAGGTTCTTTGGGAACGTGTTCCTGTTTTAAGTGATATTACATAATAAAGATAGATAAAGGTTTCCTATACTCTGTCATCATTTAATAAATTTTATATTGAAACACATTTGGGGTCAGCAATGCATGAAGGAGATTAATTGTTACTGAGAAAATTAAGAATTATGAATTTTTAATTTCTATCAATGTTTCACTATAATAAGTGCAGATTATTCACTGATAGGGTGACCATATAGTGGCTAAGTGCCGGACAGTTTAATGTCAAGATTTTTATCGTTACAAATATAATATGTATATATGTACATAATATATTACATATGCTGTAAAAAGAATAAGTGTGCCAGCTCGCTGTAAATGCACAAGTAGGTGACACGACGCACCACCGGATTCCTTACTTCACTATAATGAGTGCACAACATTCACTGATAGTGTGACTATGTCGTGATTAACTTCAGGATATTTAAATCTTGACCTTTTTGTCATTACAAATATAATACATATATGTATGTACGTAAATGATTTATTACATAAGTTATATAAAGAATGAGAGTGCCAGCTCGCGGTAAATGCACAAATAGGTGACACAACGCGCCACCGGATACCATACTTCACTATAATGTGTGCACATCATTTACTGACAGGGTGACCATATAGTGGTTAATTGCCGGACATTCTTATTTTCAGCTTCCTTGATATTTTTTGCTGATAAAAATCTTTTGTTTCAGATATTTGTAACCAGTTGATGGAAAATATTTGGAGCTTCCAGGTAATTTTCAATTTTTAAACATAGTGCAAACATAGTTCATAAAATTAAATATGACACTTACGTTATAGACTGTTTGAGTGAGTGACACATATACTTGGGTGGGTAGAATTCATAGTCTTAAGGCTGTTAAATCGCCGTAAAACTGCTTCGGAACGAGTTCAAGATTATGTACTGTAATAAGTTTGAAACTAGTCAAACAAACCCGGAAAAATCATACCTCTTTGAGAGGTAGAATATGACTAGATTTATACTCGTAATTTAGAGCTGCTCGACTAGAATAAATATATTCGCTCTATGGAAAACCATAGGCAAAGAATTTATCACATTGTTTCTGCTTTTGCTGGAGTGCAGTAATACTAGAGCTCTTTGGCTTGAGGAGAGTAAGGTTCACTTCGGATTGTTTGCAAGTGTTTACAAGCTAGTGACAGTTTTATATCAAACAGTTAGTATCTACGAGTAGTGCGAGTTTCTAGAAACTTTGTACCTTCAAGGTCGGTAACGCATCTAAGAACCTTCTGGTATTGCAGTTGTCCATGGGCAATGGTAGTCATTTGAAACCTTTTGCCCCTTGTTTTATAAAAGAATACTTATACCAACCTACATAAAAATTCTATTATATTTATAGGAAATGTAAAACTTTCGTCGACATGGCAACCCTACTAACAACACAGGTGACACACATTTCGTACGGAAAGCGACGCATGCCTAATAATCAGGAATTAGACGCCCTTTGTTCTTGCGCGGTTACAAATGTTTGCTACTTTATTTGCTCTAACTTCCCGTACATTTAACTTGAAATATATTAATACTTTTGTCTGTTTTATTTAAACATTAAGTGTTCACGCGCCTCTTTACTTTAGTAGCTGTTTCCCGCGATTTCGTCCGCGTAAAATTGCGAAAGGCTTTAGACCTCCTTAATTAGGCAATATGGAGAAATCCTTTCTTAGCAGATCTCTACTAACTATAAATTACCTCCTTGTCAAATTTCATCTTTATACGTCTCGCGTTTTTCGACATTTCACGTTTGGCGTACTTTCGTGTGTTTGTCCGTGGTGTGTTATTATATATATATGGATAAAATCTTTGAAGATATATTATTTATATAGAGCCTCAATAGCTCAACGGTATAAGGTATGGACTGAAATCAGGATAAATATAGTCGTAAAGTAAACGTATATTTTGCATTAGTTCTTATGGACAGTTCGAAGGGATTATGAAAAAAATCGTTAAATCGAGAAATTCGTTATATTGAGGCTCGTTATATTAAGATTACACTGCAAATGTAATTACTTTTTAATATAGCTGTTGAGTATTTAATTATTAATGTTCAGTCATTAATTTAAGCCATTTTTTTTCTTACTTTTTGTCTGTGACAAAAGAAATTGCGTTATTAAATTACTTTTCAGGTATGAGGCAATTTGGAAAGGTATTTTATGAATCATATTATATGTATCATATTTTTATCAGTCATAGTTGAGATTAACTATTGCTATCTAATCAAAAAAAATGTATCCAACATTTCTACTAGATTCTATGGGCTATAATAATCGTTCATCAATAACATTAGTAGCCGTCCTTTCTAGTGTTCAGTCAATTTAAAACAGTAGACGTTAGGCAGTAGGCCCAATAAATAACAAATAAAATGTATATGAAAAAATAACCAAAAAAAAAACATTTTACTTTTACTTCCAACAATTTTTTTTAAACGAAGTATCTTAGAGCGACAACCGATTGATTTTATTCTTATATGAACACCAAAAAACACAACAATAATACAAAATAGTAACTTAAAAAAAATTCGACTTTTTTAATAAATAAAACTAGAAATATCTCAATTTTTTTTTCTAATTTTTTGATTAAGACCATATTATAAAATGCTCGATACCTAATCTCTTTTAAGTTATGTATTCCTTGAGATTCAATCTGACATTTTTATTTTATTTTCTGTGTTTTATTTTTTTGTATTTATGTTACGCGATGACTCCGCCATTTTCGGAACCGATTTTAATCATTCTTTTTTCGTTATTAATTACAAATCGTTCATTGAATAACATCCTTATCTCTTATCACTGTCGCTAAAACGTTGGGGTTCATATAGAACGACCCACTTCGTATTATGTAAACTTATACATTGTAAGGAAAGAGGAAAGAACATTCGATTTCACGTACAGAGTATACAATAAATTATTTTTAAATAAAAAGAAAACCGACTTCAAAAACAAAAAGGCGTGGAACTAAAAAACATAAAATAAATGTGTGAAGTAAAATGTGCTGATGTCATAATTTAGAATTTCATTGTTTTCTAATCGAAACCTTTATCAGACTTAGATTAAATTAATATGGAACCTTTCGGAAAGCACCAGCTCTCATATGAAACAAGAATCATCAAGATCGGTGCACCCAGTCGAAAGTTCTGCGGCAACAAACATATAAAAAAAAAGAAAAAAAACCCAACGGGTCCGCTTAGATCTTTTAAATAACAGATTCTAACACAATTTTCATTATAAACAGATGGATTCAAGACGAAGGTTTATATGGATAACTATGTACGCGATTTTCTGTGCGAAACCTTAATTTATTTACCTATAGGAAAAATATTCTATGTTATTCCTTGAAAAAGCTCCATCTACCGGTGAAAATCCCATCCAAATCGGTAAAGCCGTTCCGGAGAATACCAGAAACAAACAGACAGACAAGAATGTTTTAACTTGCGTTTTTGCTATCTGTATCGTATATCTATATGTATAAATACATGATTATAAATATAATATCGTATACAATAAAAAAAAAATTATAAAAAAAAAAATTTCACCCGCTCCATCTTGATGTCCTAAAATCCACAACCGTGCGATTTTCAAGAAACTTCATACCTCGCACAATTCCTCTGTGGAATCAATTGAAACGGAAATATTAAAAAACTAGACGTACCGCGCGACTCCGCCCGCTTGGACCACTTTGATCACATAGGGGCTAAAGAATTGGTTTTGGATAAGGGCCAATATCATGTTTATAAAAACGTCTTCGCAAAAAATGCTTTATTTTAGAACAAATTTGGTTAGCATAAAAGAAGTTATAGGGAGCCAGCCATTTTAAAGCCAACTTTTAAAGGGGAACAATTCCGTCATACACGAATGTTGCGAAACATTAACCGTTTACGCAGCGCACGAAGCGGAAGCTCTCAAATGGGGAAAAAAATCGCCGATTTTGAAACATTCTTCATCGGTGCTCCGCTCCTATTAGTCTTAGCGTGATGGTTTATAGCCTATAACCTTCGCCAATAAATGGGCTATCTAACGTTGAAAGAATTTTTCAAATCGAACCACTAGTTCCCGAGATGCTTGTTCCACTTGATCCGACTAATGCCTCATACTACGCCTTCGTCAGAGTAACTATTTAGTAAATTCTACCGATACCAATTTATTAAAACCTTTGCCCCTTAAAGAACTAACTCGTGTCATTGATATAATATCATATTGTGATGTATATCAACATAAATAATACAAGTATTGATTTGACTACTTAATTTGACTTCAATGAAATAAATCTTACCTATATAAGAGATACAATTGATTTACTACAATTGTTATTAAAAATAAAGCTTAAAATGTATGAGCAATTATACGATAAGGATTTACACGTGCCCTCTAGTCGTAATAATTTGCTTAATTCTTGAACTTAATTGTATATATTAATAAATCATTTTAATTAGTGGTCAGGTGATAAGATATTATTGAACTTATTGATTAAATCCGAAAGTGTTCTAATATTTCATCCGATTACATTTTTATGTAAGTTTTACAAAAACTGCAACTTTATCCGTTCAAGCCATCGACACAAAATTAAAATACGAATTAATTATTATATGTCTTAATACATTACATTAAAAAAAATGTTCCTTGCAAATATTGAGCAAACAAATGCCACTGTATTAAATAAACAGAAAAATAAGAATAAGGTTTAATCCATTTCTTCTTATATAATCGATAAATATAATAAAACGATACGACATTGCATACTTTCAACATCACTCACTCACTAGGACTCGAGATGTTATAAATTTTAACAAAACCGAAAAGTTGAAATATAAAAACAAATTTAAATAAAAATTAAAATTAATCTATTATTAACTCACATGTTATATCGTCCGTAGAAGGAAATATAGTTTTATTTGAAATATCGACCTAATACCATTTTTAAGTCACTTCACAAAAAAAGGCAAGAGAGATCACGAAATTGTGTGATATTATTTTATTGTGTATATGTCACCGTTAAATTGTAATATATCTCGCAAGATTGTAAAGTGTTGATAAATTTTGATGTCAATATACAATGTAATGTATCATTTTTCGGTTGATTATAAAGTATAAAAGTGAAATATTTAAAATATGTACGTAACATAAGTAAGTAAAGACGAAGTTCCTTAGTTCCTCGGGAATTTCGTCTTTTCTTCCGAAGTTTTTTTCCGAAAAACTAAATAAAAACAAAAAATGACTTTCTAACCCATCCGTAACATATCTTCTTCGTCGTTACACTCTTGACAGAGCGGTCGTGGCCATCACGGATTTCCAGGAGCAGCAGCTGTTATTTTTTTTTACGTTTGCTCGCCATTTTACCTACTAGCTGATAGTCTAGGCACTCATGCAAGGGACTTGTTAAATTCTGAATATATATTTGTCACTGCACTAACATCAAACCAATATTTTGTTCTTCGCTTATATATAGGAAAACTAGAACACAACGCTATCTTGAATTTCTTTAACAGTCCGCAATCTATTAAGGTAATGTGAAAATAATATTAAAAACTAGAGTGACATCATAACTTGTTTATTTATGTTTTATGCTTTATTTGGTTTCTTATAGACTCTTCGTTGTAATGTCTATTTTTGATTATTTATTGTGTACGAAAGTAGCAGTTTTCAGCTACTTCGTCCGGCTAAAAGTGCGAGAGCCCCTTAATATTGACCAAATACATATAACACTGGTTTTCAAAAATCCGACCTCCTCCGTATTTCCGAATTCAAGTAAAACGAATGGTCCAGATTAAT
This sequence comes from Charaxes varanes, assembly GCA_024363005.1. Taxonomy (NCBI): domain Eukaryota; kingdom Metazoa; phylum Arthropoda; class Insecta; order Lepidoptera; family Nymphalidae; genus Charaxes; species Charaxes varanes. The sequence goes on from JANCMC010024695.1 coordinate 724,822, forward strand.
GTCGATGAGTAATATTAGTCGTGAGATTTTATATAGATTTTGGTGAGAACGTTATATTTAACGTTACTTTGTGACTGGTTATTTATTTTTTTAATTGAAATAGGATCGAATCTGCAAGACCATATTAATTTTTTTTAAAAGGAAAGAAATAATATAGTTCCTTTAAAAGAACTTTTTATAAGGTGTTCCCAATCGGGATTCTCTTATGTACGTATATAAATGCTCTTTTAATAATATCTATGATGCACTGGTAGGTTTCCTAGTGTTCTAATTTTAATTTATTTTCTATTGTTTTTTCTCCTTGATTCGTGTTCAGTTTCGGTTTAACGCTCGTTCAAAATTGTTGTGTTCTTTAATATAATTAGTAGCATTCCCTCTTTTCCTATCTTTTTTTAGCTTTATTAATATAATCATCTCAATCCTGCATATAAGGTATACTTTTGCGATATCCGTCAACATGTTAGTTTATTCGGACTTCGGAGCGAGCCACAGAGGATGCTGTTCGCGTGGCAGAGTTCTGGAACGGAACTGTCTGATGCGCCATCGACACGACAAGAAGAAGACCGAAACCCAGGGACAAATAATTATTAAGTAGATAGCAATTAGCAAGCAAGCATCAAGCAAGTTTCTCAGCGTATAATTTTACAGTATGTTCGAACACTAAATCTAACAAATGAACTAACTAAATAAGTTCTAATATCCACAAATTGAAAAGCTTAAAACCGATTTCTAAGTATTTGTGAAGTTCTTATTAATTCGCCCTTTTGAATCATTGTATGGTTTTAATGATCGCTATATAACCGCACTGTCTCTACCGCAGACAAAAAATGTGAATTTTTTTTTATTGGATCGGTTTTAAACCAACCTTCGTCATTAAGTATTGAGACGTCAAAAGCTTTTAAAAACCTTTGGACGATTTAGAAGAACATACTTTTATTTTAAAGTCTAGCCTTCAGGTAGGTAGTCAATTTTATAGAAGAAATAGCGGACCCGGAGGACAATGTCCTGCCCGAACATTGAGTTACTTACTATTTACTACATTCTATTATCCTATAATATTGTCCCCGTTTCCAATCCCTTTCTCATTCCATAACAGTTCACTATTTTGTTAATGGCTTAAACTTTAAAGGTAGATATATGTCATCGCGGGCTTTTCTATTGAACTATTTAAGATAAACATTTCCTTCATACACCATATACGCGTAAATCTAACGGTTTTTGCAGCGCACGCCAGAATACCCCGCAGAAGGCAGAAAATTCTCCTACTTTAAAAAAATATATATTTATTAGGTAATTCTTACTTGACATTTATCGTTATATTTTGGACAGTTCACACAATATCTTTGTATAATTTATAGCCTATGCGTTATTCTAATCTGTAAACTATGTTATTATAAAGTTGTATTAATATCCCTTCAGTAGTGTTCCCGTGACAGAGCGTCAAACATTCATCCATACATCTATAGTCCATGTGTATAAACCTTCGCGTTTATAATATTAGTAGGATAAAGTAAAGGACATAAGGTGAAACTTCTATCTGTTTGATACTTATCATATACACAAACTAAATGAAGGCTAATGAGAAAGGGTCGTACTTCAAACTTTTGGTTTGTCATCTTACATATCCGGGTTAATTCAGAGAACACGTCCAGATTTAGATCCATCGCATTGCAGACGTAGATTTAAGAGCACTCTTTAAAGTGGTCACTAACACTCACCTTTACTGCCTTTCCCTGCTCAACCAATTTCGTTCTGATCTTATCGTTTAATGATTTTCTTCTTTCACCCTTGAACATGGTGACGTTGTAGATCAATCCTATTTCTTCGTTTATTATTTAAAGTCTTAAGGTTTTTTTTACGTGAGGAAACCCGGTACGGCTACCCATCCGCCACAAGGGCCGACGATGGGTTATGTCGGGCTCCAACCGGCTAAAATCCCTCGGTTAGTTCCTCTTTGCCACTACGCGGCGGAGGCATGGGAACGGTCTTGCAAACTGTCACAAGGTCTTAAGGTGAGCGTAGAGCAATAGGGAGAGGAGAATCAAGGCGTTATTTATTAAAAGAGATGATAAAGGTACCTAAAATCGTTACATATATATTAATTAGTTTATTACTCACGCTGCCATCAAAGTCAAATTTGGCAGTGACGACTTCCAGTACGTGGTAGAGATGCGGGGGTGCAGCGGGCGCGGCTTGCGCGGCGGCTTGCGGTAGGGGTCGCACCAAGGGCGTCGTGTCGAGGTAATGCAGCCGGTAGAACGCGAGCAGCGCCGGCATATCGGCAAACAATTGATTGCCGATGCGGAACCTCGTGGATCCATCCGCGGTGACGACGCGGTTAATTATATAGTGCGACACTCGGTCGTCTTCCCTGAAGAGAGACGAATGACAATGTAAAAGAGAGCAAATAAATTGCATCAGTTTTGATGACAAGTATATTCTTGGCGAAGTCCTAATAGAACGCAAAGGCGCGATTCGAACGTTCGATCAAACATATCAATGTCTAGAAGTGTCCTAATTGAAGTACAATGCGATCGCGCGTACGTCAATTAGGACAGACCATTTTATGATTATATGACTGCACAGAAAGTA
>JANCMC010024695.1:727513-771819 GCA_024363005.1 Charaxes varanes
TAATTGAAGTACAATGCGATCGCGCGTACGTCAATTAGGACAGACCATTTTATGATTATATGACTGCACAGAAAGTAACTTAATTTCTATTGGTCATTAACATTCTTCTTCTATCTAGCGATAATCCGGTCTAGTAACAGAGTCCACTTAAATTGCAGAGGATTTAGATAGCTTTTGCGCACGATTTAGATAGCTAAGCGCGATTGCATCGAAATTCAATCAGGACTAGGAATATTTTTGATCGCACGTTCATACGAACTAACTTTTAGAACGACGCCTTATAGACCGATTTCATCTATTTAACATATTTCAAATAAATTTAAGGCTGTCTTAGTTATTTTTAAAATTTTTTTTTCGAATACATCACCACCCACCAGTTATTAAACTTATACTATTTTTTTTTTCTGTTTCTGGTAACCAAACACTTTTCAAGACTTCAATGGAAATTTAAAGAGTTTATAGAGTCACCTGGACTGTAGTTTATCGTCCTATATAAGGCTCCTAACAAATATTGAAATTTTGATGAAAAAAGCATTGCGATGAATAAAGCAATTTAAAAGTTTGTATGAACTGGGCATGTTTTTTAACATCAGGTAGTTCTTAGTAAAATTTCAATTAATTTAAATCAATCCGCCCCTTTAATCAACTATTAGAAAAGAATAAATAAACACGAACCTGACGCAGAGTACGTAATCCCCATGTATGGTTTTTGAGTCCCTCACTAGAAAAACTCCACTCTCAGTTTCATTGAGCAGCAATCTTGTGGCCTCAGCGCGAGATAAACCGCTGAAGTACCAACTGTGAAAAATACATAATCGTTAATATAACAAAAATATTACCCAACTGAGTTTGTTTTAGGCTCTTCTCATTGCATGGTACATTGGAACCCTTGTAAACTTAGGTTTTAATTCCTAAAATTTATCACCAAATGTTATAATAATGATTTAAAAAATAATAATAATAATACACATGACGTTCATAAGTACTGTAAAGTCTATACGAATAAAACATTTTTGACTCTGACTTTATAATATTTAGACTAAAATCAATAAAAGATGTAAATTTACCATTTTACAGGACTAACAAAGCAATGAGTCGCAATCTGTATATATTAGAGGCAACACGAAATCTCGAAACCCTCGAGAAGTACAGAGATGAAATATGGTAGGGAGGTTGTTGGTATATGTCCACGAAGAACTAATTATTATTTGATAAGGCAGTTAGGAAGGAGGTCTAAGTGCCATCGCAAATCTAATTTTATGCAGATGGAGAGGCAGAAAACAGTTAGTTCAGATTGAAATCAATAAAAGATGTAAATTTTACAGGACAATAAGTGATTCACAGTGCAATGAGTAACAATTGTACATATATGTTAATAGTCAGTTATGGTGAAATTTATACCCAGATATACTTCTTTAGTCTGATATTTGGTGCGAGTAAAACAAACTTGCTCATAAAAGGAAGCTAAAAATTATATATTTTTGTAGAAATATTTTTCATACAACGATTTTTATTTTTAATATAGGCTTCGACTGTATAATATGCTAAAGCATATACGAATAAATGTGTTTTTAACATGAAGTTTAAATTTAACTAGAGACAAATATTAAGGACGTCTAAAGGCCAGTTTGCGTTTCGCGGGCGAAGTCGCAGCAAAGAGTTAGTTAAACATAAAGGTATATAATAGATATGTGTTAATTATGACACTGAACAAAGGATCAGAGAGCTAATAAAATCATACGTTGTTTAAGATCGTAAATGAGGAAGAGTGTTCGAGATTGATAAATTTTTTAATCTGCTGAGGTCAAGGATCTGTGGCTTCATTTTTTCAAAGAGAAGATTGTGAGATATAGGTCACATGTCAACCAATTTTATTTATTTATACAAAGTTAGATATACAAAAACGTCAATCACTTTTATCTTACTTATTATTAAAATGGCGAAGTTGTATTAGTCTCTTCTATTTATATACTTACCGTCGGAAAAATCGAACCACCTTACAAGTTTATGTTATCAGAAAAATATGTATATTTAGGAACATATATATGTCAAAAAAACAGAAGTGTTTCGATTTTTCTGATGAGAAGTACATTTATATTTATTTTAAATCTTAAAGATATTATTAATGAATATAATAGTGATATATTTTGTTTGTATTTGTAACGAATATTATTTATTTTCGCATTCAATTATATCGTGTTTTTAAACTACACTGAACAATGAGGGAGCGTTGAAGTCTTTAATTCGCAAAGATTTTTATTTTAAGCATCTAAAAAGCACACACTTAAAAATAAGAAGCTTATGTTAATTTAATTGAGGCAGATGAAATAAGGAATAGAAATTTTAAAACCATTTTTTCTAATACAAAAATATTAATATAAAATTTAAAGTTCTTCTTTTGAAGTTGAGCAAGAAATACACGCTAATATATGTTTCGAAGGCGCAATTTACTTTATGTAGTTGAATAAAATTAAGATAAACTTCCTTCACCGTTCACTCCACTCGCGTTTTCACAATGGCTCGCCTACAATGTATTTCCAGGATCGTTACTCCTCTCCAACGTTTAAATAAATGTTGTCAACATAGCAAACGAACGATAAACTCTTATGTGGGTGTGGTTCCCGGAAAATTATTATTCCCAGGAGGAAAATTTTTCAACGGTCTCCTCAATTTCGTTTTAGATTACGTAGTATATAGCATTGTTTAAAAAACCAAAGCACTCATGAGGACTGACGTAACAGGAATCTTAAAACTATAAAAAAACAACGTAACCCGACTTGCATCACTTTTCCTCACCATCCAACATCTTAAATAAGATTCTTCAAATATTGTAATTTAATGTATCTAATATCTCTATCTAAAATGTATTAATCTAATTTATAAGATTTTTTAATGATTTAATTTATTTCTTCAATGTTATTTATTTATTGTTTATGTTGAATTTGAAATTGTAAGAAATAATTTAATTCTTTGCCTTATCTTGTATTGTATGACGTGTTCGCTCTAATATATTTGTGCGTACACGCTAAATTATTGTATAAATGTTATTTTAGTCCATTTTATTTTGTATGCAATAAACACTAGTGAACCAGTAAATATAAAAAAAACTACAACTCCTGATGCCCCTACACTGAAAATCCATTATTTTACAGCGTAAAAATAATTATAAATTGCAACGTTCGTTTGTATGCGTGCAGGTTTTTATTGTCGTTTAGCGAAGTTTTAACGATTTGGAGAGGTGTGCCTTTATAGACTGAACGACAAATAGATTTATGTCAATACAAATAGATTTATCTATAAATGTTAAAGCGATAGGTAACATAACACGCAATCTCGAAAACCGCAGGACGTACTAAGTTGAAATTTGACATGGACGTAGTTTATAGTAATTTGACATCTGTTAAGAACTGATTTTTAGAATTTTTAGTAGATTGTGAAAGTCTAAAGGGCTATCGCAGGATTATGCTTAAGAAGTCGCGGAAGACAGCTAGTCTATACTCTATACTAATATATAAAGCTGAAGGATATGTTTGTTTGCTTGAACGCGCCAATCTCAGGAGCTACCGGAACGATTTGAAAAATTCGTTCAGTGTGAGAAATAGCCCATTTATCGAGGAAAGCGATAGGCTAATAATATATCATCACGCTAAAATTTCATCTATTTTTTTTAACTAATTTTACGTGAATGAAGTCGCGAGATTTTATTGAAATCGATTTTTAAATCGATTTTGTTGGAGGTCTCTGGGCTCTATGAGGCTAATACGTACTCAGGTATGCTAATTTCTGTGTCCGGACTAGGGTGATTAAGAAAGTGATTGATAATTAATTAAATAATACTATTTTATTTGTTCTCCTTTAGAATACAACGTACTTAAGTACTAAAAGACAACCTAAAAAATGGTAAAGTCACATCACTGATATGTAATTAGGACTATATCTACAAAATTTAGAAATCGTAAACTATTATTAAATCTCAATTATTTAAGATGTATTTCGTCTGTACAATAAAATAAAAAACTAGGAGTCTGAACTCGTTCTTTAGTCGTCAGGATAATTTTAAAAGATTATTAAATATATTTTGTAAGTGATTTCAAATATTATACGAGAGCGTTAACAATGAAATATTATTGTTTTATCTATTTCGTTCGCGCCTCACCAGCGACCTTTCACCACTTATACAGTCCACTAAAACAACTAAATTTCCCCTACAATTTCAATGATCATGTAGTGTGGCCGGGGACTTTGTGTAGCTGCACAAAGTTTTCTAGAACTTTCTGGACTTCAAGAATAAAAATGTACAAACACTTTGTTCTATGTCGTTAAACTCCTGTTAAAGTTGTGAAGATATCTGGCCACTTTCAAAAAACATGTATTTTGAATTTTAAATTAAGATTCGAACGCGCTAGCGTAATAATTGTTATTCCAGTTTTTCCATTGTACTATAAAAAATATATAAGTTTATTGGTGAATTACAAAATACAGAAATATAATTTTCGATAGTAACCGCATTAGTTTAAAACTGTGATAATAACAAACTAGTTTGAACGCATGTAATTTTCTGTGTAAATAGTCTATTTATGGTTAGTTTTTATTATTAAGGGCACTATAAGATACTTAAGTGCTTTATATTGGCACTCCATAGCTATAAAATAAGGGGCCATGATAAAACCTCTCATCAAAATAGTATTAGCGCTGACGTGACAACAACTAAAATCATATTTTGTCACTGTGGAGTCTACTATGTGTTTGTTTACAAGACATTAAATAAATAATATCATTATTAACTACTACAAAATATAAAGATGAGCGGACCCGGCAGACGATGTCCTGCTCGAACGGCGGGTTACTTACATTCTATTATCCTATAATACTGTCCCCGTTTCCTTTCCCTTTCATAATGGTTCACAATTTTGGCTTTAATGGGTTAAACATGAAATATATATATGCTGTCACGGGCTCCATTGTAGAACTATTTAACGTAAACATTTCCTTCAAGCATTATATACGGTAAAGATTCCTCGGATGTGTCACCACTACCCTCCACCTCACGCATAGTATTGGTAATCTAGCCGCTTATTAGCTATAATGCCTATCGTGATCATGTTATACAATATATGTACATACCTAAAAACTTATTTTACTTTTGATGGAGATAATAGTTAAACTTATCTAGACGCGTCTGATTTCAGAAAATAATGAATTTTGAAATAAAGTAAGTAATACGCGCATTGAAACCTCGAGCTCACTTTGAATAAAGTATATTTGCAGGGTTAGCGATTAAGTATATCTTTAAAGAATTCGTAGAACCATTATTTTTTTCATAAAAATAATGTTAAACGTCTGTGTTATTGTGGCTACATTTATTCAAAAGCTGACGTTTCAAAAGTAACTCCACCAGTAGCAAGTGGTCTGTTGTTTAAGATGCGAGAATCTTGTAAAGTTTGGCGAAAATACGTGTCTGGTCCTCAAGCACGTGGTCCCGATATCCTTGAGCAAAGAGAGGCGATGATTGAACGATTGAACCAAATTCTTAAGATAGTCTCTGACTGGGGAGACGACAACTTAGTGGGGTTCAATCCCTCAAAAACACAGGCATGTCTTTTCACCGCTAAAAGGAGTCCCTTCACCTCGACTCCTACTTTCCGAGGAATATCTGTACCGATAGACGATCACATTGAGCTCCTTGGTCTCAATATATCTTTCACTCTAAACTTTGGAAAATCCATCGAAGCCAAAGCTAAAATGGCCGCCAAGAAACTTGACATTCTCAACAAAGTAAAGCGGTACTTCACACCTGATCAGCTCCTTCTTTTATATAAAGCTCAAGTTCGGTCATGTATGGAGTACTGCTGCCATCTTTGGGATGGCGCTGCCAAATATCAACTCGAGAAAAGAAGATGGCTGCTAGCTAACGCCGGTATAGTGAGTAAAAATACAATTTGAACTCTTTTAAGGGCAAATTTCAGCCCTTTTGCCCATTCTAGTCTATTTTTATTATGTCAATTTGTTAGTTATAGTTTTTTGCAGTAACACATCCTCTTAATCCTACAGACAGTAAACATCTTTCAATAGTTGTTTTTGAAATGGGTGTTTTTTGCGTATCATTCAGAGCTGCAGTGATCTGTGGTGCAGTTAAGCGTTGAGTCTGTTTAGAAAGAACAATGAAGTTGTCCTCTTGATTTGTTGTGGATTTGGGCCTAAAAAAACGAAACCACTGTGGTGCAAAGGCATTGCTATTAGCAATCTCTAACAGACAACCTCATGGAAAGAGATACCGGATGTGAGAGTGGGATGGTGCAATATAATAGAGAATAACTTATACTATACACACTAGAAATTAAGAAATAGACCTGAGGCTAAAGAAAAGTTGAAGATATGAGTGAGAATATGTAGTATACTATCCATAAGAAGCAAAACCATTCTACGGCTGATACCATCTGGGCCCAAGGCGTCAGAGTTGATGGACAGGATGATCTTTTTAATTTCATCCGAGGTAACAGGAATTGGTAAGGATTTTAGGTGATTTAAGGTATCTAGCTTAGTTCGGTCATCAATAGGGCTCACAGTAGCAAAGTGTTTATTTAGAGCGACAATTTTGACATAAGAAGAAATTTGTGTTCTTTGACGACCAAAACCGAGAGACCCTAAAAATTTCCATATCTGAGACTGAGTACTGTTGTCAAGAGAGGTGGATGTAGTCACGCTTAGCCATTAGGATTCTAATATGTTTAGTGAGCCAGGGCGCTGGAAGATGCTTTAGTTTGACCGGTCTAAAAGGAGCGTGCTTGTCAAACAGATCCATTAATATTGAGTTAAATATTAGAGGAATTATGCACAGGTACCCAATCTATACATTATTGGAATCCAGCAGAAAATTCTCACTATTGAAGTTCTTGAAACTATGTCTCATCACAACAGTTTGTTTAAATTTAAATATAGTTGACACCTTTACAAGAAATTCCGAATCCTTCTCTGAGTTGACGTTCACTGTATCTTTCCTCGTGTAGAGTGCAAATAACGCTTCGCTGTTCAAGCGCGATTTGCTTCCGTTTTGCCTAGAAGAAAAAATATGGTCACAGCAGTAGCCGATTTCTTTCGAATATGGACAATGTTAATATAACAACTTTCACGTGCCAATGATCAAGTGCGACTGAATAGGGTCTAAAGAAGTTAAAACCATCGAAAATTATCAATAAAACCACACCATTGCATAGGATAAAGTAGCCGACGGATTAAGTCATAAAACACGTGTTTCGTCAAAATTAAGGAATTCCTTAAAACTTGATGAATGTGGGATAATAATCCTTTTGCCTTTGTGTGAACAGTCGTAAATGGTTGTCAAACTTCAGGTTATTGCTAATTTTTACTGCTGTTTGTAAACCTATGAATGCGTTAGCATTCATAGGTTTTGTTTGAAGGCGGGTGTGCTTCTAAACTTTTGGACAGTAGTATCTTCTTTTTATTATAAATCATAAATAATTGAATTTTTACAGCTTCGTCGTTAAACAAGTTGAGGCAAACGAAGGATTTCGACCTGATAGATGTTATATTGAAGAAAATTAACAAATCTGCACCTAATCTAATTTCACAGAGTGAATCAACTCTCAAAGATAGTAGTTTTGATAATACTCTAACACCGGAATATAACGATGAATCTACTTTAGAAATAGATAATTCTCCAACTGCACAAATGAGTCCTATCTTACCATGCACGTTATTCAATTTAAAAAATAAGAAGAAATGTCCAGAGACATGGTAAGTATATATTGTTATGTTTACAGATTACTTGTTTCAACCTGCTATCATTTTAGCATTATTTTCTACGACTGTGATTGAGTTTGGTGGTTTGAGACGAGACGAATTTCTTAGCATTCCACGAATTGCGGGTGCCGGGTCCATCGCGTGCCCGGGACTTGTGACCCAGGTGTTGGTTTAAGAGCTCTTTATAGTCACAAACCATGCTGCACGACTAAACACAGAAGTGATCTCCTCGAAGCACTGAAGTCGCGATAATCCCTTTTGGGAATTGTAGAAAATTACCGCACGCAAATTTTCTTTAGATACTTTCATTTTTACAGCCGACTTGTCACCTTTGAATAGACGATACGATAAAACTATTCGACCAATCTGAAAACGTTCTTTCGTTTTCGAATTCTAAATTCAGTATGACGAAAATTCCTTATGTTCTTTTGAAATAATCGCGGAATGGCAAACGACACTTCATGGAAAGCGTTCAGTAACAATGACTCAAATTCAATGGAATTTTTTCCCAGCTTAAAAAATGCCCAATTTGCCTAAAGATGTATTCAACTGAATAAATTATCAATTGTTTTTATTTTATCTAATTATAGGTTACAAGCTGAGAAGAAGAGCACGAAGTCGCTTCTAACACCCACTAGAACTGCCAAATCGTCGTGCAGACTGTGCCAGTCCCGTCCCAGTCCCAGAAAGAGCTGCAGCCTGGAGGACCTCACGTGGTCTTCTGAAGAGACCGGTTCCAGTACTTTCTATAGAACTGCACTCACTTGTACCGTAAACAGTCCTCAGGTAACTAAACACGTATACCATTTTTTTTATTTGACTAGCCCATCGGTGGTGGGGCTCTTTCGTTCGATTCCCTAATCTGGGTGTACTCGAAATCCAAATAAATAATTACCCATATGGGTATTTACATATTTATAAAAAAAGTACTTGTGTAAAACAAGCCTCGGTTAAATATAACACAAGAGCTTTAAATTTATTTACTTGTTGGGTTTCAAATGAAGTTTTTGAATCTATACGCACGCACTCGTCGATCCCATCAGTTCTACCACTAATGTGACCAGTCAATTACCACTTCAGTTTGCTAGCCTTGAAAGCTATTCAAATTCAAAACAAAGTTTATTTATTTACAAATACAAATTTAGTTTACTTCGATATGAATTTCAAACTAAGTATGCGACATAGATTTCAACGCAGATTTTATAATAACTTTAAATTCAGCTATTACTGTGACGAAATGAACATATTTTAAACTAACCGAAACCCGCTACTTCGCCCTCGTAAATTTATTTATATTGTTACATTTTGAGGATTTTTAGTGTAATTTGCGGAATCATAAGCATTTATCTAAATGCAAAGTAGCCTATCTTTGTAAAATCAGTAATCTACAAGTGAAAGTTCCGTTCAAATCGGTCCAGCCGTTTCGGAGATTATCCGGAACAAACAAGCAGACAGACAGACAAAAATGTGTTAATTTGCGTTTTTGCTATAAGTATCGTATAATATAAAGTCATATGTAATTACTAAAAATAGAGACGTCAAACAGACTCTTCAATTTTATTTATATACCCTAGTGGACCCGGCAGAAGCTATCCTGCCAGAACGTTTGGTCACTTACTATTCACTACATTCTATTATCCTATAATATTGTACCCGTTCGCGTTTTCTTTTCCTTTCCCGTTCCCGTTCCATAATGGTTCACTATAATGGCTTTAATGTGTAAAACATGATTGATAGATTATATGCTTGAGCTTCGAACCTCAATATCTCAACGGTATAAGGTATGGACTGAAATCCGCAAGGTACCCGGTTAAAACCCCACCGTCGTTGGGGTATTGTCGCACCCAAAGCCGTTTTATGATAAGTATGAATTCGGTTCACGAACGTCTAAGTTCTAAAATTATTTAAAAATAAAAATAAACTTCAAAGAGCACAAAAAACTAAACAGCAATCATATTGCCAAGAGAATGTCGATACACGCTTACATATGGATGGATCGTTATCGATAAATATATTTGTTAAAAGAAATCACTAGTAGACAACAATCTTAAAGGTTTAAAAGAAAAAAGAGGAAAACGCAAAACAATATTTAAAGAATTCTAAATACTAAAAAAATACAGGATTGATCGATACTTTGGAATACTTCCAATTGGTTGAGGGCGTTCTTACTAGACCCTTTAATCCAAATCATATGATTATATTTGTCAACGTTCTTTTAGATACTGTAGAATACTTATGAGAGCCACGAAATCACCACTTTAAAGCACCGGTTCGCTTCTCAAGTAGGGATTCATTTTTATATATATAATGCCGGAGCCAGACATAGCTTCATTTGAATGATCATTTCAATGATCATGTAGTATAGCCGGGGACCTTTTGTAACTGCGCAAAGTTTTGTAGTACTTTGTAGACTTCAAGGTTATAAATGTACAAACACTGAGCTATGTCTGGCTCTGGTAAACACATACATTCATTGCAAATCTTATTAAATAGCTTTTCGATAAAAATGTATCGATGAGCTTCTGTACTATATATTAGCAGACAACATTTTCATATATAAGGTATTCAAAATTTATTTTTGAATACTTTTAATCCATACTAGCGGACCCGACAGACGTTGTTTTGCCCACATTTAGGATCATCTTTTATTATCCAAGTAATCAATCTCCTTTACGTCTTTTCTATAAACAGTGACACTGGCTGAATGTCTTCTGTAATAATAATGTATTTTATAACATATCTAAGTTTTAGTTTTGTATGGAAGTTACCTTTTAGGAATCGGCAGTGCACAGAAAAATATACTTTGATTTTGTTGCACTGAGTAAGTTTTGTAAAAGTATAATTGTCTCTAAATTTAAAATTTAAGTAAGAAAAAAAACGAGTGTGCTATAGACCACACGACTGAAGTAAAACTTCTTAAACTACTTTAAATGTGTTTCAAAAAATATTAATTTATCAAATTGTTCAAGAAACAAATAAATTACCTCACCGAATCATATTTTTCGTAACACTCTGTCATGGATTCACCAGCTCACTCCCCAAATCAAGCATGCGTAAAGAAGTTTTACTTCAATAAATAAAAGTAAATTTACAAACCAATTTGTCTGAATTATGTGTATCCAAAGCTTGCAGTACATTTGGCACCAGATCCACTGGGTCCAACATGCCAGGTTACTATAACCTAGCTCGGAGCTGCTTTGTTACTGTTTTTCATCTAGCGCTACTTTTAAAAATATCCTAGCATATAAAATGTTATTAGAAACTTAGTAGTTGTAAACAATGGTTTTAAAAAAATTATTTTTTTATTTATTTTATTTTGAATTCATTTGGTCAGTATCGTTGATTTATTTTAGAGATAGTTAACAATTGAAGAACCTAACCTACCTTATTATTTAGTATTGTCTTATCTATGTAATATCTGGAATAAAAAAATAAACATATTAGAAAGGAATAACATAGGAAAAAGGGCACTAAGGGAGAAAAAATGACGAAAGTTTTTTTATTTACTTTATTAAGTTCCGTTTTTTTAACTTTATGTAACTTTAAATATAGCTTTGGAGATTGTTCCAGCTTTCAATTCTTTTATTGCATCCTGGTAAAAAAAACAATAATAATAACTATGAGCCTAAAATGTAAAATAATAGTAAAAAGGAGTACGTTCGTTTTACTATTATTTTATAATTTACCTTTAGAGCAAATATAACTTTTAATATTAAATAAACTATAAATAATTCCTCAACAGTACTTTGATTTATTTCCTTGCATTTTTTTGATAAAAGCACTATGTAAGCCTCGGCAGAAACAACCCTAATCGTCCGGCAATTGGTCGTTTTCTGCTCCTCGGCAACAATATACTATAATTCTAACTTATGCTATTATATTATTTGCTTATACTAAGAATGTGTCCAATAAAATAAATCTTATAGTGCCTATGCCTTAAGTGCAGAAGATGAAGAAAATTTTAGTCACAAACTACCTAAGATTTCTAAGATTTGAAACTGTCCTAGGTAGTTGCATAAGAATGGACTGCAAAAAACTGGGAATTTGGGGTTACGACATATTACGTGGGAGGTATCGATATATGTTATAATACTTTGATTATTTACCAAATAGCAATCTGATGATGGAGGCATATGCGCAAACAAAACTGCACTTGCGTTCCCTGAAGTACATGCAGATGTGGAGACCGTGTGCGTGTATTTCACGCGATGCTTCGCCGCACGAAACATCACCGTCGATGTCTATAAGCAGACCTACTGCTACATCGACGATCATGGGTAATTTTAAATACTAGATTCAAATTCAAATTCAAATAATATTTTATTCAGGTAGACTTTTACAAGCTCTTTTGAGAGATCGCCTGGTGATTGAAATTCGCCCACAAACCTTTTTGCGTACAACAACATATACACACATCAAAAAAGTCTAAGCAACACATACAAATTTCAATTTTTCATTATTGTTTCGCATTAGACAATATTAAACGCGGAAATTTAAACGTTGTAAAATTTTTCGTGTTTTATTGTCAAAAGATAAAGAACACCCGTTGCATTTATTTTATGATAATATTGTATGCTACATTGAAAGACTCGTAATAAGGGAAAACTGTGACAATTTTTATTAAAAAGATCTCATTCTTGGTTTGATTAAAATATGTAAACAAAAAAAAAGTTAAATATACTACTGATTGAAAATTACTGTTAGCGATACCTAGAAATATAATAAAACAGTGAAACTAGAAAAAAGAACGGAAAATAATATTTTCTTATTTGACAAAAGCCTCTGATGAACTAAGATAAAATGGATCTCTAGGCTTAAGTAAAAGAGGTTTGCTGCGAAAAAGGTTTTGTCCACTTATGTGGAACCTACTTGGCTTATCTAGAATAAAATATCTTTATAAAAAAATAACTGATCGTAATTTGTCCATCTGTTTAACAGAAATATTTCTTTCTGAAAAAGATTTATTATTCGTGGGAAAAAAGATGTCAGAAATATATGTATGGTTTTACTAGTACTTTTCTCAGAAAAATGCAAGGAAATAAATCAAAATTTTATAGGAAAATTATTTATAATTTAATTAATATTAAAAGTTATATTATGTTTGTTCGGTATTCAAAAGGCAAAAATAACAAGCCATAGCGCTGAAATCGTAAAATAAAAAATAATAGTAAAACGAAGTTGCTCATTTTTACTATTTTTTTACCTCTAGGCTATAAATATAATGTTGTAGTGTCGCCGTTTTCTGAATAATTTATTTTAAAATATGTCTCCTATTCGAATTTTAAAAACACGACAATAATGAAATTTCATGCGACATTGTAGGCGCGTTTTAAGTTCGAAATTTGAAAAAGTTTTTAACTAATTTTAGCTGAATTTTAAATTATTGTAACATTTTATTTTTTGATAGTAATAAAATTTTAATATATTGTAATCTTATCTTATTTTTTTAATTCAATTTTGTTCTTGTTTATAGTTAATATGTATTATGCATGTCGTGTTTGCTTAATGATTTTTACATAGCTTTTTTGAAAATTACTTGTGAACTTTGTAACTTTTGTGAATTTTGTGTAAAATCGCTAGCAGACCCATAAATAAAGAAAAAAAAATATGTAGGATTTGCTTGGAGCATTTTTTTATTAATATTTGGGAAACAGGCAACGGTATTATTAATTTAAGTTACATAACTAAGGGCTAGTGCATTATACGTTAGCATTTTTTCACTTATATACATATGTATGTGTCTATACAGGGTGTATCTGACAACGTAACGCAAACTTTGTGATAAGGCACAGCAAAAGCTTTATATTATCGCGATTAACTTAATTATATTTTTGTAGTGAGTGCATTTATTTCTTCAGGTGAAATGAATGGAGATTGAGAGATGAAATATCTATGAATGTATAAGGTTTTAGATAATAATAATTCATAATTGAAACCGGTTTTTGGATCAGATTCTAGAAGTCTCTTTTCGAATTTTTTTTACATTTTTAAGTTTATTCCGAAGCCAAGCATATTTTGTACTTTTACACAAATTTGTAAGTTTTGTCAAAATTAATAAAGAAATAGCTAAATGTCATGTTTTTTGTTAGAAAATAAAACTTGGAAGTTCCCTAATTGTGACGTTCCTTTTCTGTTTACCTTGTGCGTAGAGTTTTGTGCGTTATGTATAGAGCTTGTGTTAGGAGTCGTAGTGTCAACAAGATTGATAACAGTAAGATCGTAAATCGGTATCGATATATCATCACGCTAAATGTTTTCACCTCATTTTACGCGGACAAAGTCGCGGCAACAGCTAGTCATATATATAATGCTGATAGAATATAAGAAGCATATAGTTTAAACAAAAATTTTTAAAGATTTGTTCCAAGACGTAACGTAAAAATTGATAAATTAACTGTTATAATCTGTTTATTCCATCACAACGGAGCTTTCCAGAATGGTGAGGTAATCTGGTGGGAGATTGCATGAAATTTTTATCAAAATCGATGTTTTTGAATCTAAAAAAATTATATACATAAATATCAATATTAGGAACTTGTTTTTTCTTGCGACTTTGTCTGCGAAGGATTGTGAAAGCCCTTAGAACTCCTACCTTGCTCTATTGAAAATCCTTTTTTAAAGGTGTCTAATAACTATAAACAACCTCCTTGTCAAATTTCATCTTAATTCGGTCAATACTCCGTTTAAATTGAGTTTCGTTTGTCGATATTAATGTGATATATTTGATTTATTTACTTATTCAGGAACCCTCCTCTACGAGTTTATACTATTTACGAACTGATAAGGTTCTAGCATCCCTACACACAAAACCGACATAACCCAAAATTCGTAAAATAAATTATATTCTTCTGTAGGGAGGCCTTTGCCATGCAGTGGGAAAAAATAGGCTCTAAGTAAATAATATTCTCCTTATGACAAACAATTTGACAAATAGAAATAAAATCGCGGGTAGACAGTGGTTTGAAACAAGTTAACTGAAAGGCCACTGACCCCTGTACCGCAGACAAAAAAGGATGCCAATTTAAAGTGCTCCCAGTCTTTAAGAAAGTTCATAAACTACAAGCATCAGTATTATTCGTCACGTTTGCTTTCAAATAAAAAATGGCCGATAATGACATGGCTTACCCCACATAATATAATAAACTTTACAGTATTATGCAATACTATAGTAAAGTTTAGGAACCCTTATAATCTTAGCTTTTAAGTCGTAAATTATATTTATTTATTTATTTATTAATACTAGATATGCCAACAGTATAGTTAAAAAACAATTTTACAAATCGTTTCAGTGGACTTAAAACTATATAATTCACCATTTACAGGCACATACACCTTTCACAAACTGTAAACATAGTTTTTATTTTATTTTTTATTTTTTTTTTATACAGAAACAGAAATTACTATACTAATTTAGTTAAAAAAATAAGTTGAGTTATTAAGTTAAAAGAACATTTATATTTTTCTTAAATATATTTAATATGTTATGAAAAATATCAACATCAACTGAATTTATTTCGTTGTAGGCCAAAATTAATTTGTTGTCCATGTCTCTTAGATTTGATAATTTAATGAAATGATTGAATATATGAATTTAATTGCACACATCAATGAATTAATGAAAGAATTCCATTGCATATATAAATGAATTTAATTTCATTACATTATGAAATTTATTGTCTTGATCAGTAAATGTATACAATTCTATGGATATTCTTTCTGCTGGACTTAAATTTAAATATTCTTTAATGACCAATATCAATCAAAAGGGTAGGCGCCTTATCTACGCTAATTAAAGAACTTAGCATAAATACAGGCTATTTTGTATAGCTACTAAAATAATAAAATAATGAAAAAAATAATATAAAAGGAGCATGTAAGTTCAAAAACATTTATTTTTTCCTACATCGATAGGTACATGAAACTATTATAATTTAGAAAAACGATATAAGATTGTCTTATATACTTCCATAAAATTAATAATATGTATATATTCTCATACATATTATATGAAGCTGAAGAGTTTGTTTGTTCTCTTGAACGCGCTAATCTCAGGAATTACTGGTCCGATTTGAAAAATTCTTTCAGAATTAGAAAGCCCATTAATTGAGGAAGGCTATAGGCTATATATCATCACGCTACAATTGAATCCATTTTTTAAGCTAATTTTAAGCGGACTAAATCGCAGGCATAGCTTGTATTACATAAACGGTATCTTGGTAGCGCAGCTATTGAAGTGGTTACCATTTCAAGTATTGGGGTTAATTATTTAATTATTGCTCCGCAGTAAGCTTTTCGGGTCAAGGATAAAGTTGGACAAAGTTGCTTGGGAATAGCACTCGTATAAGAAACTGTTACTGCTATTAATGAATGTAGTGAACTGTGATTTTCTCATCTACTCTCTAATTATCTGCTGGCCCCTGCAGAAACAGAAAGAAAATATTTGAACGACTCTGTTAATTGTATCTTAATCGTTATGATGACGACATACAATAATTTACAAGGAACAAAGTAAGTTATTTGATGTCAACAATAAGTATTTTACAGTAAATAAATTTAAAAAAAATAACAATTTAAAAATAAGTTTGAGAAGGAACAATGTTAATTTGTCATCCAATTTTAATACTGAAGCAAAGCAATTTGTCACCAGCAATGTATCAGGTTACTAAAAAAATGAAATGAAACTAGCAATCACAGACGCAATTTCTATACTTTCATATATCGTACATCCGAACATTAATAAAGAAAATTTCATAGTACTGTCTTAAAAAATAATATCGTACCCTTTAAGTCGGACCAGATTAGACATAATGGGCAATTTTCATAAAGATCGATTGATTAGTCGATATTATTTTTGGAAAAAAGAAACGAAAACAATTTTCAATTTTATTTATTTGCAAATTACAAAAGTACACGTAACTCGAGAGTACCTACTTTTTTTTAAGAAAAAAATATTACTATTAAATTTACAGTCCGCGTTCGTTAAATATGTTACTTTATTAAATAATTTAGTATTTTTTTAATTTTGTTCTATTTTTTAAATTTGCAAAATGAACTGTCATCTTTAATATGCATTGTGCGATAATAAAAAATTAAAATTATTACTGGCCATTTACGTGATGGATGGGAAGTAATTTGAATCTATTTAAAACAAAGAAATAAATACATACTATTTAGTTCTTATTTTTGATAATAAAATTAAAATAATAATACGATATAAAAATATAACTATAATATTATGAAACCTACATATATATTTAGGATAATGGAAAATAGTTTTTTATTTTTGTCAAAATCCTAAACCTACACCTGGGTCACAAGTCCCGGGCACTGCTATGGTTCCTTCCTCTGCAACGCGATGGACCCGGCACCGCACGGTGAATCCATGGAATGCTAAGAAATTCGTCTCTCACAAAAAGGAAAGCGCCAAAAAAAGGGGTTAGATTAGTTGATAGTTATTTTGAAACAGAACATTGGTGTTTGGGTGGCATTGACAGGTTAGAAATAAGCCTAATAGAGATAGTCATCTACGAGTATGTTTTTGAACGAATTAATTTATTTATCGGCCTTTATATTAATATACAAAACCATGACAACTCGACTTCGAGTACTTTTATCGTAAATATAATCCTCAACCGCATAATATTTACGAACGAATTTACGAATAAGCATGACATGGACATAAAAAATAGTTTTAACTCACACAATAAGTCACTAGTATTCTTCCATCAAGATTGTTATTTGTATGAGAAATATGCTATGTAAATACGACTGACTGTGACATATCACCAGATAGGCTAGTGGGGAATCATATTTGCTTTTGCCAATATCGGAGATATAGCAGAATTATTGTAGATATAGTAGCTCTCTCCGATATATTTTTAAGAACATATAAAGCAAAATAAAAATGCAGAGACCTTTGAATTTAAACAAAATTGAATAAAGTTTGTTTTTCAGAAATGTCTTCTTTTTTAGCATTATACAAGTATACCTACGTATTTAAGAATTTGCCTTTATAATTTTAATAATACGATTTTTTTTTATTTTTAAGTGTTTCGTAATGGTACTTAAAATGTGATTAATAGATAAAAATATTTTTTAACTCTGACATTAAATTAAATTATTTTTTTTTATTTTCCGGTTAGGCTTATTTTTAATTTTGTGCATGACGTCCGTTCCATTTCCTTTTCGCTGTCGCTTTGTCATTCCTTTTTTTTATACAAACCTTGTCCTAACAAAAACGAACACCACAAAGAAGAAATTATCCACTTTGATGCAGTCGATCGGAAGTTATGCATGTGTATAAATTTTAGCGACTCATTTTTACTTGCGGTTATAACTTGAGATATAAGCTATCCTATCTTTCAAGTTGGCTCAAACTGCATACGGTGTATAAATTTGATTAGAATATATTAAATTATTTAGGAGTACATCGCGGACAAACAACGTGACGCGTAATTTATATTTATTAAGATATAAATTATTGACCATGACAAGGTCAAATCAGAATTTCTTTATTCAATTTTAAACAAAGATTTTTCAGTTCTCAGTTTTAGACTTTTTAGCTTAAAACTTTAAATGAATGAATGAAAACTTTATTCAAAAAACTCGAGATGGCAAAAAATTGTTGTACGGTTAAAAATTGTATTCATTTGTATTGAGTACATCGTCATATTACGACGCTGGTGCAGCGAAGTTGGTGTAATTTATTCATAGTCTCGTTTTATCTCATGACGTGGAAATTGAGTGTCACCGGCGACTG
The DNA here is from genome assembly GCA_024363005.1 of Charaxes varanes. Taxonomy (NCBI): domain Eukaryota; kingdom Metazoa; phylum Arthropoda; class Insecta; order Lepidoptera; family Nymphalidae; genus Charaxes; species Charaxes varanes. Next base: position 746,034 of record JANCMC010024695.1, read on the forward strand.
CTGATACATTATTGGTACTATAAAATCGAAAGGATAATGGATGCCGTTTATAGATACTTTGGTAACCGTGAACGTAATAATATGTTAAAGTCTGGTGCTAGTGTAGTTGTCCAGTGGCGTGTTTAAAACTACACAATGCACTAGTTATTGTTTCTAGAAGGTTTATATATACATGACATATACATAAACTTTACCCTTGAAGTACACTGTTTATTGAATAAAACGGCATTAAAATTCGTAGTTTACTTTAAGAGACATAAGCGTTAAATTAAGGTAGCGACATTGTTTTACTCTTATACTATGTAAAAATAACATATGTTAAATTTGCAGAATATTATCTTTTTGTTGATTAGAGAAAACGGAGTATTATGTATATATATATAATAACGAAAGAGATCGTGGAGGTGAGGAGGTCGTAGCATAATCAGTGGCCAGCATTTGAATCGATGGCTAGGTTAAGTTGATCTTGCTGCGACCGGGTGATAGGAGAGTGATCCATTCTAGCACTGGTTTATATTTAATATCCGACGTCCTTCGTGTTTCAAAAGGCACGTAAAACAGTGAGACCCGATTAAAGTCATTATGATAATAGGAATAGTGGGGGTTCCGAGGATGACGTCAGATGGCAATTGGTTATCTTAGCCCGCCCCACAACCACATCCCCTACAATCTAAGGAGACAAGGGTATTTAACCGGCATAACGCTAATAATAATAATATAATAATAAAGAAAGGTCACCTAGCCCGTAATCTGCGGGTTGTACAATTGTGAAATTTAACAAGGAAGTAGGTTAGGTTAAGATAGGCTAGATTAAGAAAGTCTAAGAACTTTCGCAATTTTACGAACGAACGAAGTCGCGAGATACAGCTAGTTTTTAATATTAACATCAACTTTACTCTTGTATTCCACAGGTATATGCGACACAATTTATTAAGTCTCGTTTTATCTCTGCTCCGTGGAAATTGGGTGTCACTCGCGAGTCTTGTGTCATTACGTCAGTTGAGTGCTGGATATCGAAGCGCCAGTACTCGTTTTGCTGGTCATTTATTATACTGGTTAGTGACATGACTTCGTTTGTTACAAATAGAGAGGAATACGGAGGAACTATAATACAGAGATTGTTAACTTCGATATTGTTTGAATGGTTTGTTAAAATAAAACATATAATTTTAAAGCGTGAAATTTTAATCCCATCACCTTCACATCCAAACGTCTTCGTCTACTTTAGGAGCCCTAGACAAAAAAAAAAATATTTACTTAACCATCTGCAAGAGCCCAAAGTATGCGTTACAGAAAGTTTTTAGTGCTAAGGGAATGCTTAGTCATTGCAATTTGTTTTACTGATTAAAATTCAATTTTATAATAGTTGTATTTGAGATGAATTTCTTAGCATTCTTAGCAGACTTCACCGTGCGAGTGCCGAGTTCATCACGCTGTAGAGGAAGGAACCATATCAGTGCCCGGGACTTTAGACCCAACTCGGGTTGAAAATCGGATCGCGTTTCCGTACTGACACCGATTCGTAGACAGCTCAAGAGGAAGGGCACCAGACTGGCTAGAAATTAATCGGGCAAACGCGTTTTCCATCACGTAAGCTAAACTCCGTGTTAATAATAATTACTCTCGATAATCTAACATCAAAACTTTATTAATTTTGCTCATTTTTTTGTTCTTCATTAGTATTAGATTTACTCTATCCCTGTTCGTTCGTCACGGTACAGCACAGAAAATGCCACGCGATTTATTCATCCTCGTTTTATCTCCGTCGTGTGGAAATCGACTGTCGCTCGCGACTGAAACGTCATTAAGTTGTGAGAGTGCAGGATATCGGAACTTCAATGGACTCCAGTTATTTATTACTCGAGTCTGTTAAAACATCCGATTAAAAAGTCTAGTTGTAGGATCGAAATAGTCACAGAACAACTGTAAATAATGTTGTCAAAGAAGCTATTTTAATTTTTTCCGGATTTCATTAATAAGAAATAAAGTCTTTGGGTTTGAAATCCGCTTGTTCGTAAGTATTTGGGAGAAAATACTGTGGATTTCCGGATTGACTAAATATATATATATATATATAGGAATGTTTAGCGTTTTCCGATTGTTAAAAATAATGTATAATACTATGCAGGACTATATAATCTATTGGCCTTCGCATCTATGACAGATGACTAGAAGCAGCATTGCGGCCACACCTACGCTCATGACTATAAAGAACAATCTGTGAGAAGATCCGACGCTCACACTAAAGACACCTGTATAAAAGTTCTGGTGTTCGGGGATTTGAAATCTCTTTTGATGCTTCAAGCGTTTTTCGCGTAGCAGTTCAATCCAGGCATTATCACAATCTACTTGGCCCTTGTGGAGACGACAACCTTTGAAACGAAGCATTGGCCGCCCAACAGATCTTTTTGCGTCTGCGATGTCCCCAAGCAGGATCTGCCTAGGCAAACGAGTCTCTTCCATGCGATACACATGACCCAACCACTGCAGTCGTCTCTTTTTGAGCGTGACTGTTATATATAACAAAAAGTGATTTAAGAAAAGACGCCCCAACTGTTTACTCCAATATAATGTGAGGTTGGTAATTTTTGATCCATTGCTTTATTTCGTTACAAATTTAATTTTGATATTGGCTGGAAAGAACAAACATTAATATTTGATCTTCATATTAAACTGCCAGGAGTTCTGTAGCCTGGAATAAAACGTTCTCAATAAACTCAATGCAAAAGTTCTTAGAAAATGATTTCGAATAACATTGAAATAATTTGATGTGCAACGATCAATTACGGTACCATGCTACTATATATCATGCAATTTCTATTCTCATACCCAAGCCAGACATAGCTCAAAGGGTTTGTACATTTTTGTCCTTGGAGAATACAAAGTTCTACCAAACTGTCAAAAGTCCCCCGCAAAACTACATCTTCATTGAAATGATCATTCGAATGAAGCTATGTCTGGCTCCGGCATTATGATGTCCCATACATCACTGGGGACGTACCACAGTTAGTACTGAGGCGAGGACAAAATGACAGGCAATTTTTAGATGTCGCCGTCAATTCCCAATTCTAATTAGAGATCTGTCCTTGTATTGACGTCTACACTTTTGTCTGCTTTGTTGGCTCGTTTGCCTAGACCTTGCCACCTAATTGGGTCTGAGAAAATAGGAAGTCTTTTACTTTAGCAGACGTATTTCCAATTGTAAGAATAATTCGTTTAAGTTATCCTTATTTCTAATTTGGGATCATACATTAGTTACTTAAGGGTAATTGTAGAGAATATTTTTAAATCAAATTATGACAACGAGACGACATAATATAATGATTATTATATTATGTCGTCGACTATACCGTCATTAGTATATTACGTCAAAAGTTGAAAAAAATGGACATATTTAAGATTAAAATGTAACCCTAACAGTAAACTATAAAATAAATAAAAAACCATCTGTTATTCGAAATGGAATTAGCTTCCATATAATTAAATTTATACGGTACGGAATTTTATTCTGGGGAAATGCTGCAGACAAAGAATCTGTTTTTAAAGCTCAGAAGAGGTGTGTAAGGTAACCCTGCGTTTATCGGCCCGACAAAGTCACACTAATACAATATTGTTTAAATATTGATATTAAACCTTAGAATTATCTGAAATGTGTCATTTACCCTTGATCTGTATACTTTTGACCACAAAAGGAAAATCTTTAATTAGCGCTAGGTGTGTTATTGGAAAATTTCACGGAATGATAAAAAATATTAATATTATTCAAAACTATAACTAAAAAAAAGGCTTTAATCCGTAAATAACTATCGAGATATATTACAAAATAACCCATAAAAAAAAGCTGGTCCTCCTAAAAATATTTCAAATAATATTTTTAAATATATAACCTGTATTTCAAACTTTATCACAATCCCATTAAAATTTATTTGAATCGAATTTCGTATTTGTTCGTTATTTAACTAAACGGTTTATTATCTTGCTATGAGTACTAATATCAAAGGTACTTATTCCATTTACAAATTATGACAATTTATCAAAACTTAAAATTTATAAACATGTAAAAGAAGTTTCTCAGCTGGGAATAGGTCAATAGCTTTTACTGAATGGACTATAAAATGTTTTAGTCTCCATTCGCACGAGAGCTAAAAAAGCGTTGCTTTAAATCTCGGCTAAAAATATAACTTATATCTATATATATATAAATAGAACATTGTTCGATAAAAAAGCGTCGCGTTATAAAAGCGCTACCGTTTGAAAATAAAATTGGGAATTCATATGTTCTATTTGAACGCACGATAAAAAAAGCCCTTGTGCAAATGGGACCTTAGTCAAAATTTGATGTTTAATGACATAAGTATAGCTAATTTACGCCTAAATAGATTAGAAATATTTAATATAATTGTTAATTAAAAAAATTAATACAGAATTTGTATGTTTTTATTTACCAGCTTGGGTTACCAGTTGTTTACCATTTGACGTTTGAAATTCGTAAAAAGGCATTGAAAAATTAAAAAAAAAAACTCTTATTCACATTCAACATAACACTTATTCCAAATAAAAAAATTACCTTTATTGTACAGGTATTCTTATTCTTAATTAAATAACAAATCAATTATCAAGAGGAAAATTAACGCTTAAACCCCCCATTCGGACGAGAGATTTTTTACCGCGCGATAAAAAAAGCGTTCAAATAGAACATATGAATTTCCAAGTCTCTGTTCGCACGGCAGCGCTTTTATAACGCGACACTTTTTTATCGAGCAATGATTTATTTTCAACGCTATGTGTATAAAAATATATATAGTATATTTTCGTACCGACAACGCTAAAAAAGCTCCAAGCCGAGATTTAACGCAATGCTTTTTTTACTCTCGTGCGAAAAATTATTCTAGCTTAATATTGTAGTGTGAAAGTTTTACATTGGTATAGAAGGCGCGTCATTTGTTTTCTTTTTTTTCGAATTTATTCAATCGATTTTTATTTTCAGTCATTATTCTTTTGATTACAATTAATACATTATATATGAAACTTAATGGGATACATGGGCTATGGTAAAATTATATAGTAAAAATCAGTGTATTAATGAAAAACGGTGCAATAATGAAATTTTATACATTACTGCACTGCTTTGCTCCTATGCAGAAATGTCGTCCTTAACGATCGGTTATGTAGTATTTAATGATAGCATTCCTGCTTGTTTGAAAGAAAAAGCTTTTGTAAAAGATGTTAAATAAAAACACCATCGCGATACTAAGTATCGAAAAAAAAATGCAACATTCTTTTGTAACTTTCAAGAAAGAAACTAAACGTTTTCGATATGTGTTTACATTTATCAATAAGTACGATACCAGAGAAATAGAGTGATTTTTTGTTCACGATTGAACGGCTCGATTTTGATTCAGTGAGAGTAGAGTACACCCCGTGGGGCGTGGAATAGGAGAGGTGTGTTACTAATAATAAGTTTATATAGTCCGAAAGAATAAGAGATCAATAAAGGTTAATTTTAAGATACAACAGCGATTATAAAGACAATGATGCAAAGTTAAATAAAAATTGTTCCTGATTTATCTATATTACTTTTTTCACATAAAAGGATTAATTCATTTGAAACAAATTATTAATTACACAAATAAATATTTGCAACACCTCAGCATATAATATATTTACTTTTTGCAAACAGACTCGACTTTAACTGTAAACACTCTTTGTAATACCGGAGCCAGACATAGCTCAAAGTCTTTGTATATTTTTGACCTGATAGTAATTAGCAAATTATCACATTGTTTTTGCAATAGAACATCATTATCTCTTTATCTATCTACAGCATTATCAATGAAAATTGTAATTAAAATTCTACAGTAAAAACTGATGTGTCTATAAAATTATTCTTAAAATATATTTTCAAATAATGTTGAATGTTGCTAATAAATTGTATCGAATATTTCACATTAACTATGAGAGTATAAGTTGATAATTATTTAATATATACACTAACATATATAGGTTATACAATATAGATTTAATCTTCGTATTTCTTTTATTGCTAAATTTTAATCTAATCTATATGTATAAAAATGAATCGCAAAATGTGTTGGTAAGCGCATAACTCAACAACGCCTGGACCAATTTCACCAATTCTTTTTTTTAAAGGTTCGTTGAAGTCCAAGGATGGTTTTTACGGCGAGAAAAATTCGATTTGATCAATACGGCGAATTTTTTATTTTTATAGCATCTGCCAAATAATGCGGTGCCTTCTTACTTTCCAGCTATAAACATATTGAATTACTAACTATTGACTTATTATTAAAAACTATTTTTTCAAAGAGCGGCCAACGAGTTTCTTGCTCACTCTTCTCGTGACTCCAATTTTTCCAATCGGTGGTAGCTTTTAAATATTTGACGATTTAAAAAAGCTTGTCAGTGTCTATTTTAATAAAACATATTTTGATTGATTGATTTAATCATCGGAAATTGGTAGCCAGAGAAGCAGGAAAACAGTTTCCTCCTTCAATGAATATACTTATTAATCTTTTTCTTCTTCTTCTTCTTCCTACCGTTATCCCGGTCAAATACCAGGGTCCGCTTAGATTGTAGAGGATGTGTCTGTGGGGCGAGTTAAGATAACCGATTGCAGAGGAACCTCCTCACTATACGTGCCGTCTCAAGCAATACCGCCTTCTGTATCCGACTTTTGATCCAACCATCAAGCCTCTTAAGATGACGGTCGAGGCTCTTTGCTACGAGACCATTAACGGAAACAACTATCGGAACAATAATTGTTATGAGAGTCCAAGATATATTATTATTATGAGCCTATTTTTTCAATCAATAATGAAAGATATTTACATAGTTCTACTTTCCAAAAAAAAAAAAAAAAAATTCACTGGTCGAGCTATATACACTAAGTATAAAATACTTGAATAGGAAAAGGTATTCATTTCAATATTCTACAATGAATATATTTTATTATTCATATTGGACGCGTTCTAATGGCTAATTCGCGCTGAAACCCTGCTATCGCTTTTCGAAGTTAAGATGTGAAGAATAAGTACATATAAAAATCGATTATTAAGAAACTTTTGGTAATTTAAGTATAATTTATGCTATATTAGCCATTGGACTACTTGGATTTATTGTTTGAGCACATGGGTGCCTGCTGCCTGCTCGTTTTCCCCTTGTAACTTTAAAAAAAAAGATATTCGAAAAAAAGATCAAGTAACACTACTTACATCGCAAGTAAATCATTTCCAAAGACTGCGCAATACCCACATAATGGAAAGTGAAAAATGTTTCATATAACCTAGCCGAGATATTTCTTTATGAAATCATAAAGAAATATGTCGGCGCGGAATAAGTCCAATATAGAATAGGAATAAGGAAAAAAATATATCCTATGTGTATATTTTAATATCAAGAAACCTAAAAATATGGCAAAGAGCGTGTCAAGACACGCTTATATAGAAGGGTTCCGTATCTGATACGCTATAAACGTATTTGTTAAATAACTTTAATACCATCCCAGGGAGCCATGCCCATGTTGTCTTTTGACAACTTATCTATTTTACTTGGTAAGTAATATTTAAATGAAAAATGTCAAATTCATTATATTATCAAAGCTGGCACGAAATGAGAAAGACGGCTGCACCGATTTTGAGGTAAAACCTTGATACAAGGAATAATTTAGGCTTAATTTTAGCGATATAATTAAGGTGCCATAAGTGAAAAGTGTAATGTGATGAAATTCATTGAATTTAAGGCGGTAGTGGCTAGTATTCAAATAAGATATAAGATAGTAATTGATCAGTTTGTTTTGTCTGAAATTAGGCTGTCCATATACATAAAAGCGAAAGGTCGCCTAACACGAAATCACGAAAACCGCGTGACGTACAATTATAATATTTGGCAAGGAGGTAGTTTATTGCTAGTAGACATCCGCTAAGAATTTTTTTAAGTCGTGCTATGCATCCAGCCCATCTCAATTTTAGTTCGCTACAACTTATTAATGTACGACATATAGTAGAGTACAGAACCCCCTCTCTTTTTTGAAGTCGGTTAATAAAAATGAATGGTGCTAAGCGGAAAACTCTAGAACGTTTCCACCAATGCGGCATTTTTTTTTTTTCGTATGAAATTTTTAATAAAGATAAAAAAGTTTTAATAGACTTCTGACGGAACGAGTCCGAGCAGTTAGATAAAATTAAAAAAAAAAAGGAATAATTATCTAAATGAAAACATGGTTGACTAGCATTATTATTTAAGAGCCTAGCTGTTGCCATGGTTGCCAAGAGACACGTTGAACAGTACCTACAGGTCATTGCTGTACTGCGCAGTCGCGAACTCCAGGTATCGTAGGAGGGCAGGTGCGAGGGAGAATGGGAGTCGCGTCATTGCTCATTAGTACATCGGTTGTCGTTCGAGCTGGGGGTGATTAAATCAAAGCCAGAAGTAAATATATCCTTATTCATATAGCTTTTTTCTTTCATTTGCTCTTGTGCGTGGCGATTTTTTAGTATAAATATATCGGTATAATGCTTTGGTAATAACATACGAGGGTCCCTCGCGCCTCGATCTCAGGAGGGCCCATAAAAGGATTATAAACTAAGTGTATCGGCCTTTAAAGGATATTTAGTTCATTTTTTTAGTGTATATTGGTACAAGCAATCTTTTTTTTCGATTTATAGAATACCATAATATATATATAGAGATCTGAAAAATACAATATCAGACTATCTTACTATGCAATACCAAAATATACCCTAAAAAATTAACTAGATATCCCTCTGAGGTTGATTTACTGATCTTGTTGTCCTATGGCATTTGCAGATTAGCTGTTACTCGCGACTTTGTCTGCCTTCTTTTCCGTTATTTTGTTTATTTGATTTTTTTTTTTGTGAGAAATGTTATATCTGGTGTTTAAATTTAAGTAATCTATGTTATAAACCCTCATATGATCAGTGTCGAACACTACGAATCACGTTAAAATCGGCTCAGCCGCTTCGGCGTTTATCCTTAACCACAGATGATGCAATTTGTGAATTAATTTTCGACGCTGTCAATGCACACTTTAATTTTATTTATTTATGTATAGTTATATTGATTACTGAGTGTCTCGTGGCACAAGCGCAGCTTCTGCTCTAGAGTTAGGGATAATTGCAATATGGGAATCTTTAAAGTGGGAGTTAAAACGTATATTCTAGACTGCATGCGCATTAACCATCTGGTGCGATTGCAGCTAAGCGCAAGCTTTATATACCGTAAAGGAACAGTACCGTTAAAATAATGTTTTCTTTCCAGTGCCTACCTGGTACGCGTGCGAGCGCAGGTAATGTGTCGCGACGAAGGCACAGGAGGTTGGATGGCACTTGGTGGCGGGGGCCTTGCAGATGTTATGGTCTGTCGTCGTGGACCAGGTGACTACTCAATTTATATCTTCATCACTCTCAGCCCATAGATCAATGCCAAATAGAGTTATCCCTTCGCTTCTACCACTCTCCTCCAGCCTTGATGTATCGTATGTGTAATAAAGAGGACGGAGGAGCCTGGCTGCAACACACGCTAGTGCGGAAATCAGGGCAAACCTATACATATAATTAAGACTATGTATTTTGTCCAATAAAGAATTTAATTGAATATTGATTGCGTAAACTTGGTAAATTGCTTTTATCACAGCGTCAAGGGACTGCAGACGTCAGTATTTGTTATTAATTTCAACTTTATAGCTGCACGCGTTTCTTAGAAAATAGGAAGGCAGGCGGACAATGAAGTGATTCTATAAAGATTCTTTCCTTTGAAGATACGGAACCTTAAAAATGATTGAGGGCGTTTCAATACATTCTTTTCGGGGAGGGAAGTGTAGGCGGGAGCGTTGGCTGTGTTTCATCTCCTACCGCAAAGATCTTCAGTCCGGGCTAGTCGATAGTAGGGAATCTAATCCAGATTCCTTCCATGCCCAGAATCCCTACAGAGAATCAATTAGGTGCCCTCCCATATGAAACTTGTGTTCTTTCCACACAAAATTATCGCCATCTTGCGTCGGGAGCTTTTGACAAGATGTGTTGATGCTACTTTTCCAAAGAACCGGGCAAGTGCGAGCTACGATCGCGCACAACGGGTTCCGTACCAACACGTAATACTTTAATACCAGGATATTTAAAGATTTATACTTTTCCTAAGATTTCTTTCCATTTTACAAATTCGCTGCTGTTTATTACCAATTTTCATGAATCTAGGTCAACGGGAATCTCCCTATAGGTTTTGAATTCCCTTACAGGTGGGAAATGTGACATAAACGGCCCATATCTTGTGATTGCCCATATTCAGAGGGTAAATTTTTTCACAGCTTCAAGGGACTACAATACCTCAGTATTTTATAATAATTTCAACTTTATAGCTGTGCGTGTACCCAAGAAAAAGTGTCTTGACAGACAGACTTACAGCGAAGTGATCTTATAAGGATTCCTTGTTTCATTAGCAGCTACGGAACCCTAAAGAATGAATAGCTTTATCGAATTGCATAGGAGGCGTTATAGATGTGCTGGGAGATTTATCGGAATGTGTGAAAGAATGGGGACACCGCGATATTGTTATATGTACATAGGTACCAAAGTAAAATAACTTTGGTACAAGTTAATAACACCAGTCTCACAATAAGTTTTTTTTTTTAAAAGAATATTAGGAATACTTTTTAGGTATGTCTAATATTCCCCTCCTACTAAGCTTAAATTAAAAGCTTGTATTAGAAGTGGGTGCGACAATACCCCAACAGCGGTGGGGTTTGAACCGGGTACCTTGCGGATTTCAGTCCATGCCTTGTACCGTTGAGCTATTGAGGCTCAAAATGACTCATAATGAATTTTATATGACTATAATTGTTTGCTTTGTCAGGTGAAGGTATTAGCGGCATGGAGAACTCTGATAGATGGGAGATAGCTGGTTCAGCGTGGGGCCTAGATACAGGCCAGTTAAGGCCAAATGGGGAAGTACCACGACCTACGGTAGTAGCCAGCAACGATCAGACAGGAATAGGAACGAGTGCACTATCGGCTCGGTCAGCGTCCAGGTCACATCAGGGACTGTACCGGTGTATAGCTGACAATGGAGTTGGACCACCCCTTGTTAAACATGTGAACGTGACTGTACATGGTAAGTACATCATCTAACATCATTAACTGATAATTAGGTAAATTTTTCAACATTACACGACTTCGCCATGAGCTCTGATTTGAACACTACATCCCTATACATTGTATGGTTGACCAAGAAATTGGTTTGCCGCCCTAAGGTCGAATGTCGTTTGCACGTCAATTAGTTATAAGGCTTGTTTTTGCTTGTTATGCGTTATGTTAATTTCTAACAATAATCCTTTGCAAAATTTGCTTTAACAAGGAGCTGTCGTCCAAAATGGTAAAGCACTTTCTTGGTCGTCTTTACCTAACATAGGTACCCAAACGTTGGGTGAATTTTTCTACCAAAGTAAAAGTTTTTGGTATTTCGATGTGATTTGGGAAGAAAATTTACCTTCACAAGTTCACTTTACTGTATATCTTCGTTGATTTATTCAAATTAAATGTCAGTTCAGTTGAGTCATATTCAGTGCGATTTAATCTAGGTGCACAGTAGTTGTACCTGGCTGGATTTGCTGCTGAGTGGACTGTAATTTTGGTGAGGGAGTGACTATACAGTCACTCCCCGTGCCCCCGTTATACTTCCCGTTCTTGTACGCGTATCTATTAAACTGTACCACGGATTTTAATGTGGTTTTCAGCAATAAACTGAGTGATTCATGAGGAAGGTCTATATATATAATCAGGATTTCATTTTGTGGGGACACGAGTAGACCGCAAAGAAATTCCAAAAATATCGAAAAAAGGATTTGAAAGTGAAATGAGTGCTTAGAATCCTGTCCAGTTAGAAGTTATACTCGTTTTTAAACTGTATTTGCACAATTATCACTATATTTATGTTATCACTATCAGAAAATACCGTTTCAAATGTATATCATTGCTTAGAGAAATTGATGTTTTGTTTCCACAGAATATTATGTGGAATTCTTTTTTTCTTGTAGATAATTTCAATACAATTCTGAACAATTTTAATAGTTAGCGTCGGATTTTGTGTTTAAGATTTTCGGTAAAAAATTATGTGTTTTAATGAGCGTGTTGTTGTGGTTTGCGCAAAAAAATACAGGTTAATTAACAACAGAGCAATCTATCTTTAATTAAAGAATAGTATATTATTAATATAAACATATGTATCAGATAAACATATAATGTTCTATATTAAAAAACACAAAGTTTGACATATATATCGCATGCTTCATAATAAACTGACCTAACTTAAAAAAGCTGATTTTTGGGAAATCGGAAAAAATGTTTTGTCGTTTACGACTTATTCCGCTTATAATTCGCTATAAACGTATTTGTTAAATAACTTTCGACATTTTTGTTCGATTTCGTTTAAAGTGATTTTCCTAATGAGTTTTTAGCATATTCTATCAACATGGAAAATTTCAAGTCTCTACGTCTAATAGTTTGGAAATGCTAAAAGTATAGAAACAAATTATGTATTTCAATAATTGTTAATTAATGATATTTAAATGTTATTTTATTATTTGTTTGTTTTTTTAACTAAAAATTTATTATAGTCAAAAATACAGAAATATACGAATCTCAGTGTCATATGGAGATATTGAAATAATTCTTAGATTGGCTGATAGGGAATCTTGAAACAAAGCTGTCTGCATCATTAACTCACTTTAGACCTAAAACGTAATCAATCAGTTTACTACTACTTGTGCGATATGGAGGAATAAATATTGTATTGTCTTCTCTCTTATTTTGTTTGATTTCAATTTAGAGTTTCCGATAGAACTTAATACATATTTTTAAAATGTTATGCCCATTCATGAGCAATTTCAGCAAAATTATTTCAAACATGTCTTTTTAAATTTCAGATTTTGCTCGAAAATATTCTACCAGCTATTACAACGTAAGATGGCGATACTAGACTCACTGATGTATAATTCTATGCCGGATATTGTTGGACCCTGAATCCACTCTATTTTTTAAAATATTGATATGAGTCGTGCAGTAAAAAAGAACCCTGTTCCAAGCTTGTTTCAAGTTCTGCTCTTTACACTATTTCATACTGGTTTATGATTTCTCATCAAGATTTTTACTTCTTCCTCTTCTTTTTTTCAAAAAGAACTTATTTAATATTTATTTTCTATAATACCGTTTAAAAGTTTTAATAGTTTTAGTTATTGAGTTTTAATGTTTTATTTTTGGTTTCATTTTGTATTGTTAATTTTTTTTTCACAGTGGAAACTTTACTGATTTATGTTTTTGTTTTTTTATACTAATTTTATACGAGTGGAAGAAACATCAATTTTTATAAACTCGTCTTTTTCATTTAAATTTACTTAAGATATGCCTAATATTCCCATTAGCCCTACTACTAAACGTAATGCTTGTTTCAAAAGTGGGTACGAAAGATTAAATGTGGTTTTGAACCTTATTCATACGGATTTCAGTCCACCCCTACCGCCGTTGATCTATTCAGGTATTAATTGTAGTTTTTAAGATCTCTAAAAATGACTTCTATATATATATATATATATACTTCTAAATAATTAGAGTTTCGCAAACAGAAATAAATACCCTCAAAATTTAAAAAAAACATCACAGAATTCACGCAGACAAAGTCACGACATACAGCTAGTTTTTAATAAATAAGGAATACTAGTATGTTATCTGAAAGTATTTTATTTGAATAATGTATTTTTTTAAATACCTATTTTGTATTTAATATTTAAATAGAAAAAGCAAATTAAAGTATTTTGTATTTTGCATTTGAATCATAAAAATTTACAAACATAAATGAAATGCAATACAATTGCAGAAACAAAATAAAAGATTGCAGGACATTTCACGGCGGCACGAGCCTTCTTTTAAGGGTAGTGTAGCTACTCCTGAGTCAGAACTGCTCTGCTCTTCCATAAAACCGTATAAAATAATGTAAACTATATTAATATAAGAAAACAAGCTTAAATAAACCATTAATTTTTTTAAACAATTTAAATTAATACACTTTAATTTAAATTACGTGTATGTTTTTGTATGTGTACATCTATGTATATGTGTGTGTGTTGTTTGTATTTCATTATATTAGTGTATTTTATTATATTATAGAATTAAATAGTGTCGTAATTCAACTTCATAGTAATATTATACTTAAATAATAAAAAGTATAGGAACTTTATAGATTTTGTGGTCAACAAAATCTCTCTAATGTACAGGTTTTAGTATTATAATTCATTTATAAAATAGCTATTACATTTAACGAAAGAAGTTAATGATTGTACGTCCCGCGGTTTTTAGTATTCCGTGTTAGGTGACCTTTCACTATTATTAATATATTTTACACAAACACACACACAAAAGTTGAGCGGGAAATTTAGTTCGGCTTGTAACAGAGAGTACACTACACTACTTTCCGATGGAAATTATTAATGTTAGTTTAAGTGTAGTTTAAGAACTTTGTTCTCGTTTTGTGGCGGAGTATTGGAAAAGTCATGTAATTGAATGTCGATTAAAGAATCGGTCAAGTGCAAGCAGCGAAACAACTTCGGACAAACTTCTGATGAACACTTTGTAGGTCGTCCTTCCAAATTAATACACAATACAACATAAAACAGTTTTTGTTAGAAGGAATATTATGAATGCTTTATGTTGTGTTTGGCTCTTAGGTGTGCATTCCAATGTATATCATATTGCGGATAAAATGTTGCGGTTTGTATGTATGTCTATAGAATGAGATCTTTATCTATATAATTATTAAATAGATAGATTTATAGAAACTACACAACGTGCAAAAGTAACTTTTACAAACTCACGTGATATCTTTTCTCTCTCATTATAAATTAAGAAAGATACTTATTTATAACAGATTTAAATGTAAGCAAATAATAATTCCGTTACTTTTGCTTTTCTAGTTTAAATATTAAGGTATTTAAAAAAAAAATATGTTTTTTTTATAGGACACAGCTCTATGCTTTTCTATGTTTATAGTCAAATCAAGTTGGTGTAATAGTGAGACATTTTTTCCAACGGTTGGAAAACCTCTGGTTATTTATTTTTTTTAATTGAAATAGGATCGAATCTGCAAGAATTAAGGACTCCTTTTTTTTTGGGATGGAGTACCTAGATTCTAGATTTCAATAGTATATAAGTTTATTGTAAATGGAATGGGGAATTTACAAAAATATATACTTTAATAATATTAGCTAGAACTGTATCACGGTTAAAAATTAAAATAAAAAAATTAAAAGTTGTTTTTTGAAGGATTTTATAAACCTATATAGCTTTTTTTTTTCAGAAAGGTACCATCAGTTTCTAAAACATCCGAAATTCAAATTATTTTTTAAGCCTTTTTTTTTCATTCTTTCGATTTATTCAAACACGATACATTTCCAGAATCAAAGTATTTTTTTAGTACCAACATACCCTAAAAACGTTAACCAAATATCCTTCTAGGGCCGATACACATAGCTTAACGTCCTATACCCTTTTTGCTGTAAATTCAGACCTTTGGCATTAATTTCCATGAAAAATCTTTTAAAATAAGATTTATCTGTTATAAACGTAAATTAAATAAACAAGAAACACTTCATCGGATGAAATATATATGCCTTAGAGACCGGATACAGATTTATCAAGAGCTTTCATAATATTTTTAAATAGTAAGTGCTGAAAATATGACAAAACTTTAAGTATATTTCTTCTGATAATGTTTAAAAAAAGTTGCTAAAACTCTGTATTTTCTTTTTAAATATCCAAATTTATCAAAAGTTTCTATTAGAAAACAAAAGATAGTCCTCTTTTGTAAAAGTAAAAAAGACAAAGAGCCTTTTGGCGCAGTTAGCAGTAATACTGCCAGCTACTCCAGGGTAGTGGTTTCGATTCCTAATCTATATTAATAGATGACATTAGGCCGTGAGAATGGCCTAGCGGTGTTCGTCAAATTTTATGAATTTCTACCCTTGTATAAGAAAATGTGTTTGATTTATCAGCGCTCGAGGCCGGACCTTCCGCTGGCTATAAATTTTATTGTGTTATGATTTAGCGGCAAGCATGCGAGTTTATGGTAAACATTTTACTTTGTGTATTGTTGCGAGATTTATTCAGTGAATAGCAGATGTTCGCGGCTGCGTTGTGGTTTCAAAAGTTGTTCAGTTTTTTAGGTTTTTCAGAAGGAACCAAAGCCGCTCCCCTGATTAATTAAACGTCTATCGCTCACGTTTAAAAATATCTACCAGTATCTTAAAAATCAAAGCCATCTATCAACACTGTTTGTCAAGATCCATTTAGAACTGTTTGACGAATTCCAATGACTTTAAAATTTAACATACCAGAAGTCTTATGATGCACATTGGGTATCCTGTTTTCTTTCAAGTCTCTAGTTCATACCAGTTTGAAATTACCAGAAGTAGCGAGTTTTACAAAGATATTGTACTAGGAAATCCCTAGTAAACTAGTACTACTAGTGGAAATCGCAAGGTTGTAGATTTAAAGATATCGATGTTTGAAGAAAAGAAATGCAAAAGTGCTTTTAAAAAAGTGCTTTTTTGTTGCTTCTACTGATACATAAGCTTTTATACTGCATACATATTGCGTTTGACGCTATCAAGCAAAGTGTGTACTTTTTAAATTCTAGTCAACTGGCCTGTTGGTGTAGTGGGCAGTAACTCTGCCTTCCTGCCTGCCTTTAAAACGACTTTTCAACTTACGCGTGAGTTATATCGGTATTGCCCAACTAGTTTCGAACCCATCCGAGGTCCTTCTAGAATCTAGCTAGATATAACATACCACCGCCCGATATAACGTACGCGTAGGTTTTATAAGTATGAATTGCGCACACGTAAGTCTAAGTTCTAGTGTTTAGTTATAAACAAATAATATTCAAATATTCACTAACCAACTAGCGATACTAGCGATCGCACAGACGACTGTACTATCAGAAGTATCGCATATGCGATGCTGGCCTTTGATTTTTAAAGTCACTTTTTCACTCTTTTTCGGAAACACTGGAAGAAGCTACTTTTCTCTCGGAAATGATATATATATATACTATAATTTCATTAGAAAATGACCAACTAATACGAATCTCGTAAAGCCAGGGCAGATCGCTAGTTTATTGTACTATAAAAGGCACAAAACCTTGGCCATATTAATCTCGTAAGATCTTGTTTATTTAACGAAGAGCATTGTGAGGGAATATCCTTTGAAGAAGTTATTCACGTTGCAGGATATTCTTAAAGAACTGAACTTTCAAAGGAAATGAATTCGCAAAACGGGATAGGCTTCCGCGTAAAGGATTCCGGGAGAAATTTTCAACGGAAAAACTGTAGGTAAATGAAATTGCGTACAACGGAACTATATTTTACCGACTCTCTATAAAAGGGAGGTTATAAACACCTTGCTGTCACTCAATACCTTTGTTACTAACTGCACTAACTTCTCTACATAGCGTTATCCCGGTCTAGATTCAGGGTCCGCTTAAATTGCAGAGGATGTTGATGTGGGGCGAGATAAAATAACCATCTGCCGTCTGACATCATCCTCAGAACCCCCCCCCCCCCCCTCTATTTATACTTGTCACATTTAGTGATACCAGGATGATTCCTAACTTTTTAATAAGGCTAATAAACATAATAAATCTTTATTAGAAACGTTGTTACATCACTAATAACAGAGTCACGTCTATATTTGATAAAAGGGGCCCGCCTTATAAAAACAGCTCATTTAAAGATAGTAGACATACGAAATTTAAAACATTAATAAAAAAAAAGTTATATAGTAAGTTTGAAAATTGAATTAGCGTCAAGGTGTAAATAAGTAATGTGAGTATTTTGAATGTTTTGTGTGTGCGTGTGAGTGTGTGTGCGTGTGTTTATGGGAGTGTTTGTGTATATTTTAATGTCTGCGTGAGAAATTATCTAACATTGTAGTGAGATAACTAAGCTTAAATTAAAAGCTTATGCTGCTAATGGGTGCGACAATACCCCAGAGAAGCTGTAGTTGTGCCTTTCGGATTTCATTCCAACTCTTCGGCCGTTCTCCTCCGATATTAATTCTATAAAGATCAATATTGGAAATTCCTTTATATACGTCTCTTTTAAAATTTTAAAAGAGCAATTTTATTTCAACAGATGAATGTCTCTGATATGCAGCGCGCATCGGCGGCAATAGCTCCTAATGTGGGTGGAATTTGCAAAAGTGGGGGAACAGGGATTAACGGACAGTTTCCAGTCGGCAACGATTCGCGGCACGTACTCCGAAACAAAATTACCCCGCGGCACGGCAATGGAGACCTGCCAACTCGCGTATTAAAGCACGATGATAATGAACGTGCCATCTGCTTTTTATTAAGACTAGCTTTTACCTGAAACTTGGTCCGCTTCCTTTAATACGTCGTCCTTTTTGATAATGAACGTGCCAAATTGTATATTTTGATGCAAGTGATCGTACGAATTCCGAAACAAAATTACCCCGCGGCACAGCAATTCAAACCTGCCAAGTCCTGTATTAAAGCACGATGATAACGAACGTGCCATCTGTTTTCTTTTAAAATTAGCCTTTACCCGCGAATTGGTCGGATTCCTTTAAAACCTTGTGTTTTAGTGTTAACCTTTATGCCTTAGTCTGTTTTGGTAATAAGCGTGCCATCAAGTTTTTATTAAGACTAGTTGCTGCCCGCGACTATAATACCAATTCCCAAAACAGAAGGCAGGTTTACTGCCAATTGCGTCAGTATATAACAAAGGTCAGACTACTCTCATCCATCTGAATAAAAGATTAGTCTTTTTAGTTGTTATTTCTCTTCCAGTCCATAAATGAATGGGAATGAACGAACGACAGAGTGACGAATGACATCGCAGTTCATTTGTCACGTCACAAGTCACTATATCGTGATGGACAATTGCTAGTAGTGTGGACGCTGCTGATAATTCTTTGATTTACTTTATATACATATCTACCAAATATATAGGACAATCTTATAAATAAAATTCTCGTGTCACAACGTTAGTTACCATAATCCTCCGAGACGGCTTGACCGATTTTTATGATTCAGGATACACATTTTATTAAGTATAAAATAAAAAGTCACTAACGATTGTTTACCGATAAAACCTTTTTTATTAAAATATATTTAATTTTTAATTAGAAATCTCGCCATGATTACAAAAATGGATTGTAGATATTGACTAGAAATCGCCTTTTATTATAATTACGACTAGCTGCACCCCTTGACTTCGCCCACACTGAACTAACTGAGGGATTTTGTTAAATTGAAGGATTTTATTTTTTGTGCGGAATCCTATTTTTTCCTGATTTTTTCAAAAAGTAAAATAGCCTATGTTATTCCTTATAGCATCAGCTATCTGCCAGTGAATAAAATTTTAATCTTAATTATACTAATAATGATTTAATACTGTTATTGTCACCTAAAATATAATTCACACGCCATTTTATGATAGGTTGTAGTCGCTGTTATAACTTTAAAACCTATAAATGTAGCATATGACCCGTGAATAAATGAAATAAGAGATAAGAAAAAAAATAAGAAATAATAGAGCCGTTTCGGAGAGTCCCCAGAAAAAACAGACAATCTGATAGACAGGCAAACAGACAGACAAAAGATTTTAATTAGCGTTTTTGTCATAAATATCGTTGACATATATAGTGATACGCAATTTATTAAAAAATTAACATTGCCGTAACAAATAGACACTTCAATTTTATTTATATTTATATATAGACAAAACTGTGTATTTTAAAATTAAGATATCCGAATACTTATTATTCTATACAAAGTATTGTGATACCAGTATGCATTTAACAGTATGACTAAGTATGTAGAGGTCTGTGCCAAAATTCTCAGCATCTTTAAGCCTGAAGGCTTAAGTCGCTCGAATGGCACAAGGCCAGACCACCTATCCTTGTTTCCTGGCGCCTAGGTTACAGGGCAATAAAGGATGTGATACATACATTTATCAAATCAACATCATTGCGTATGGCATCCTGCATGGATCAAAATTTCAAGTCTAGATCCCTTAACCACACCACTGCTGCTGCTGTAAAAGAGTGCAACTCGGATATGCCGCCATGGAGAAGACGGACAAGGTACTCGTTCACCACATGCGACATGGTTTGATCTGGTGCTCCGCAGTCACATGGTGGTGAATCTATTAGTCCCCATCTGTAAAGGTGGTGATTCGATTTTCCGTGGTTGGTCCGGAAAGTGTTTAGGGCTGTCCGCGCCTTTAAATTTATCAAAAAATAAAGGTGAACAAAATTGCGAATAACAGCCGTGTTTTAAATATAATATTTGAGTTTGCCATAACGGAGTATTTCAGCAATCCTATTGAATGTCACGTTTTCCAAACATATATTTGAAACTAGTGAATTGGAGGATTTACTTCGCTTTCTATTGTCAAAATAACGAATAAATACTATTGACAAATATGCATATTTTATTACAATATTCTTTTATGATTAATACAAAAACTTTTTCAAATATGAAGAATACCCTTCGCGAAATAGACTGTCCCGATATTTACTTGTTTACTACTGAATGTTTGTGTAATTTCCTTGTATCAGCGGCAAAAGAATTTTTTTTTTTCGCACAAATTTTACCACTTATTCTCAGGGCCTGTATATTATTTATTTTCATATTCCTTCTGCGCAATCAACGCCAAAAATTGGTCAATGGCGGCATCCCATCAGCATTAAGACAACCAAACAGAACTCCGTCAGCTGCATCCTGATATTAAGATGTTACCAGTACTTAAGTTGACAGACAACATCATGCTCTACCGCCCCCATCGAAGCAGGTTTTCGCATCATTACACCAAGGAAGCCGTTATTATCGCCATATTGAACGTTTCAATTCCATTATATAATAAATTTCACGTGTGGGCGGGCGGGAGATTAACTTGTCTGGAAAAGCGAAATGCGCGATACCAAAACAATTTAATGGAAATCGATGTTGGGTTAGATAAGTGCTTTCGATAGCATTATCAAGTTGGAATTTTCCGCTAGAGCCATAAACTAATTAATTGTAATTAATTGAAACTGTCGAATACACCCAAACAATCACACGTAATTGAACCGTTTCGAACATTGGATGGTTTAATTTACAGATAAATGTATTTAACTTTAAAATCCACTTCTACTAAAGATAATTAAATGTTAGGCTCCTACTTCACTGTGACGCCACGTCGCCAGCTACGTCGCCATAGTTATCTGCAGTTGTCAAATGAGTAACCAATAATAATCGTGGCTACGCTTCTACCTGTCCTAAATTTTAATATGATTGTTTGGATACGTAAGCGGCGACGTCGCCATGGCGTTTCGGTGAGGTAGGGCTTTTATTCTTTAGTATATAATAATTAATTTCTTCATAAATATAAAATCGAATAAAATAAAATTAGGCTAACTTGAATTCATAACAGATACATTCGGGGAAGCCTTGGCGTACGCGACATCGCCTAAAAAATGCAGGAGAATAGGCTGCGGTGGTATCGCCATCTCAGAAGGAGGGCAGGTGGCCTCTTTCTGTGATGGCGGTTGAGATAAGTTACTTACATAGTCAGACTATGTAGGATATCTCTGCGGAGATGCTAAGTTACCTACATAGTCAGGTGACTATGTAGGTACCTTAGCACTACAACTTTTCCTGGGCGAAGGCCTAGAGACAGGTCTAAAACAAGGTGGAACGATGTAATGCTAAAGAATATGAGGATATGGCAGCTGCCAGAAACTGATCTTCAAGATGGAGTGAAGTGGAGAGTGAGAAGTAGGAAGGCTGACCCCACTACCATGTGGAATATACAGTAAAGATAAGAAAGAGAGAAAGAAATAAGGCTACCGTGAAATTGGGATAAAGAATTTCGATTACATGAAAGAAACCTAGAAGTTTAAATAAGGATAGATTGGAGTTGAAATTAGATTTGGATAAGTTGAATATTGGCTGAGTTCAATTAAGCTGACCCGTGCCAAAAATGATTAAACTCCAACCAAACATAATGTACGGAGCTCTCAAAATTAAGTACAACTTGACCTCAACGAAGATGCCAAAATGTTGATCCAATTATCTGGATGGCGAATGCTTAACCTGCAAACAGGAAATTTATGTTTCATAACGTCAGGCGTTGCTATTGTTATTTTTAGAGTTCCGTACCTCCAGAAGAAAAGAAGGGATCCTTATAGGATCACTTGGTTGCCCGTCTGCCTATCTGTCAAGGTCCTTTTTCTCAGGAACGCGTATAACTACAAAGTTGAAATTAATATCAAATACTGTAGTCTGCGGTTTTTTAAAACTGGGAAGAAATCAACCCTCTAAATGTATACCATCCGAAGTTATGATCATTCATGTCATGTTTACAATAAATTTCCAATGGGAACCTATGTAAATTCTTGAAACTGTGACAAAATCAACCCTCTCAGTAACCACAATCAAAAAATTGGCCACTTATGTTGCATTTTCCATACTAGTACATTCGAAAAGGAAATCAAGACCCACACATTAATAAAATATTGCATTGACTTTGTCAAATTATATGAAAACTTATAATAATTACTATAAACCTTAAAATAACCAGCTTCATTATTACGTGATGATACGGAACCCTTATTTCGCGAGTCTGAATCGCACTTGTCCAGTTTGTTTACATTACAAAAGTTTGCCTCTTGTGATGTAAAAAATGGCAGACGGTTTACCTTAGCAAACATGTTATGGCTAGCTGCTCTACCAAATGCTCGCAGACGCGTTGATGGTCTTTAAAAAATGAATATTCTTCAGTAGGTCTTAGAGAACTCCAAGAATTTTTTGATTGAAAGTTGAAAACTCGAAAGTATAAATGAAACACGATATAAATTAAGGGCCCAATTAGCAGATTTAATTAACAATTTTAACAATATGCTAATAACAATCAAGTTAATCGAGGCCTTAAATATAAGACTATACTTCTATTTATATTCCTTGTTGCCTGAAATTTATACTTTGGGGAACATTCAATGATGAAACTGTATTATCTTTTCTCGAGTGGATACTTAAGTAAATACCCCATTGTAATATTGCTTCTTCACCGATTGTAAATACTGTAATCCCCCCTATAACACGGTGCTCTTATAACGTTTTAACATTTGTCTATAAATAATAATATATATAGTATTATATTACGCGCATTGGGGGCTGTACTTCCTTGTTGTACGAGGTAATCCTAAAACGCGTTTTCCTATAATGTCGAATAAATCTACCGTGTTATAGAGGGGATTCCAGTATTAAGCAATCAATCTGAAAGTTGCTGTGACATAAAAAAAAGCTATTTAAAAATCTCAAACAAATATATACTTTTACTTCATTTACGTAGAATGCACCAAACCCCTGTAATGATACTACAAATATGGCTCACCACACTAGCGTATGCACGTGTGATATCAACACTCAGCACAATGTGCTCTGATAGTTGTTACCAAGTCAACTGTTGCAACACGACTGACAACGTTTATTTTATTTTAATTTTTTTCTGAATGTGTTATGCTATTCGTCAGAGTGACCTTCACAGCGTCAAAGGGCGTGGGGTTTGGGGCGAGCCATAGCTCAGACGTTCCCGAAGCCCCGGGTGGGGCTCGCGATCGAGAGTCGGTACTTCGCAGGTGCCTCCCGTGGGGCCGAATACGCAGATACCTTGTGTGGATGAGTTATAGGACGTAAGTAGGTTGACGTCACCGAGCGCCGAAGAGCACGGAAGTTGTCGAGAACCGGGGACCACGTCAACGCCGTCGGGGACGTTGTATACCTTGTGTACAGTGTTCCACCCTACCCTATCGGGTCGTTCTCTGTTGTAATTGCGTCCTCCTCGTGGAAGACGTATTTAGGACAGCGTTTCAGATGATTTAGAGCTTGGGGATTGGGTGTGTAGTTGCAGGAGCCGGCAACTAATGTGTTGGGGTGTTTGTGGGCGTCCTCGAAGTATCGTTTCGATAGGTCTATAAAGAAGTTACCTATCGTCTGGAGCTGAAAGACTCTAAATAAAATTATCTTAAAAACTGTTATTTTAATAAAATACTTCCCGAATGTTTTTGGTATCAAATATATTTATAAGTATAGTGGCAGTGCTTCAATTTTCTAGAACAGTGTCAAAATTTAATACCCAAAAAGCCACCCGTGGCGCAAAGCCTTCGCAGTAAGCTCACACTGTTGCACATTTAAAAGGCATCCCAGCTACAGTGACTTAAAAAGTTCCCTGATGTAAATTTACATCAGGCAAGCGCGCAATACCGTGCCAAGAATTTCTGGTAACCAACTTGCATATTCACGCTATATCGCCGTAGAAACTTTTCTGTCGTAAAACTTTGCGAATATTCTTTTCTATTTAGATAAGATTATCGAAATTATTTTGTACGAATACGTGTGTAGGTATAAAAGCTAAAGTTGGTCGAGGCCTAATCAGTGGTCAGCATTTGAGTCGATTGCTAGGTTAAGTTGCTCTTGCTGCGACCGGGTGATAGATGGGTGACCCATTCTAGTACTGGTTTATATTTGATATCCGAATCTAAAACTTTTGTGCTATTTCTAGTTAGAAATTCGAAGTTGTGGAGTACAGCTAACTAGCTGTCCGCGTATGCCACTCTTATCACTTAGAGGCTTAAAAATATTTTTTGGATGAGCATTAATATTATGTTTATAATAAGACCTTAACAAATAAGGCATTATTCGAGAACAAATTTGATAAGCATAAAAAAGGTTATACTGAGCCAACTTTAAAACATAGACATATGCTGTCGTGGACTTTAATTTTGAACTTTTAAAGAGGGTCAAATTTGTCGTACATGACTTTTGCGAAACTTTAACCATTTACGCACCCCACGCAGCGGAAGCCTTCAAAGGGGAAAAAGAACCCCCGAATTTGAAACATTCTTCATTGGCGCTCCGCTCCTATTGGACTTAGCGTGATGATACATAGCCTCTAGCCTTCCTCAATAAATGACCTATCTAACACTGAAAGAATTTTTCAAATCGGATCTATACTTCCTGAGATTAGCGCGTTCAAACAAACTCTTCAGCTTTATATATATATATTCAGCTTTATGTATAGATTTCGTGGTCATAAAATTTTTGGATTCTCATGATATTTAACATAGACCGTTCCATTATATCGCAAAACCGTATTTGGCCTTTGATAAATGAGTCTTCTTTTTTAAACACCATAACCAAGAACCAATTCTGTACTAACAATAAATCTTCCTGTTTTCTCTATATATATCATTCGTGTAATGCCGTTTTGTTTTTTTAAACGTCGCTTAAGCCAAGATGCATTACTACGTTGTGTAGTGCTAATCGATTCGCGGTTCACTAATAAAACGGCACAAACAAACAGAGGTAATTTATATGTGGTCGTTTAATTTGCATCTACTGTGGCTTGTTATGAGAGTCCATTCTAAAGCCATTTATAATATCTACACACTAGCTACAACTCGCGGTTTCGTTCGCGTTGAATTCAATGTTTTTCTCCAATTTCGATGGTGTTTTTTTCGGTGGAACTTTCCCTTTTTCTCTACCTATAACATTCGTTGGACTACAAGCTCTGCAAACTGAAACAAACTGTAGTCTTAAACGTCTATGTTGTAGAGTGCGTACAGTCCAAAAATGCACCCTCCAATGTATTCAACTCTACATGCAAATTAGCATCACAATCACGAAAGCTCGCCAATATCAAAAG
>JANCMC010024793.1:9146-72037 GCA_024363005.1 Charaxes varanes
ACATGGAATTTGACACTGAAGGCGCTGTACTGATTTTGATGTAATTTATGTTTGTGTTCAAGTGGATCCACTGTGATATGATGGCTAAGTTTCGTATTTAAATATGGTGGGGGATTTTGCGATGAATAAAAAAAATTATATTGTCATAATTCGGACAAAACAATGTCTGCCGAATTTTCTACAAGTATAAAAAATATAAAGGACCATTGTGAATATTATTTTTGTTATTAAGGCAAAAAAGGTAAGCATCCACGAAACAAAAGGGGAGAGTTAGAGTTAGATAACTAATTTAATTCAACTGACACGAGCCTTTAAAGAATGCAAAGAGCAGAGCTCGGTCGATTCTAAATTTAGACCCCACAGCCGTACATTTTAAAGATTAACGCTACGAACTTGTATTATTGGGTGCACCCCGTCGTTGGCACTTGCAGGATATCTGTATGTATAGATTAATAAAGTCGAAATGTCTGTTTGTAACGTAGCCAAAAATGATTTTACTCAGTCTATATGAAACACCTCTTTCTCGCATAAGATCGGCGTGAAGTGACGGCAATGCTGTCATATTAAGTGATGGTATTGTAGTCGCGTTTCGTTCTGTTTGTGAGACTTCCCGGTGGCCTAAACCCTTATTTAAAAACCGGCAGCGCATCTGTGAGCTTCCTGATGATGCTCATGTCTAGGGGCGTCGGTAGTTACTTACCGCCTACTCTTTTACCCCTTGATATATATTTAAAAAAAAAAACAATTTTTACAACATTGATCTGTATGTCACTTGTGGGCAAATTCCAAAATACAACGAAATCTGTATAGATGTTTATTATTTTTAAAAAGAAATTAACATGTTACCAAGTATCACGACTACAAAATGTATATATAGTCAGTTTTTTGAGTGCAACTCAGAACCATCTAGTTATGACTAAAATAAACTAATGTACTATAAGTTTTTTTAATATATAAAATTATTCATTAGCTGTTGTTGATTAATTCGAAAGTAACTCTTTGTTTTATGTAGTGTGTCAATTATAGTAATTGTTACAGAGTACTAGTATTTTTTTTTGACATGAAACGTGGTCACCCTACACATTACGCAATAGTGTTTGTACCAATAAAATGGTAGCTTAGCCAGTTTTTACCCCTGCCTGTTATGTTCATAGAGACACGTTGAATAATTCAACCGTCGGTCGGGTTGTTAGCTGTGTCAGATAAAGTTGTTTGACAAGCAAACTAAAAGTTTGTTGGTAAAAAGAGAATTAATTTGCTTTATTTACTGACTCAACTTGAACATAATGCAACAAACCTCGTTATATTCAAGTTATTCTCAAATATATTATTGAAGCACCAACTTCTAGCTTTACGCTTAGTTAAAAAAAAGTAATGGTCATATTCGAAAACTCACACGTTTTTAACCGACTTAAAAAAAGGAAGAGCTTCTCAGTTCCACAATGTTTTTTTATATGTATGTTAAGCAATTACTCCGCTATTTATGAACCGATTTTGATGACGATTTTTTTTTGGTAGAACATACTCCAGAGGTAATCCTATATAAATTTTAGGAATATCCATATTGGTCGAGCGATTTTTAAGAAATCCGCAAAAGTCAATGATGATGAACATATACATCGTGTTTTTGTTTATACAGAAACTTCACCTGTCATTAGAGCATTGCCTTAAGTTAGCCTGCCCGTGTCATACATATTAGAAAATGCATCTCCTTTCCTCTACAAATTTAATTTTATGTTTAAATAAAAAGATAACCGCCTTCAAAAAATAACAAGTAAAAAGCGAAAAATTATTAGTACTTTCATACGATTTTAGTAGACACCTACAGATGTGTTCAAATAGGTGCCATCGACTTATCGGAGACCATAAGGTCTCCACTAAATCCAAATAGTTGGCTTGGTACCAACTTCAACACATCAGTAGGTGTCAACTAAACGTATGATAGTACTAATTATCTTTTGCTTTTAGCAAAAGTATTGAAGGCGTGGCGTTTTTGAAGGCGGTTTCATTTTTATTTAAAAATATTTTAGTGATCAATTATTTCCATCTGTACGAAAAAACAGATTGAAAAAATGAAATAAAAGCGGCAATCGTAAGTATAGGAAACAAAAATGTCTTTGTTTTATACGTAACGACACGGAAGAGTTTTCACTTGTCAGGAGTTCGCAGAAGGGATGTGGCTGAAAATTGCCGCGGCTCCCCCGGGGGAACTCCGGGTGTGATCCTTCGCAGGTGTCATGACTTATTGCGTCGTTGCACCGGTTTCATGGCCCGTGAACAGGTTCTATTATTGTCGGGAATAGTTTTCGGAATTGCGCGAAAACGTGACGCTTTTCACATACTATATTGCTTACCTAAAGTATGGAAATGGGTGATACCTAAAGAATGGTTGGGATCGTTGAATGGTCGTTGTACACTGCTCAGATCAGGGAGCGAGGAACCCTTGCGAAATTTACCCTTTAAGAAGACAATCTTAACATCGCAATCCCATCACGGGTTTATCATTTCTAAAACATGAACGTTTTAAAAGATTAGGAATAGTTTAATATTTCTGTATCCCCTCCAATTCAGCGGTTGTGTTAGGAGTGGATGGGACAATAGTCCAGCAGGGTCAGAATCGAATCAAGAACGAAAATATTTCAATTTGCCTTTTCTGCCGCTGAGCTACCCATGAACGTTACATGATTAGAGGTAGCGCCACGCTCTCTACCTGCCACTAACTGCCATAAAAAAGTTTCTAAATAAGTAAAGAAACAGCCTTTGGTATTAAGAAATCTGTGACTTTTTGCCTAAATAGAAGTATCTATATAGAAAATCGCTCAGTATGTCTGTAATGTTTACGGCACACTTAATTAATTACGATACTAGAACCAAAAGCTACCGTTATGGTGGTTAACACATGGAATTCCGGCAATTTGTCGTTCATTAACCTAACTTTAACGTCTTAGAATTAGCCAGTTCAGTGTAAGTTAGCACTATATAATTACTGGATAAAGTTAATTGGATGTTGAAAATTGATTACAGATTGGTTGTAATTTTATTACGGTAATATCGATTTGGGCTTGTAATATGATATAATGGCTTTATTCTGTGCATAGACTAGGACTGCCTGAAGGAGTTACATTTACCGTAAAAAAAAACAAGGCAAAGAAAGTCAAAATCTTTTATTCATATAGACTTTTTGTAGGGTCTTATGAACGTCATATGTATAAGATTATGACGGTTTTGTTTTGTTTTTTTTTACTAGTAGAAATAATAACCCAAATTCTTGTGCCCTGAAAACCTAAGTAGAAAGGATTTCTTATATAAATGATTGTATTTCGCTATAATAATAGCATTAGAAGCAAAAACGTAGTATAAAATAATATGATGTCTATGTCAAAACTTTTATAAATCTATACATTGAAACTTGAAGAAAAATCTTTTGGTAACATGTCATGAAAATTGCACTGAAGCGACGAAAAAGTATACAATTTGGCACAATTATATTTCATACTTTAAGTAGAAGAGGGTGTGCGAATGCTATTATTATTACAAAATATTATTAGCATTATGAATGTATTAAATTATGAAAATTGTTGCTGACAGATGATACAGGAACGTTATGGCGGCGTCTACGATCGTGGACGCCGTCGGATGGACTGCGCATGGCTGGCACTGGAATTATAGCGAACGAGATAGGCACGTCTTGTTAGAAAGAGTCGGCGATAGTGCTATCTCGCTCGCATTGACATGAAATTATACTCGTGTAGGGTACGTACTAGTGTCGGCCTCCATTATGTAGATAAGGTTGTGCCAAATTGTTGGACGGCACGTTCCCATGATGTTTTTGTTGATTCCGGTAGATAATAAGTGCTTGTGTGATTATACGATCTACGAGAAGATTATTGGCAAGTTGGTGTATTATTAATCCCTAAATTAATAAAACCCAGAAAAGACATCAACGTGTCCGCTACAAAAATAAAACCTCACGCACACCAATGCAAAACGATTTATACACACACGTGTAAATTTTACGCTAACATTGTGTCAAAGCGTTGTCACGACGACCTTCTGTATATTAATTATCAAATATAACGATATCATTGTACAAAGACTTAAAATTTTTAAATAAGCATATAGTATGCAAATGTAAAGATTTGTGGGAGAAGTTCAAATAGTCGGCGATCTGTAGTTGTTATGATTATGCTATATGTTACATTTTAAACGATCATAGTAGCACTTGCATCAATCAAAGGGGTGTCGCAACCGCGGAAGCTGGTTCGCATTCCGTACTAAACAGTCCGATCGTAACCATGCTCTGGCAAATTATACATCGAATCAGATTATTGTGGAGAAAGTGCGATTATAAACATAATTACTCTATATAATTGGAAATGCAGCGCGCGGGACTAGATTAAGAGTTATAAACCGTAACGATTAAAGAAAAACTTAACTCCAGGATTGCCGACAGAAGCGAAAACTAGTGCTGGTAACAGTGACGGTGCTGCGAATTTAGTGGGTTTTTTCCCATCTCAAAATCGTACAACGCGTCTAGATAAGTTGATGTATTTATTCTTGTTTTTTTTTTTAAGTTAATTCAAATTGTTTTCCTTGTTTTAGCACCACCTAATCATTTTTGTAATAAAAACTTTATACCTACTATACATTCGGTTGCCGGGAACAAATGGCTATTTAGCGATAAGGCCGCCGATTGTACCTGCAGTACTTTAACAAGTACTGCAGGTACAATCGGCACAATATTTATTCTTAATAATAACTTATTAAGAGTAAATATTGTGTAATATGTATTCTTGTGGTGTGCAATAAAGAATATTCATTCATTCATAAGTCTACACTTCATAAATTATTTTAAAATAAAACGGAAACCGCCTTCAAAGAACGCCAAGGAACTAAAAAGAAAAAAAAACAGGCACTTTTATACGATGTGCTAGGCACCTATTGGTGTGCTTAAGTCGGTGACATTAGTGTAGCGAGGAACCTGCCTTCTGGCCTTCTCCTTTTGTTGATGTCGTTTATAAAGTGTTAAGTAATCTTAAGACACCCTATATTTTGATTTCACTTATTATATTTATAAACTTATAAATAAATAAGCTATGCTATATAATTTAAACTTCATATAGTTATAAAATACTGATTGTACCCCGCGAATTCATCTGCACGGGCCGCTCGTATAACTTACAGGTTTAAAAAATAGTTTTTGAATAAGGATTAATATGTTATTTATAAAAACACCTCCACAAATATTGCATTATTATATAGAATCATATATATGATATATAGAACAAATTTGGATAGTATAAAAGAGGCACTACTGGGAAGGAACCTTTAAAGGGGAATAACTCTGACATGCATGATTTTTGCGAAATTTTGACCTTTTACGCAGCGCACGCAGCGGATCGCGTGATGATATATAGCCTTCCTCAATAAATGGGCTATCTAATACTGAATGAATTTTTCAAATCAGACCTGAGATTCGCAAACAAACGAACAGACTTTTCTGCTTTATACATTAAGTAATAAAGTATAGCCTAGCGATCCGCCCCGGTGAAATTTGAAATTGCCACAGGTGAAATATGCACTGTGTATTATGTATGTAACCCATTAAAATCCGTTGCGTGGTTTAAAACATCTAAGTTTATAAGAACGGCAAGCCACCTTTGTAAAGATGCCGATTTAAATAAAGGATTAAGAATTATTTTAGATATCTTTCATTTCTGTTTTACTTAATGGTGACATTTCAGTATTTCCTTCCAGATAGTCAAATTTTACATCTGTAACACAAAACCTGTACAACATTTTCAAAAGCTCTCGCCCTCTCTCAGAAGTAACTTTGATGTAAGATATTCCTAATCTCAGTATCACAGGAACAAAACAAATCAAAAACAAAAGCGCTCCGAATCGTGGGAAGCTGCGGGCTACATTCGATAATGGTATACTTGATTCTGGTTGTTATTTGGACGGTGTTATGCAATAACGTGTCAACCCACTCTAACTTCAATTCGAGAAATTGTCATAAATGTCATTAGATGGTTTCATAATATGTTAAAGAACTTACACTTATAATAAATTATAATTATTACCCGACCGAGTTTATTGCGAGCTCCTAATGATAGGAGATGGGCGCATTGGGCCTCTTGTAAAATAACATTCTAAGCAGAGCCTCAATAGCTCAACGATATAAGGTATGGATTGAAATCCGCAAGGGGCAAAATGACAATCTTACATAGTATAAAATAAATTAGCTTCAAATACTTGTACGCGTAGATTTTAACTACGTAACGGATTTTAATGCGGTTTTCTTTAATGAACAGAATGATTCTAGAAGAAAGTTTATATTTACAATACACGCATATCTATATTGTTTCCGTACGAAACCGGGGAGGGTCGCTTGTAAAAAATAACATCAGATTAAAAATGAGATATTAAAATTAATCAAGGAATAAACCTAGTAAAGCTGGTTCATATTTGAGGAAGGTACCTAGAAGACTAGCTGCATTATCTCGTTGAATAGCGACGCTAATTCTTTGCGACAAACGAGCCAGTTTCGAGTCATTCGTTGATACAGGCGCGCCTATATTTCTTTTTAAACATAACTGACTTTAAGGCCCCGTGGTATTTAATGTTAGTTAAATTAAATCATTAAAGTAATTAAAAATGTATACATAAAAGCAAAAGGTCACCTAAAAGGAAATCTCGAAAAACGCGAGACGTACAACGATAAAATAGGAGGCAAGGAGGTTGTTTATAGTTAGTGGAAGTCCACTAAAAAGGATTTATACTTATTATAAAACGGGTATTAAGTTAACGCGTATGTGGCAATCCCGATATAACATACGAGTGAGTTTGAACGAAAGTCTTAAGTTCTAAAAGTCACCGCAACACAGTTGTTACTTCTGCAAGATCATCGTTTCAATTTGTTTGTACCACCTATGTTGCAACAGTTCTAAAATATAAAAAAAATAAAAATAAAAGAGAATTTTTCGATAAAGTCAGTTTGGGGGCTTCCTCGGTGCTCCTAAGTAAGTGCTCTCACAATTTTAAGTTGACGAAGAAGCAGATCCATATATGTATAAAACAAACTACTTCATTAGCGTTCGATAATATTGATATCAAAATAGCTTAACAGAAATCTTACTACTTACTACAAAATACTCACTGAATCAGTTCTCTGAATCACTTGTTGAATAACAATAATATTGTAATCTGGTTAATTATTGGGCCAATGTAGAGTCATGATAATCGGCAGCTCCTTAGGCAGACTTAAATCTGATACGTCTATGTTGCTATACTCCCTGCAATATTTTTAATTTTTTTTTTGCAAAATGAAATCCAAGTACATCGCGGTCAAAAGATTGGGAAATATTGTCCTAGTAGGTATTAATATCACTATCAATAAAGCATGTTTAGTGACGGTTATTATAAGCAATTATCTATAGTATGGTAATTATTTGAAATTACAAGGTTTTTGTTATTTGAATAAGTTTTTAGTGCGATAGAGTCTCACTGTTACGTGCGGTTATCCTTCTCATAGTATTCCTCTGGAATAAAGTTGGCATAGTAGTTCCGATATTTCTTGCCAAGTTCATAGAGTTGCATTTTGCCAGTCTGTAATCAAATAACATTCATTAAGCATTATTATGTATTAAGATTAATATAAAAGAAGAGCCTAGAACCTTTGATACAAAGTGGAATGTCACTTAAACCAAAATCTCATAAACCACATGAAGTATAAAGATGAAAATTGGCAAGAAGGTAATTTACAGTAAGTATCTGCTTAGAACAGATTTTACCAGAATAAGCAGATCTAAATGCAGGTTTAAAAAATAAGTAATTTTACATTGACAAAGTCACAGAAAACAGCTAGGATGTTATATTTTTAACAGTATATTATATTTTTATTTTAATATTAATCGAAAACTATAATTATGCAGTATAAAACTAAAAAATATCAGTTCAAAGATCTTCTTATCATATCTTTGAAGTCAAATGTTCCGCTACGACAGTTTAAGTGGGAGCATTTAGAAAGTCCAGTCCATTAACATTTATCTCGATGATTACAGTGAATCTTTAAATTATAATGACGTCATCATATTGGTAAACTATAATTGATTTCTCAGTTTCTCAGTTCGAAAACCCATTTTTTGGTTTTTATATAATAGCTAGTTGTTATCCGCGATTTCCTCCACGTAAAATTAGGGGAAAATTTTTAGCGTGATTATATAATAGCCTATAGCCAACCTCGATAGATAGGCTATCTAACACTGAAAGAATTCTTCAAATTGGAACAATATTTCCTGAGATTAGCACGTTCTAGCCAAGAACCAAACTACATCTATATTATATAAGAAAATGGTTTAGTAAATATATGAAAATATTAAGATAATTGAAAAAATATAATAAGATATTCTAAAATTTAATTTTTAGAATACTTGTTTAAGTTACAACAGCAGGTGGGTTGAACTCCGAAGGGAGGTTTTATATGTTAAAAAATCAATGGTGTGAATTAAAATATATATACATAATTTAATTAAAATCAGTATTTATTACCTTTTTAATCTGTGAATTTTAATATTGTCAACTCCTAAAGTACAACAAAAAGCAAGTAAGCTGTTATAAGCATAAATCTGCATTTATTTAATTTTCTCCAACATTGTAACAGTAATAAAAGCAATAGGAATTTAATTGTGATCATTAATTTATAAACTAAATATAGTATATTGCATAGTCGTAGCGTCGTAGCTGCGCAGGATACGCTCGTAGCGCTGTAGCGCCCGCTACGAACTACGACGCTACGCTATACGTATTTGTTGTAGACTCAAGATCGCCAGCTGAAGTTGCAGAGGCGGGCCAATATTGCTATTTCTGGATGTCCTCCATTGGCCGCCTAGGTACAAAGGAAAGCCGCCGCCGAAGAAGAGGTAGCACGATAATTTTTTGGAAGCCTTTGGGGATAGTTGTGTATGAGATTGGCCCAGATAGAGTGCAGGTAGAGGAAAGTTGACCGAGAAGTGGGAGGTCTTTGCCCAGCTGTGGGACACAATAGGCTGATTATATTTAAAAAAAAACTATCGTAAAATATTTACCTTAGTATTAAAATATACAAAACACTAGGTATGTATATACAAATAAAAATATATTTTGAAGACTTAACCTAGTATTAATTTTTATTTTAAAACAGACTTTCGTGAGCGGATTTCATATTAATGTAACAACGGATTTTTACTCACGTGTAGTTATATGGGAATTGCCCGGCTAGTTTGGAACCCGTCCGCTGAAGCTGAATAATTATCTCACCTGAATCAGTGCTTGAGCACAGAGAAGGAGGGCGATCTTGTACATCTTTTTTTTTCCTTTTTCTTGTTTATTGGGCAAGAAATAATTTTGTAATGCAAGTCAAAACAGAACCTTTAGCTTTTATACTAATTACAACTTTTAGATGCGTTGTGAAATATCGCTACTTATATTAGTTCAGTATATTACGTTCAGTGTAGA
Source organism: Charaxes varanes (assembly GCA_024363005.1). Lineage (NCBI taxonomy): Eukaryota > Metazoa > Arthropoda > Insecta > Lepidoptera > Nymphalidae > Charaxes > Charaxes varanes. The sequence continues at coordinate 18,642 of JANCMC010024793.1, forward strand.
GTATAGTCGACCAAGAAATAGGTTTGCCACGCTAAGGTCAAATGTCGTTTGCACGTCAATTATTTAAAAGGCTCATTTTTGCTTGTTATGCATTACGTTAATTTGTATAAAATATACCTTAATAACATATACCAATAACCCTTACCAAAAGTTTCTTTAACTAGGAACTGTCATCCAAAATGGTAAAGCACTTTCTTGGTCGACTATACGTCTAAATTCTACACCTTAGTTAAAAAATGTGGCGTGGCTGTTTTGTAACTACAAGAAGAACTATTGTATAACCGAAAAGTAAAATGATCAGTAAATAAATTTGTCAAAAACAACTAAAACTAGCGTAAAATAAACTTTTATAGCGTGTAACTTATAAAAGTATTAGCTCTACCCCGCGACTAAGTCCGCGTGTGACTCTCTTATCACTTATAGGTTTTAAAATAGTTTTTGGATAAGGATTATTAACATTATGTTTATAAAAAGATCTGCACAAATAATGTAAAATGTAATTAGGAAGTGATTTTTTTTTTTTGCCATTTTATAGAAAAAGAAATTGCAATAATAATCTTCCATGTACATGAAACATAAAAAGCAATTAAAAATTCCATTTTTACGTGCTAAAACGGTTCCGATACTTTTTGGATCGAATTAGGTATCCGAACTTCCAGTCGTTAGACGCCTCATAGTTGTTGATGATAAGGTTCATCATTTCCAAAAATTCGTTGACAAAATCCTTGTCATTGAGTACGTCTGGATATTTATTTTGTATGTATTCTTTTAATCTGTAAAGAGAACGCATCAGTATTCAGATTTTTTTATGTTAAACTTTTACCGGATTACTATTACTGAGATTACAGTCTGAAGGCCTAGCAGGAACTTTTTGAACCGAAGTAAGTCGACGAACCGACTTTGTATTAAAATGTTCATGCTAGGACCACAGGAGGCAAGTCTTAATCGTGTCACGCTTTAAATCAATGCCAATGCAACCCGTATTCAAGCTAAGAAGGACCTGCTGTGAGCCTAGCGCGAACATTTTAATTCTAAATCAACTAGCCCACTTACTTCGGTCCAAAACGTTCCTGCTAGGCCCTCTGACGCCATTAGGGCTTATGTCAAGGCGATCAAACCATACATTACTCATATTACCCCCTGCAGGGGTATAAGGTTGCAAAGGGGCTGTTGGATACAAAATTTTAATGTGTGGAAATGAAAAGTTCTTTGCTAACAAATTTACCCATTCCTTTAGATGATCACCAGTAGCTCCTGAAAATTACACTATTCTTTATTGATTATATTCAGTAACAGAAGTTTATCGTTAAAAAATTGGGCTTTTTAAGTAATATGTAATATTTCCTTAAGAAATCATATTACTTTCAAGAGAACTCTTAAACCTACACCTGGGTCACAAATCCGAGGCATTGCTATAGTTCCTTTTTCAGCAATGTGATGGATCCGTCACCTGCATGGTGAATCCATGCGCCTTTGCTAAAGGCTATTTTAAATAAATATAATATTAAAAAATTTAAACAGGACAATGGGGTCGCCACAATTGGATCTTGCTCCAACCTAAAATTTACCTAGGGTGAGTACTGTATATCATTATTGTTTAGGATAAGGTTAATTCAAACAAATATAATATAATATTTAAATTTAGGCTTACCTGATCCATGAAAAAAAATAACAGTGGCTGTATGTTTCGTGCCAGTATTTTTAGTAAAATGTAATGCACCAAATCTAGACATGTTGATGATTTTCCTACTTTATTATAGCTATACTTATTCTATTTTACTTTATACTATTACCTTCACGAAGTTGTAAGTAAATTTTAATTAGCTATTGCTAAGTTTGATTGTTAAGTGCTATTAAAATTAATATAGTACAATTATACAATCCGACCTTGATGTTTGTATACCAAACGATCAATCAAATCAATTAAATTAAAAAATATTAGCAGTTCAGATATTTGGACATTAGAATATACAGATACTCCTCCTTAAAAAAAGTATTATGTATTAATTATGAGTATATGTTATGATTAATATTGAGCTATACGACCTATTATAAAAAATGAAAAAATATGAATTACAAAGGTATGTGAGCGAAAAATCGTGAGCTTGAGTTAACTGGCTTTATGTAGTCAAGTAGGTATATTCTCCGATTAAACCTTATGCAATTTATAATAATACAACGCAACTTTACTAGATCACTATTACTCTACAAAATTAAACCAATTTGCCAAGTGACAACTGACAAGTGCTCTGTACAATTCACAAATTAGTATAAAACAGAGTTTTGACATTTGTAATTTGGCAATCGCTGATTTATGGAGGCATACTACTCCTTTAATGCCGGCGCCAGACGTAGCTCAATGTGTTTATACAATTTTGTCCTTGAAGACTACAAAGTTCTACAAAACTGCGCAGCTACGCAAAGTCACCGGCCATACTACATGGTCATCGAAATGATCATTCAATTGAAGCTATGTCCGGCGCCGGCATAAATTTAATTAAAAGAGAAGTATTTATAATGCCGGAGCCAGACATAGCTTCATTTAAATTTTCCTGGAAGTATTTAAATAAAATATAAAAGTTATCGCATCCAATACCTGTGTATATTTTTTTCAAAAGACATATTTTAAAATATTTTATGGCTTTACAATAACATATTAAGGGTATTAAAAGTAAGTGGGCATTTGTCTAGGTTGCAAAAAACAACGTAAAAGTTTAGGTTCGTTACTAATAACTCTAGGCGAGGCAGATGTTTTAAATCCAGGTTTCTTAGGATCGAAAATATCAGCTACGTCTAATAAAGCAATAGACTTATCTAACAAAATGCTTTCTTGTTCATATAGGCTTAATTTTCTTGGCTCTTTAGGTGGCGTCCAATGGTAAGTATGTTTGTTTAAAATATTGTTTTTTAGGTTATCGTTATGTGTTGCTAAAATATCTTCAATTCCACCTTCAACTTTATATGTATTAGGTGCAGGTGTTTGAAATTTGTCCTTGGGAAATCGTCGAGAACGGAATAGTGGGCCATGATGAACTGCTGGTAGGCATTTTGGCTTATCGAGGCAGTAGTAAGCAGGCCCTGGGATATTACACTTTCCATAGACAGGAAGCCAATTAAACCAAGGCTGAAATCGTCCTTCAGAAGAGAAGAAAGGACAGTTGTATTGAAATTGGCGCGATCTCTTTTTTATAACGTTTATCATTGGTAAATCTGCGGGGCTGGGTTCATCAAGTTTTTTAAGGAGTGGTTTCATTCTTATAGTCGTTGATCTAAATTCCCACGTAGAATGTTGTTTCGGGCATTTCGGCTCACCAGTTTCATCTGCGTTTTCTTCCGAACTAATATCCTCATCAAACTCCTCTTCCTTGTCGAAATTTTCTTTAAATCTTTTGGAAGTCGATCCAAAGGGTGCTATGTTACAGGTTTTAAACAGACAGGGCCTATAGCACGCGTTGTAACTAGCGGGACTGGGACCCACTTCACGCCAAGGCTTAAATCTTGCCGCTTTAACTCCAAAACAAGCGGGAGGTGGTAGTTTGGCATGACACGGTTTTGGCGGTGGTTCATTGTTATCGAAATCTCTTTTAATGTGATATTCATTCGGTGCCGGTTTTATATCGTACATAGAAAATACAAATCTTTCTGCTTTCGGGCCTAGTGATTTTAAATCAGTCCCTTTAGGAAAATTAGGCGTGTAACTCCCTGGACCTGGTTGGCCTTCTATGATGTTACGTCGTTGCACCATTTCAATAAAGCGGTATTGTTTAGACGTCTTACGTTTTAAAGCTCTTACTTTTTCAGCACATACGGTAGCATGACTGGGTATATTTTCTATAGTATAATCAGCCGGACCAGGTCTTTGGTCGAGTGTTTTTTGTGATCGCTTTGATGTCCACTTACTCCACTTGCAGCCTTGATAAAAGGCAGTGGATTCTATAATCCTTGCGTCATAGAAAGGAGGAGATTCCACTTTATTTCTTTCAGACAAAACTTCTTTTGAAGAAGCTCCTGAAGTTGACCTGGGAACTGTCCCTTTGAAAATTGTTCGCGGTACTTTAGCTTGGCATAAAACTTCATTAACGTCTTCATCTGCAGATTCATCAGCACACTGACAAGGTTTTTCTTTTCCACATTCACAAAGTATTTCTTTATCAATTTCTGTACCGAGCAACTCGTAGGGAAAGCGAGGACACTTTGATAAAAGAGATGTGCAATTTGGGACTATTTTTCTTTCTAAGTTAACATTATAAATTGCGTCGGTGTATATTTTTGTCCCAATACCAGTAACAAGAGGAGATTTTTGGAGAAAGGGTACCTTATTAGGCTGTACATGAGTGAAGTTTTCATTTTGATAGGCACCTGGATCAAAAATGTAGTATGATTTCTGTGGGGGTGGAAATCTTTTATTTAAGTTGTATGCCATATGTATATAAAGAACGTCCTTTTAATAATTATGTATTTTTTTTTATTGTAACTACACAATATAATTTAATAAATACTACTACTACTTAGCCACTTCCTTGTATATATAAGCCAAAAAATTTGAAAACCGTTAAAGTCTGAATAGAAACATCATTGAAATATACAAAAATGACACTAGATTATCATTGACACTTTTATGTAATATTTGGGTTCAAGAAAATGTACTCAAACTTCATACTCTCGTACCGTGTACATCCACGGGGGAGTGGACGTTTATATATCAGATACATGGAGATTACATAAAGGAGTAACATCATTGAAATATACAAAAATGACACTAGATTATCATTGACACTTTTATGTAATATTTGGGTTCAAGAAAATGTCTACTTAATTACCTGTCAAGGTCTTTAAATTTGACTCTTATCAAATTAGGTAGGTATCTAGGTAAATATATATATTAAAGATTATACAACATAAAGAGGAAAGAAGCTAAGGCAAGAAGATTTAAAAAATAGGAATGCATAATTATTTTATTATCTACAATAAAATAGATAATGCTGCATTCGTATTCAAATTTACATCTGACAGAATTTTTGAAAATCTATTCTTTGTTCAATTGCGTTACCCTCAGAGTCAGTTTAAATATATCTAATTGTTGATTTCAGAGCAATTTGATCTATAAAATAGATCTAATTGCTCTGAAATCTAAATTTATGCATATATGTACATATTATATTTCTACCGTATGTACAACTTTCAAATTTACTACATCAAGCAACCATGAGGTATATAAATCTGGTAGCAATAAAAACCTTTTAGTTACTCCAATATCACATATTCAGACCATAGTCAAAGTTGTATAAGTTGGTCACGAATTAGTCACCTAGGATTAGGCCTGCCAGCGATAAAATAAAATAATTTATATCCTAAAAAGAAAAATGTCTAGGACAAAACTACTCTATATCTTTTTCCGAGCATTTGTAAAGGTTTACGCGATTTTTGTATTGCGATTTGTTCGGTTGAAAGGTTGAGACAGAAAAGAGTTATAAACAATGAAACAATGATCGCGATAGTCGATTGTAAATTATTTTTTTCCGCATATTGTAATATTCCCGTGTCTCCTCCTTCTAAGCATAAATGAAAAGCTTGTGTTGGAATGAGTGTAACAATACCTCGGGTACATTGTGGATTTCAGTCAATCCCTTCTACCGTTGAACCATGAGCCTTGAGTAACTCAATAATGAATAGTAGAAAAGATAGAGAAATTGGTATGTTAAAGTTTATTGTGCAAATGATTGTATTTATTACAATTCTGTTGTTCTGTTAATGCCGTAGCTATTAACTTTATCTGTCTTTATCCTACAATCCTACCAATATTACAAACGCGAAAGTTTAGTACATATGGATGTATGGATGTGTAGATGTCTGGATGAGTATTTGACGCTCTTTCACAGAAAAACTACTGAATGGATTTTAACAAAACTTTACAATAATATACTTTATACATCAGAATAACACACAGGTTATAAATTATAAATATATTATGTGAATTGTCCAAAATATAACAATAAATGTCAAGTAAGTAGGATAAAAATTCTTCCATTTGCGAGCTATTCTGGCGTGCGCTGCAAAAACTGTTAGAGTTACAGGTATATAGTGTATGAAGGATCTTAATCTATCTTTCATGTTTACACCAATCCATTGTTCCGGGTGCTCACATGCGATCGCCGCTACTAAAAATTGAATTACTAACTCTATTTGAGCAGCTCTGATTCATACACCGACTAAAATTATGACGGTCAGCGAAATGTATGCTGTTTTTAGAAAACATTGTTTATTCATGGTTTTAGTTTTTTTTTGACAAAAAGCAAATGGGTAGAGGGTTCACGTCATTATAAGTGATACTCAAAGACACATGAGAAAGCTCAACACACCAGAAAGCTCTCAAATACGTTGCCAACCATGAAATACTAAACTACTTAGCCTAAATCCGCGAACGAATACGAGGGAAAATCGGTGCAATGCTGCAACCCGAAAGCTACGCCACCGAATCCGCCACCAAAGCACAGCACTGACTTTCCGATGTGCCTCAACGCACGTTTCGCTTCGACACCGAAGCATCATCAGGAGATAGAGTGCGTGCGTGCGTGTGTGAGTCTGTGTGTATTAAAGTTGAATACAAGCGGCGCTACACCACCATTCGTGGTAATTGATGGAAGACCTACCTTCAGCAGTAGACGCATCCAGGCTGAAATATTAATGATGATTGTGCAGATCCTTCAATAAAAACTTTTTAATTTTCATTTTAAACCATGATGTAATTTCGTTAATAATGGTAATTATGAAAATAAGTGTTTTTTTTAATTCACCATACAAATTACAGCTTATCAAAACTTGTAGAAAAAATGCAACGCCATCTTGAAAAATATAGACGCAGTTCAAGGATCATAGGATACGATAGCGCTTATTTTTTTTCTAAGAATTACCATCATGGCTGGCCCGTTGGCGCAGTGGGCAGTGACCCTGCCTTCTGCTCCAGTGGTCGTGGGTTCGATTCCCACCTCGAGTCTGGGGCTTTATAAAGTATCTGATACAAAAATAAATATTTTATCATATTGTGAAATCTAACTCATTACTTTCCTAGCAAACAACTTTGACAATATTTACATTACCATGGATACTCTTGTTTTATATATTTAATATACACATATTTAGATAGTTATAACTTGTTGTTTTAAATGTAATATCAAAATATCACAAGTTCTTAGAAAAATTAGTTGTATGTAAAGGTGGTTCATAGACGATAATTTTACGTGAATACGCTCAACGCCCAGCTTGATCATGCCTTTCTATCGCTTATTCCGCACTCTTATTCACATGCCTTTTTCGTGCGTGCAGCCAATTTATAATATGTTAAAATTAAATTGTATCTTACAGATATTTATGTGTGTAGGAGTCTTCTTCATAATTATTTCTCTTTTTTTCAATGTGATGAAACATGGCTTAAATAGGCTGGGGACAAAGAAATAGTTTAGACTACCCGTTACCAGCGACGTCGTTCGCTTCGAATGCAAGGATTTTGCTAAATTTCCAGGGTTTTTCTGGTACTGAAGCCTAAAAATTTTATGAAATTAAACACCTGATGTCTTCCAGTGACAGTCTCGTTAAAGTTAGCCAAGCCGTTAAAATGATAAGAGCTGTTTTTTGTTAAAGATTTGGGATTTTTTCAACGTTACGAACAGACGATTGACGATGTATAAATTAACTAGCTGTTTCCCGCGACTTCGGCCGTGTAAAATTAAACTTGCGAGAGCCCTGAGACCTCCTTAATCTGGCTCTGTCTCGAAATCCGGTTTTAGCGGGACTACTGACTATAAACTATCTCCTTACCAAATTTCATTTTTGTACGTAACGTAGTCCTAAGACTAAGACTAAGACTAAGAGGAAGGTATTATATTTTAATTTCACTTCTAACAGAGATATATAAAACCGTGTCAAGACTCGCTTATATAGAAGGGTTCTTTATTTGATATGCTATAAACATATTTGTTTAAATAACTTCAAAAATTGTTGTCCGATCTTGTTCAAAATAATTTTCCTAGTGAGTTTTTAGAATGTTCTATCAACATGGAAAATTTCAAGTTTCTACGTATAATTGCTTGGAAATGCTAGGGAGAGACCACCTTACGGGCAGACAGACGGACGGGCGGACGGACAGAGGGAAATTATAAGAGTTCCTTGTAGCACAACGGAACCCTAAAAAGGGATGACAGTTTGTATGAAAATCTGTTCAGTTCAAAAAAATATAAGACTGAAATCCGAGGAAGATTAAAAGAAGCTAGTATCTAGAAAAAAATATATTCTCTTTTCAAGCTCTTTAGAATAAATTGTAATAATAAAACAGCTATGCTACATATTTTCACTGTGTGGCAGATACGATTATGCATGTTCTAGAGTTCTTACAATTGTGAGAACACATGATGAGTATAGCGTCTTTCGACCAAACTAATCAAAACTCTAATCATCCAAGAAACTCTCAAGCAATCGTATTTCTTAGTAAAATTATGCCTTACACGGAAAACCTTATTTTCTCGAGTGTAAAAAAATCATATCAGGAAAATAGATATAAAAGAGTCTTGTCCGTAACAATACACATAAAATGTACATTGTTTTAAAGAAGTTATAAATGTATATAAAATTCTCGTGTCATAGTGTTAGTTACCGTATTCCTCCGCAACGCCTTTGACTGATTTTTATGAAATTTTATACGCATATTCAATAGGTCTGAGAATCGGCTACTAGCTATTTTTCATACTCCTAAGTGAACAAATGTTTGCGTAAAAAATTTAAATTCTTTCTACAATAACATCGTTTTATGTGACAAGAAGCTGTGCCTGCGACTTCGTCGAAACAGATTCAATTTTATGGCCTATAGCCATCCTCGATAAACGGACTATGTAACACTGAAAGAATTTTTCAAATCGGACCAGTACTTCCTGAGATTAGCGCATGCAAGCAAACAAACAAATAAACTCTTCAATTTTATATATTACCACGCATTGATCCAATGTTATAGTAAAATGTATGCATGTGCGTTTAAATCGTTTGGCATTGGTGTGCGTGAGGTTTTATTTTAGTAATTTAATGTATTAATAATGTGTGTTTTGTAAAAGTATTAATATTAGTATACCAATTTTTATAGAAACTATAATTGTGCCAAAATTTATTCTCCTTGATCTGCGGAGATTTATATAAAATAATGTATTTACACGTCGCAGACCACATGCGGCCCGTGGGCCACGCGTTGCCTATCGCTGTTCTAACATGTATCACGGGACGCTAAAAAGTGCATGAACATATATTTATTATTATTTATTTATTATTTATTTATTTATTTATATACATGCATATGAATATCTCGATAGTAAAGATATAATGTTTGTATTTTCTATAAAAATCTATCAGTAAGCTCTCAAAATTAAATCAAAAGGTTCTATTGTTGAAGACAAAATAAAATCCGTTTGACAAAAGAAAAGTCCCCATTTAACAAAATTTCTGAAAGTATCCGCAAGTAAATTTATAGCGGAAAATTCTTTTCGGATATATTTCCATCTCCTTTTGTAACAAATCAAATTAAAGAGGAACGAGGACATCGAATGTCATTTTAGAATTCAGATAAAAGAAAATTCAGCAGTATTTTGTAAAGCCTTCGAGAGTTACTGTTAAATAAATATATTGTAATGGATTTAGTTATTCTAGACTTGTCAAAAATATGGCCCGTTGAATATCTTCATGCGGCCCGTATCAATTATGAAAACAGAGCTGATGCGGCCCGCGAACATGTTATAAACCGCTTTCTAAACGTGTGCGCTGAAACAAGAGTAAGTTTGGATCATGAATTATTTCCACAAATTCGCATCTTAAATCAATTAAGTATGACAAATGTGTAAATTAGTATTAGTAGTTTTTAAGGTCCTTTTAATTTTAAATTTAATAAATATACTTTTTCGATGATGATACTTTCTTTCGTTAAGATGTTCTGTAGTTTGTCTTATATTTTACGGCCCACATATTCCGTAATAGGTAGTTAGCTCAGCAAGGTTTAGGGTTTTAAAGAAACATCTTACGGTACGTTCTTCTAGCGTTAAGCTATCGAGACTACTCTCTTCTTGTTCTTCTTCCTGGTTATCCTGTTATCCCGGCTTAGTACCAGGGCCCGCTGAAATTGCAGAGGATGAGCCCGTGGGGCTAATTAAGATGACTGTCTGCCGTCTGACTTCATCCCTGGGATCCATACAATCTCCACAAGCTGACGAATAATATTGCTCAGTGACTTTAGTCAAGACCCTATTTTACGTACCTTCCGAGACAAGGGGGTCGGATATTTACTAACCAGTGTTAGAATTGGTTACTCATCTATGACACGGATGCGATAAGAGCTACTAAACCATTTTTTAAAGATCTTCTAAACATAGCAATCGATTAAAATGCTGGCCACCGATTAAGCTATATAACTGACTTTATTTCACGCCAGTAGGTTAAAATACAGTTCACAAGGTCGCGTAACGAAATAGGCCCAAGGGGACAGAAGTAATAAGCATTTTAATTGAACTTTGGTCTAATCAAAGCCCCGAAAGAGTTTCGTGATTTTGAGTTGTATAACTCTTAGTCCCTTTAGGGCACTGAATGTCGAATGAAGTTACGAATATGATCTGAATTTGAATAGTATAAGGAGGAAAAATTGAAGCACACGCGAATGAAAAAAAATTTCATTTGACAACAGGCAGGGGGGGGGGGGTTAAAAGTTATGTGACGTCACATGGCAAATTTAAAAAGATATTTTAAAAAATGTTGGAAACCACTGTTTTCTTTTAATTATTTCTTATACATGCATAAAATTGAAACAGATGTGATGACACACCAAGGAAGGTTTCGACTTTTGTAGAATCTGCTCCTGATGCTTCGGTGTCGGAGCAAAAGGTGCGTTGAGGTATATTGGAAAGTCAACAGCCGTGTCCTGACTGTACGAGAAGCGTCACGAAGCAGCCTCGAAAGACAAATTCCTCGATCAGTCAGTACGTGCTTCGCCCGAGGCAAAATGCACGTGCTCCAAACTAAAAACGTTGCGCGGTAAACGTCCGAGGCTGCCTCGCGAGACTGCTCCTTCAGTCAGGACACGGCTAGAGGAGTGTTGTATCAGACGTGGATCCACTGTGGTAGACACGATGGGCATGCATACCCTCCTCCCTAATAGACTTGTGACGTCACACTTATACGGTCTATTGAGATCGAAAGTCTGATTATATCCAATGCTTTACTTACAAAGAGCAATTTCAAAATCATATACGTTTCATACATATCCTATGAAGAAATGCACGATATCCTAAGCAAGCACATACGCCGATAAGCGTTTGGCAGAAAATGGTCAAAAATTCAATAGCTGTGTCCACCACCTTTTTTGAAGGTTGGGTCTGGCTGGATGCCTGTGTTGTACTTTGATAGCCGTATCGGTGTAACATTGGGGTTTAAATAACGCACAGATTTTTCTTTCGTTTTGTATTTGAGGTATATACAAATTAATTTACATTTACTTATTTATAAAACTTGAAATTAGTAGCAGACACGAGCACGCGTTGCTGTGGCCGAAGGAAAGAAAAAAGAATCTATCTCCCAAGTTGGAACAAATTACCCATAAGTGCCAATTTTCATCTGATATCGTTTGACATGGTAAATAGCTCACTAAGAACATACATAGTGGACCCCGGTTTTTATATATTGAGATTAGATTATATAGGGAAATTTTAAGACTATTTTAAAGAAAAATATGCGTAGGGCAGACTCGTTTAGACGTTGTAAGAAATATAAAGTTTTACCGCTTAAAACTATAATTACTCGAACAAAGCTTAATAATAATGGCGTAAACAAATGTTTATGTCACGGAACCACGTAAAATATCGTGCGAGAAAACTGCATGCAAATGCCTCATAAAGTTGACAAACTGGGGCTTTGCTGGGTGAAATACGATGGGGCATAAACAATTTTAATCATGTGCGAGTTAGAGAATGGAAGCTCTTTATTTCGGGCTAAGTATTGTCGCCCAGATCCGGCTGCATTGTGGAAATGGTTATTTATTGGCAAGTCAATAAATTGTAACTACGCGCAGAACCTTCGCTAGTATGTTTTATACAGCAAACGCCTCATAAAGTTGGCAAGTTGGGGCTTTGCGAGCTGAAATACACTGCAAAAAGCAAGCTCTTTGTTTCCGAATAGGCGTGGTCGCATAGAACTGTACCATGGGTTGCTTGCTGGGACGACTATATATTGTAATTGAGCGTAGAAATCTTCGCTAGTATGGTAAATTTAGCAAACGCTGCATAAAGTTGACAGACCGGGGCTTTGCGGGCTGAAATACGATGGGCTATGGGGCATAAGCAAGTTGACGCCTTTTTAAATTGCTAAGAACGTTTTTAAAATAGATTTTCTGTCTGATGTTTTTGTATAATCGTACGCAAGACACTTTGGCGTCAACTCCATATTTACAAGAAATCTTGTTATGCTCAAGCAAGTTTATGGTATTTTGGTATTCATAGTTGATGTTATTTTAGCCAGTAAACCCCATTTGTCAAGTTTATGGGACATTCGTATGCAGTTACACGCGCGATAAACCCTCGTCTCCTTCGGATGAGGAAGCGTATATGCGTTGACGTGGTTTTAGTCTTTGTAGTTTTTTTTACTACGTCACTAGCTGTTCCCGCGACATCGTCTGTGTGAATTGAACGATTGTGTTAAATTTGTGCAAAAGCCTCATTATTTTTCAAAAAGTAAAATACCCTTTGCTATTCCTTGTCATATCAATTATTTGACAATGAAAGTCCGTAAGTTTTCATAATCGATCCAGCCGTTCCGGATATTACGCGTAACAAACAGACAGATAGATAAATATATTTTAATTTGTGTTTTCGTCATAGCTATCGTATATATGTCTGGCTCCGGCATTATAAAAGGTACATGAGCGTTTTAAAAGAGTTGGCGTGATTATAAAAGTGACAATGGAGGTCCAGGGACAAGAGGATGGGAAATACGTTGCTTGCATTACTTTTTCTTGAAAGGTCCCGAACTCATATCTGTTCGTCTATACATTAATACAAATAAATAAGTTTCATATCCACATTACATATTACATATAAACACTTTGTATTAACTTGCAGCAAAAAGTGACATAAAATTGCTAAAAAAAAGATATTATTCACATTCGTGAAAATAATGATACATATTAAAAGACATTATGATAATGATTCACAAAAAATAAAGATTACGACCCATGATGGTGTACTAAAAACCTTACTATTTACTATTTTCTACCTATAATACTATTTCCGTTCCCGTAGATGTACCCGTTTCAGTATCAACCGAATGAAGCTTAAGCTTTAGCCAATAACATGGGCATTCCTCCTCAAAAATTATCTTACTGTTCCCAAAGGAAAATGCTATAGGTAAACAATATGAATTAAGGAATGCCATTAATACATATTTGTCAAGATTTCTTATTATTTTTTACTAGGTGGACGTATTGTACAGTACAAAATCGAGTTTGTAGGCTCTGTAGTGGTAGGAATATTATAAACAATTAGAGGTAGGTAATTTAATTAGAGGTAGCGCCATGCTTGTAGCCGAACTGGGCCGGCGCGTCAGGGTACTAGTACCTCTTTCTCACATGAGATCGGCGTGAAGTGGCGGCAATGCTGTCACATCTAGTGACGGTGTTGTTGTCGCGTTTCGTTGTGAGACTTCCCGGTGGCCTAAACTCGTCATTAAGGGCCGGCAGCGCATCTGCTGGCCTTCTGGTCGTGCAGATAGAAAAACTCGAGCGCGTCAGTCTAACATAAGTTAAGTTAATTCCATGGAAATATGCTTACATTTCAATTATCTGACAAATTAAACGTGAAATAAGAAAATAGGAGAATCAAAAGTTTTAAGAAAAAAACGGCACTTCAAAATAATGGAGCGCCAATGATTTTCTTTCTATTTTGAAGAAAGTCTTTTAAGGCGCTATTGACAATCTAGGTACAGGTTTAGGGTGTTTCTTGGATGTTTCAAGGGTATTTCTTAACATAAGCTGTTTTTTCGATTTTACACCTAATCTACGTAATCCAATATAACCGCTTGAGTGGCTACAAATTTAACATCACGACCTCCTATACCATTAGTAGCAAATGTTGAATGTTGCAGGGTCAATTTTATGTAGGAAAAAGTAGTTTAGTACTCACTTGGAGATCAGCGGGGATTGGTGCGTTGCATTATAAATAATCGTGTCTGGGTTTGGTAGCTGTACAGAGTTGTTTTTGTATGATTCTTAAATAATAGAAAGATCGTGTTAAGGACAAAATGGTTTATTCTTTTAATTTAATGTGGTTATGATCAAAGGCGACTCGAGTAGTGACCTGATATGAATCAACAAATTACTTATAACAAATGTTCGACAACGTGCGGTTTCGTTTAATTATAATTAACGAAAAACTAACTTTCCGCTGGATACCTTAGCTGAATATTAATGTACTACATTAGGAGTTGTATTGAGCGTCTTCTATCAGTTGGCGTTGAGCGCCAAAATATAATTATAATAAATTTATTTACAAGTCATTACTTTTCCGTTGTAAAATAGTTTATTTACGTATTTCTACTGTTTTTATATAAAAGTGTTAGTGTTATGGGGCGTGCACTTTGGATTTTCAAGATAAAAAAGTTTTTATATTTGTCACGAATTTAGTTTAAAAAAAAGTGGCCAAGAGCATGTCAGACCCGCTTGTACAGAAGGGTTCCGTGTCTGGTACGCGATAAAAGTATTTGTTAAATAACTTCAAGAGTTGTTGTCCAATTTTGCTCGAAAGAGTTTTCCCAGTCCGTCTTTAGTAGGCCCCGTCAACATAAAAAAAATAAGTCTCTACATGTAATAGTTTAGAAATCTTAGGAAGTGACCACCTTGCGGTGGATAGACGGACGGAAATGGCAAAATTTTAAGGGTTTCTTGTAGAACTACGGAACACTAAAAATACGTCAAAATTATAAGCAGTAACATTGATTTATTTGTCCCTTATGTCTTGAAAGTTTTATAGCTGCCAAGTAAATAGTAATAATTCACGATATTAGCAAATTTACTCACCCATGTCTTGTAGGCACTTAGATGCTTGCCGCCTGCTCCTTTGGCCCTTGTAACATAAAAAAAAATATGCCGTCACGTCAAGTGATGATATTGTTGTCGCGTTTCATACGGTTTGTGAGAGTTCCCAGCGGCCTTAACCACTCTTTAAAGGCCGGCAACGCATCTGCGAGCTTTCTAGCTGTGCAGATGTCCACGTGCGTCGCTAGTCACTCAGGTCATGGAACTGCCCGCTCGTTTGCTCCTTGTAATATACAAAGAAAACTATTTTACTTACATAAATATATACAGGACTATATGACACACGGACGTCTGTTCCTAAGGTAGACAACTTAATGCCTGCGTTATAGGCAACAGACGCCTGTTATACACAAATATTTTTTTTAGAAATATATAAATACATACATATAGGTGGGAGTCGAACCCACGATCCCCGGTGCGGAAGGCACAATTTGATATGCATTTTCGATATTTTCATATCTAATATACATAAATGAAGCGTCACGTTGATTGCCCGCGATGGACTCGTAAACTACTTAACCGATTTAAATCAAATTTGCACACTGTGTGCAGTTTGATCCAATTTGAAAGATAAGATAGCTTGCATCTCGATTTATAGTCGCAAATAAATATGAGTCGCTCAAATGTATGCACGTGCCAAACTTCCGAAAGACTGCACCAAATTGGATAATTTCTTTTTTGTTGTGTTCGTTATTGTTAGGACAAGGTTTGTATAATAAAGGAATGCCAAATCGAAAAGGAAACGGAACGGGGAATAATGTTATATGGGAATGATCTATAAATTGCATTACGAAGTTTTTTGCAAGACTGATTTATTGTTTCTACAATACTGGTTACAAAGTGAAAAGCTAGTGATTCACAGCAGGAGGATCGTATATAAAATTTAAAAAAAGAAATAATGTTTATGTTTTATTGTTTTTCGTTATATTTATGAATATAAATACAAGTAAAGACATACATACGTACATTAACCACATATTTACTATTTTCTAGTACAACAATAAAAATGAGTCGCACTCCAGACCCGGCCAAGGTGCTTTTAAGAGAGAAAATTGCTAATCTCATCGCTCATCTGTCTAATGAGGAAAAGAAGCGACAATCCGATATTGTTTATAACAAAGTATGTATCTATTCATTATATTAAAAGTACTAGCTATATCCCGCGACTTCGGCCGCGTGATTTTAGCGAATTTTTTAAATTGTGGGGTCCTTTTTATTTTTTGTGCGGAACCCTAATTATATTTTTTTAACTGAAGTATCTTATATTACTCCTTATAACATCAGCTATCTGCCGGTGAAGTCCCATTAAACTAGATCTGAATTCCTAACTAAAACCTAAAAACCAAAAAATAATAATTACGAATAACGATCACGAAGATCAGGTATGTATATTAATTGTCAAATATACCAATGTCGCAGTACAGCTAGCGTTTTTAAATAAAGTACGCAAATTTAAAGATTTGTGGCCGAATTTCGACCAGCTGGCGATCTAGTATGAGGAAATTTTCAGATGGACAGTGTTTACGGACCCTGCCATTATTAATTTTATGGACAGAGTGTTTTAGTTCGATAGGACTCCGATTATGGTGCCGTTATACCCTCACATAAAATGTAATAGCTGTAATAAAATGTATATGGGCTGGAATAAGTCTGTACCAATGATTTGTTGTTTCCGTAATAGGAAACAGAGGTATAAATTAAACAAATGTTTGGTTTTATGGGAAAACTTTAAGTTATTTAGTTGTGGTTAGCGATTTCTAGCTGCTTTTTCTCGTTTCTCGACTTTTCCGAATCAGTGGTAGCTTTTAAAATATTTGACGATTCAAAAGAGCTAATAAAAGTCCATTTGAACGTCTTTTGATTTTATTTAATAACATAAATTAGAATAAAAAGAAATTAACTGCCAAGAACTTCTTTTCACGGTTCCACACAATAAATTTAAAAATCTTTTTGCTTGTCTCTAAGTCAGTATACATAACCAAAGCAAATCTACCTACATATACTTGCTTAGAAATATGGTCACATCGATTGTAGCAAATTTTATTCATATCACTTTTTGTAGCAATATCATAAAAAATATGGCCCGTTTTAAAGTTGGTATTTATTGTGGCAATATTTTGACAGGTGTGATAAGATATCACTTGTGGATAATGGGCGGATGAAAAATATTTGTAATTTATCCAGCTAGTTTCTTATAATACACATTTTAAAGCGATTTATTGACAAAGTATAATAATAATAGGACACTGGTACTATACTAGGTATAAACCAGCAAGTCGATAAATAAGACGCGACGCCCAACACCTTCCCAATTATTAACAACACTAGCTGTGCCCGCGACTTCGTCTGCGTAAAATTAGGTAAAAGATATAGATTTAATTGTAGCTTGATGATATATTGCGTATAGCTTTACTCGATAAATGGCCTTTCTAACGGTGAAAGATGTTTTCAAATCGGACCAGCAGTCCGTGAGATTAGCCCGTTTAAGCCAACAAACAGACCCTTCAGCTTTATATGTTAGTATAAATTTGCAACTAGCTTTGCCCGAAGCTTTCTATCCCTTAGTAAAACTTCTCTTATTCTGGGGTACATCCAATTTTTATAACTTTCGACGGCTTGTGTGCAAAATTTCAAGTTGCTTGATTGAATAGAGAGGGCGTGAAAGCATAAGAAATAAAAACTACCAATTGCAATTATAGTGTTAGTTAGGATACGGTAGCCCGCCCAGGACATTGAAGTCGCTTGTGAGTTTTACTTGCTTGCATGCAGACGAACGTACTCGTTGGAAACTTTCACGTAATTTGAGACGAATTACGCTAAAATATTTTGGTACAGTTAGGTAGCGCGCATAGCAGCAAGCATGAAGTTAGACTATATTTTCAGTTGAATAGCGGTTTTGAACTAAATAGTGAATAAAAAATATAAGCTCTCGGTTTACCGCTACTGACACTGGTTGATAGTGGGCCAAGCGCTACTTTCATTATTGCAGTTAAAATTTATATCTTTGCTTACACTAGACAGACTGCGCTAGATTTTTTTTAGATAGGGTGAGGTTTCATTCTCAACCGACTTTGAAAAAAGAGGAGGTTCTCAATTCGACTGCATCTTTTTGTTACCTCAGAACTTTCCGGCTTGGTGAACCGATTTTGATAATTCTTTTTTATTCGATTAAGGGTGGTGCTTCCCGTAATCGGGTTGGTCTTTTTTTGTTAATATTTAAATTATGGCAACAGTTTATATAAAGTAAACAGAAATATAATAGAATCACGATTAGTGAAAAGCGAATTAAAAGATTTATTCCACGATATATTTATAACGAGATTACTAAACAAATACGAATTCGTGTCAGACTACTTAGACGCTTGAGTATCAATCGGAAATTACAATAACAAACTCATACCAAAAAAAGGAATATAAGGTTTATATTTCTGAGGAAAAGTCTCGAAAATACAGCTGGGTTTACTAAAAGCCGTTACACACGTTTCGATAAATCGTTGCGAAAAAACTGTGCAGTTTAATCAACGATTTTTCATACACACGTATCGATAAAACTGCGCAGTTTAAGCTTTACAATTTTTTCGTAACGATTTATGGAAACGTAAGTAGCGGCTATAAGCTGTCTATATCTAAACCTTTGCCAAAATAAAAACAAAATTCAATAGAGAATAGTGGAATACACTAACGGGGTAACGAGTAGTGTAGTAAATTATCTATTCAATAAACATATAATACAAACTTGGAGGCGAGCCAGAACGAGGGCGGTGAACTATTTTTCTTATTGCGGTATTACGTACTAGGCCACAGGATTACTGTGTATGCCAAGTTTCTTTCATACGAAAGGCGTCCAACCGTCTTGGGACCCCAACTTTATTTGGGTTGAGCCTTCTTGTCCGCTTGCGCCAAGATTTTTTATCTTGGGTTGTCCATTTGGGGATGTCTTTTTTCTTCAATTCCCTTTCTATACCTAGAGGGTCAAAATATAATGTTACATTGAGTGATGACTGAGACAGCTGATATTAAATTACTAGCAAAAAAAACTAAGTTTATTCTTAGTCAGTTGGCGTTTAACTTTAGAAAACAAAATCAAAACGATTTTTATAAAATATAAGAGAGACAGAAATTTCTTAGCATTTCATGAATTCACCGTACAGGTGCCGGTTCCAACGTGTTGCAGGAGAAGGAACCATAGTAGTGTTTTGGACTTGTAACCTAAATTTACGCATAAAAGTACTCTTTAAGGTGGACACTAAAACTCACATCACTGCCATTGGTCCCTCCCCTGCTTATCCAAGTCTGGTATCATGACACTAGTGCGGTCTTTTAAGAAGTGTATGAATATGATATGATAAATAATAATAGTACTAACGTAAAAGTGTTAAAAATTGAAGATTTGATAATAATAAATTCAAGAAGATTACCTAATATAGTAGTACCATACAAACGAATTTAAAAATCAGACGTATAGTGAAGAATAAGACTAGAAGAAGAAATATAGTGAAGAAGTATATCCTGTGTATTCACTACACTATAATACACTGATTTTATATCATGCCAAGTCTAATGCCGGGCCAGACATAGTGCTACATTTGAATAATCATTTCAAATCATATAATGTGGCCAGGGACTTTCTGCGCAAAGTTTTGTAGTACTTTGCAGTCGTCAAGGACAAAAATGTACAAAAACTTTGAGCTGTGTCTGGCCCCGGCATAAATGTAGTGTACAATTATATGAACTCAACTTTCTACTACTGAGTCATTCCAAAAATGGATGATGTCGAAATTTGAAAACACATACCACAGATTAAGTATCTACGTTTATTCATCCGGAATGCACATGTCATCACTCAGAGTTATCTATTTAGTTCGATTGTCCTTAATGTAACTGTTTTTGAGAGCATTCTATCGATGTATACGTGGAATTCCGTTACAAATTGATCGATACGAGCCAAGTCGTCAGAAGCATTACCTTGTCGTATTTGTTTATTGTAAACAGAATAAAGCTAGTCTGTAACTCACATAATATTCAATGTACATATATATTTTTAATTAGCTTGTAATGTCCCACAGCTGGGCAAATGCCTCCCTACTCTTAGACCACTCTCCTCTATTCAGAGCTAAACCAATCCACTCCTTTCTAGCAAAGGCGTCCGAGTCGTCGCGACACCTCTTTCCCAGCCTATCTGGTCTAGCCATAATGTTCCTTTTAATTTATTTTTTCGCGATGGATATAATTCACGAATTTCCTCGCTCCAAATCACTTTCGTCCATTTACTAGAATGTAATCGAATTATGTTTCATTTCACGGCCTTGCGCTTCGGAGCTGCTAAATTCTACTTTTCCTTACTCAGACGTCTTCTTGGATATTACCCAAATCAAACAAAACGTAGCCCGAGAAAGCCGTGGAATCGAAAGTTAATTATATAAAAAGTCCTATTTGACGCGTTTACATCTTACGACTACGACCCGGGAACGATAATTCTAAAATGACTAACGATCTGAAACGGCATCTTTAAACTGTAGATGTATCCTAACTGTCAGCTGTAAACAGATGTATGCCTAATATCGTTATATCTATGCTAATATATAAAGCTGAAGAGTTTGTTTACTTGAATGCACTTATCTCTGGATCTACAGGTCCGATTTGAATTGTTCTTTCAGTGTTAGATAGGCCATATATTAAGGAATGCAATAAAGGCTACATGCAAATCATCACGCAAAAATTTTTCTCCGAATTTTACGCGGACATAGTTGCGGGTTTTTATTTTTTTTGAACGTGTAATGCTGATGGTCAGACTGACCTTCACAGCGTCAAGGGACAGGCCAACATTCTAGTAGGTAGCGGAAGCTGCCATTTCTCTGACGTCATGGGCGGAGTTTAGTTGAAGATCGAATTCGGATATCACGTAATACTTTAACCTGTTACCTAAAGATTTTTTCATAGGATTTCTATTCGTTTGACAAAGTCGCCTCAATTTTTTGTGACGGTTTTGGGGTTTTTTCCTGTACTTCAAGATATAGCTTCTTGCCAAATTTTGTGATTTTAGGACAACGGGAAATTCCCTAGTTTGATTCCCTTTTCGAAAGTAGGTATAGGAAATGGCCATATCTTTTGATGGCCTATACTTAGGGCTTATTTTTACGCAGCTTCAAGGGATGACAAACCTCAATATTTGGTAGTAAAGTCAACGATAAATGATTAAAAAAATCGTATAAGCACTTACCTCTGCAATAAGGAACGTTCTCGCGGTAGTCACAGCGATAAATTTCAGGGTTGAAGACGTATCCAGCTGGGCAACTCTTTTCAGTGGCTCTACCTTCGATACACTCACTATATCTTTGGAGACTTTTTTCACAGCATCTGCAGTAGAACTAACTCTATTCCATAATTTTCTTATATGAGCCTCCCATTGAAGTCTACCGTCTAATGGTATTCTTAAAAAGACCATCTCATCCATCAGTACCAGTTCCTCATTGTTGAATTTTACAATGGTCTTTCCCTGACTAAAATTAGGAAGTATAAATCTTACGCATTTAGTTTTCTTTCCATTAAATTATAAATTATTAGCTTCAAACCATAGTAAGAGTGAGAGACGCATTAACCGCATTAAAATATAATTACTTTCTATTAATTTTAAACAAAACTGAAGTATCATCAGCAAACAATTATCTCCTGATTATCCTTAGCAATGCAAGGTATGTCATTAATATAGAAAAGGAACAGGAAAAATCCTAATATTGAACCCTGGGCGACTCCTATTTCAACGACAGACCAATGTCCGTCCGTCTGTCAGTCTGTACGCCCGTAAGGTGATCGCCCTCTAGGATTTCTAAACTATTAGATGTAGATACTTGAAATCTTCCATGTTGATAGGACTTATGACGAAAATTTACAGCGAAATTGGACAACAACTTTTGAAGTTATTTAACAAATATCTTTATCGCGTATTAAGTAAGGAACCCTTTTATATAAGCGTATCTTGACATGCTCTTGACCACTTTTTTAATATAAAAAAAATTGTAATTTTTTTTTATCCCAACACATATTATTGAGCATTGGTTTGTAATTATCAAGGCTTCAATGCATATCCGTGTATAGAATGATAACTGAACGGTATTCTATAAACTATGAACTAGTAAGTCAAACTTAACCCAGGTCCTACAGAACCGTTGCGGTATGCAAGCCACCGACCGGTCCCGCTGTAACATTCCACCTGCCAGTGAAAGTCCCATCAAGATAGGTGCAGCCGTTTCGGAGATTATTCGTAACAAACAATAGACAGACAAACCGGAAGACGGACAGATAAATGGTTTTTTAAAATGCGTTTTTGTTATAGTTATCATGTATTGTACGTAGTCCTGTGCAATTTGTAAAAAAAAAATTCGGCCTGACAATTAGCCACTTCATGAATTGAATTGAATAAATGAAAACATTGAAAACAAGAAACTATGAAAATATATTATTATGTTCACCATTCATTAAAATATTTAACAAATTCTGCAATATTTGCAAACAAATTGAATTAAAATCGAAATAGCATACGAAATAAAACGAGTTTTATTAATTAAAACCTAATACGAAATGATAATTTCATATTTCACATCTAAATATTAAAAGTTTATGCATAATCCTCGTGGTTAGTTCACTGAATATCAACGTCCTTAAATCGTAATGCGTTGACAACATCAGACCTAGTAACTGCTTCCACAGATAATTTTACAAGGCAGGATATTTCTTGCAAATCGCACGCTGATAGAGTTTTGGCGTCGAAGCAGCGCAAGTGGAAATTTCAAATTCCTATGCCATTTCCGTTGGTTATCTTCATTATGCATAGATTGATTTTTGTATTTCTTATGTTATTGAATAATTAATACCTTCAGTGTTGTCCTATTCATGTTTGCAAGAAGAATTTGAGATTGGATTGATTGATTGATTGATTTCTTTATTGTTGTCCTATTCATGTTTGCAAGAAGAATTTGAGATTGGATTGATTGATTGATTTCTTTATTGTATACATAAAACAGGTAAAATACACAAACTAAACTATTACAAAAATATAACTTAACTAAAATGTGTACAAAGGCGGGCTTGATTTAACTTGCCTTTTAAATTCCTTATTATGGTCCCATCAAAAAATCCGCTTTGGGGGATGTCTGCTACCATTTTAATCATTTCCCTACTCAGGGACTAGTCCAGTTTTAAATAGCTTGTTAGAAAGTTCTGGTTTCCTTTAAGAGTTAAAAATACGAGAAGCTGCCAACACAAGCCTGCTTAAACTCTGTGTAATATTTAATCTTTAACATGACGTTCTGATATTTTTTAAGAATTATAATTTGCATTTATAACAATTTTTTCGCTGTGATATGTGTAGAAATAAAACAGATTCAGGGTTAGTAACGCATCTTCAGACACAGTAAAACGGATGTCGTTCATTGTGATCTCATTCTCAACATTTTTTAATTAGTCTATTGTGTCTCCCTCTTCTCGGTCCACTTTCCACTCTCCTGAGCCAATCTCACCCACAACTGTCCTAAATAAAATCGACTCTTCGACTATTTAGTTACTTTAGAAAAGGTCATGCTAGTTCTTCAGATATTAATTTTTGAAAAATGTAAAGTAACCTTAGTTAAGCCCAAGGCATGTAAAAGACTAAAATTTAAAATTAGATAATGTATACTGTGTATTTAATTTAATTTCTAATATATTAAAATTCTTGTGTCAGTGTTTGTTTCCGAACTCCTCCGAAAAGGCTTGACCGTTTCTAATAATAATTTTAATGCGTACTTCTTCGGTAGGGTAGAGAATCGGTCGAAAGTTAACTTATATTTTAACCACATAACATGTAGAAACGGTTGCCCACGCGGTTGAAATCGTTGGGTACAGATATTTACTCTTAAAAGTGGCCAAAAACAGCGTCAGATATTCGACAAGTGCCTCTGCGATAGTTGAGACACGAGCGAGCGGATACGGCGCCTGCTGGTTCGATGATAAAAAGGCACACTCTCCGAAGAATAATCCATAGAAGACCGATAAACACGACACCCTACGACGATGTTGAATACTGTAGAGCTTAAATTTAAATAAATAATATATTTTAAAAGAGCTTGTAATTGTGAACGTATATCATTCAAATTATACGAAGTGTTAATAATACGTTTAGTCAAAAGTGCGTGAAAGCGTTGATATGCCGAAAGCGATCGACTCAGAACAGACATTGATGAGGATATAGTATTTATGTTTATTGTTTTTTTTATATATATAACAAGGGGTAAACGAGCAGGCGATACTCTTAAGTGACTACCGACGCCCATGGACAACTGCAACACTATCGCAGATGCGTTGCCGGCCTTTGAGAAATGAGTATGCTCTTTTCTTGAAGGTCCCTAAGTCGTAAGTGTTTACGCAACTCGTCATTAAGGGCCAGCAGCGCATCTGCTGGCCTTCTGGTCGTGCAGATGTCCATGGGCGCCGGTAGGCACTTGGTGCCTGCTGCCTACTCGTTTGCCCGCTTGTAACATAAAAAAAAAGATATACTGTGTGTTACCCGCGACTTTGTCCGCGCAATATTTGGCGTTATTGTTTACAATTTTTGTACATTTTTTTTGTGTTACCCTAATTCCTGTCTCATTAATAGGATTCCCTGGGTTATTTATAGAACAATCTGCCTCTGAAAGTCCCATCAAAATTGGTTCCGCAGTTTCGAAGAACACCCGTGACATAAAACAGGCAAAATATCTTAAATTGCTTTTTGTTATAAGTACCGTATACAAGATAGATAGGACTTCCGAGAGCGGGAAGATCTCTTAATCCAACCTTGACGTAAAATCCATTTTAGCGGACGTTATTATCGTAGTCTCGGAACCGTCGTACCCGATTAAATTTAAGAGCACCTGAAATAAGCACCTGAAACAATGATAATATAGTGCTACTTAATTTTCTCTCTCTATCTTCTTTGACTAGTAATATATAAATACATATGAAGAATTAGCGGAACACGGAAAGGAAGGAGAATATAAAATAGATAGTTTTATGTTTAAGCAATGAATACCTTGGCAAATACCAATTGAATTAACATGCTTTGGCATTAATTTGCAAGACCATGCTTATAGTTTAATGGAAAAAAAAAACTAATTTATATAAAGTGCATTTTTTTCGATTTCGTAATCACAGGGAAACGCTTGAAAATTTAAGATTTAGTGACGGTTCGTTCGTTTTGATATTAAACATTCATTTAATTAATTATAAACCGTTCCAAATTCAAAAGTTTTCAACCGTTTCTCCTCCTAACACAAGCTTTTAACCTAAGCTTAGTAGGGGGGTAAACGGGAATATCAGACATACCTGAAAATATTGTAAACATTCTTTTTTTATCTTCCTTAATTTAGGGTTTTTGTCCTTCAAGACATGCGAAACCCACCATAACTTAAACTGGTCTAAATTTATAACATAGTTAGATTTGAATTGAAAAGAAAGAAAGAAAGAGAGAGAGAAAGAAAGAAAGGAAGAAAGAAAGAAAGAAAGAAAGAAAGAAAGAAAGAAAGAAAGATAGAGAAAGAAAGAAAGAAAGGAAGAAAGAAAGAAAATATTTATTAGACACATCACACTATATACATATAAGATGATTTTTAAACGATAACATTTAGTCTACACTTTAAAATTAACTTTAAATAAACTTATAATATTATAGAGTGTGTTGCCTCAAAAAGGTATGTTTCCTCAGTGTTTTGTTGGAAGTGAGTTCCAGTTCTCACTTCCAGCACTGATTTTCAGAAGACACCTACTATAGCGTGCCAGCATTGGCCAAACATTCTTTAAGAAAAGATAACCGCGGTGGTGCATTATACAAAACGGGATCAGAGTTTAATTCATAATAAAATGGTAAATTAATTTATAGCATCAGCCGCTTTTCAGATATCGTAAAAGTATAATTTCAGCTGCCGTTTTATATTACGTTCTCATAATGTTTACGTCCGGCGAAATGGTTCCACTGAACGCGAAATTGCATCAGATATTGCAAAGATTACTGCCGCGTTTGATTTAAATGTTTACTTAAATATACCTCTTATAAGTACATGGAAAGTATTTTATATATGACAGAGAGAGAAAGAGAGAGAGAGAGAGACTAAGTAGTTTTTATATGACTGAGACTGAAATACAAGAAATATGGTCGTCTTAACATAAATAACACGATGAAAAACGGGTCATCCTAGATAGATTTAAATATTTGTGTTAACGGTGGCCAGCCTTTTCTCTTTTGGTAAAATTAAATTAATATAGTATCTAGATTAATAAAATAAGTGTTAAACCAAAAAACATAATTAACAACAGGTGTGTTTGCCTGCGTGGGTGCGTGCGTGTATTTAATTTATTAATAATAATTAAACAATTCATTCAAATTAAAAAAAAGTTATATATAACTAATTCAAGTACCTTTTTTGTTGCAATTAGGGACAGGTGAATTCATTAGGATTACTTACTAGCAGCGTTAGGATACTTTGAAAAGGTTAGTTTGGTCACAAATTGGATAACGTTTCGTGCGCCAAGTTTCACTCACCTATGCCAAGCACGTTTTCCTTCCCCCAAACATTACCACGCGAGTGGCAAACTAACTATTTAAACATTCCAAAGGACGCGACCCTTATTTTATATACATAAGATGTCTATAAGAAAAATCTGCGGTAATCAAAAAGATCAATTTTGCACTTACATATATGGGGTCATAGGTAGTGACCCCACGACGAATCATGCGGTGTTTTGTTACTGAAAGGCCTATTGCATAACTGCAAAGTAATGAACAATAGATAAACTGCAACACCAGAGGGCCCGAAGTCGCGTTGCTGGTCTTTGAGATATGAATATGCTCTTGACGGTTCCTAAGTCGTTTCCGTTCGGACATACCGAAGCTGGCTACTGATTTTGACGGGTTGGATGGATGTCTTACATATTTAGAAACAACAACCTACCACCGGCTTTTTTATGCGACAAGGGACAAACGAGCAGACGGTAAGTGACTACCGACGCACATGTATCTATCTATGTATGTATCTGCATAACCAGAAGGCTCGCAAACAAAACGCGACAACAATACCATCACTTGGCGTGACAGCATTGGTAGGTTGCAATATGATAAGGGGCAGATTAGAAGGCGAATTAAAGGTGAAGACTAAAGTGTAGATAATCTTGGACGAAAACTAATTGAGCAAGGGCTGGTATTGTCCTCATTTCATAGATGTACATCCTACCCACAATATACGCAATTTAATCGACCGCAGTGTGATTTATGGGACTAATTCCAAATCGCAGTATATCAAAGCTGGCAAATATCGGTGCTTAATAACGGAGTCAGACATAGCTCAAAGTGTTTGTACACTTTTGACCTTGAAATCTACAAAGTACTACAAAACTTTGTGAAGTTACATAAACACACATAATATTAGGCCAAAATGTTAAGCTACTTAGAGTAAAACACACCTACACATTATAGCTAAGTGCGAAAAAAAAACTGACACTTTTAAGTATATATATAAGGCCGTCAACACACACACACTTGCTATCCTCCTGGTCGTACAGATGTCCATGGGTGTAAAGACAATTCAAAATCAAAATCAAAAAATCAAAGGGCCAATAGACACTTAGGTGAACCGTCTGCTCGTTTGGGCCTTGTAACATAAAAAAATAAACATATTTCCATGAATTTGACTTATTTTTTCGAGGCAGTGTAACTTACAGAATACATCGTCAAGCTTTCTATTTAAGTAACACAAAGGAATACATCATCAAAGTCTCCTTTTAAGTAAAACAAAGTCATCAAGTCCTTGTATTATAATTTATAACATTATTTATTTGAATAAGTGATTTGGTTGAGCAACTTGTTCTTTTTTTGGTGAATTCTTACAGTTATTTGATTCTTTATTTTACAGAATGCTCAGCGAAGCGTTGGATGAAGTAATTTTACAGAAGGTGGTTTCGTTTTGTTTCGATACGAAAAATGGCCGTACTTTGCTTTGTTTCATGGTTAACTAAGAAAACCCCCGACTTCATACTTGCTTTTAATTAATTTGTCCGATTTCGATACTTTTTCATACATACGTGAAGAACCCTAATTATTTTTATCTTTTCACTAGTTGTGCCCTCGACTTCGTTCGCGTAAAATAAGATAAAAAAATAGATATAATTTTAACGTGACAATATATAGGCCTTTCTCGATAAATGGGCTATCTATCACTGAAATAATTTTTCAAATCGGTCCAGTAGTTCCTGAGTTTCAAGCAAACAAACATACTTTTCAGCTTTATTGATTAGTATAGATAAGCTTTCTTTTAATCTTTAAAAGAAAGCATATCTATACTAGTATATACTACAACTTTAAAATTAAGCCTTCCGCACACTTCAAGAAATATTTTTAAAAAAATCCAAGGGAAATAGCGACAGCGGAACTAAGCCTAGCTAGTAACAGATCATACGTACAGTTTTATGATTCGAAACGGCATTAAAGAGTTCAATAGAATATCTTGTAATTCAACGCGGACGAAGTTGTGGTTCTTAGCTAGTGTATGTAATTTTTCAATAATTTCTAGCACGGGCTTATGTGTATCCATACCATATATTTGCACAGTTCCTCATTCAAACAATTTTAATGAGAAGTGTGCACTTTATAGTTAATTAAAAGCGCTTTTTTTCAAAAGCCTCCTCTTGATGTGGCTTTATGAGTTATATTCTATAACGGTATAACCAAATAATGACACACCTTTGTGTGACTGAATTTTATAACATGGTTAATACGGAAATCTAGATCAAATCCGTCAGGTGCTCAGTTGAAATCCCAACGCCCCTAAATAATATAAATAATCTAACAATGAATAACAACTATATTAGTAAAGTAAGACTTTATGAATAGCCTTTGTAGAGTCTATTTCCCGATGATGCTTCGGTTTCGAAGCGAAACGTGCGTTGAGGCACATCGGAAAGTCAGTGTAGTGCTGTGCTTTGGTGGCGTTTAGTTCACAGCGCGTAACATAGATGGCGTTGGTTTAGAGATTTTTTATTTCTTTTAAATTTGATACAGATGTCGTTGATTACATGGTATAGGGACAGATAACAAACAGGTACCTTTTTCTCTTCTGCATAAATAACGTTTTAAATCAAAGACAACATTCAAAGCGGAAGCTCTTTAAGCAGTTTGACTGTTTTATATGCATTTATGAACATACATTTTTCTTATCATAGTAACGTAGTATTGCGCTAGTACCAGAATCACCTATTATGTCATATAATATTATTATTTAACACTAAGTATAATATTTTCTTTCGATAAACTGTAGTGTACAGAGTAATGAACGGTTATAGAGTAAAATTTAAGAGGTTACAATAGCTAGTAACAATATTAGTTCCAATAATTGTAATAAAAACGAAACCGGATATATTTGGTATGTTATTAGAGCTCGTTCTCTCAATAGTTCCATTGTCAGTTTATCGTAGAGCATTCCGTACAGTTTATATTTAACAAAATGCTTGTATTTTTCTTTTAAAACTTTTTTTAACGGAGAAGAATACCAAATAGGAAAGGAATTATGTCTCAGGAGTCTATATGGGATGTGTGAATCCCGCAATGAGTACATTATGTCGTAGAAGTAAGTAGCGCATTCATCCATAGACTTATATTTAAATTGCATATTCCAGTCTATCTTACTAAGTTCATTATTAATCAATGAATAATCGGCTTTACTGTAATAATAAATATGACGTGGGGCTGGTGCGAGTGGTAACGATTTCTTTATACTTAACGAGAATTGTTACGCATTGTGGTGGGGGTCCATTGGCACCAGGAGATCATCACAATTTGTGACAATTAAATTATTGTTAGATATAATTACGGAAGAGTATGAAATTTGGCACACTTATCTCTATATAAACATATAGAGATGTAATGGAGAAAATGATGAACGAATGCTATTTTTTATAAAATATACATTATTAATACATAAAATTATGAAATTAAAACCTCACGCGCTCCCGTGCCATGCGATTTACACACACGTGTATACATTTTACTGTAACATTGTTTCAAAACGTAGACAAATTGTCAAATCAATGTCGTTATATAAAGAATTAAAATTGTCTTTATAACGACCATCTTTAGTTAAATTTAAACGTCTGAAATATTGTTTTATTAATAGGGATTTCGGATTTTTTTGTACGGTAATTTAAAATAATAAAAAAAAAAATTTTCTTTGCAGTTACGACATGAGTTAGAGCGTGTAGTTAGTGAGAGAGATAGACTATTAGCGGAAAGTTCGGAGCTCGGGGCCGCTTTTATTGCCCCAGCGCCTGATGAGCATCCTTGCTTTTTATATCGGGTTACGACTTTTGCAATTCGACGCATATATAGCCAGCCAGCTAGCGGTCGTACGCCACTTTTCTTCCTTTTAAATGTTCTTATACCGGAGCCAGACATAGCTCAACGTGTTCGTATAGTCGACCAAGAAAGTGTTTTACCATTTCGGACGACAGCTTCTACTTAAAGAATTTTACTAAGGGCTATTGTTAGAAATTAACTTAATGCTTAATAGGCCAAAATGAGCCTTTTAACTTATTGACGTGCGACATTCGATCTTAGCGTGGCAAACCAATTTCCTGGTCGACTATACCTTTTGTCCTTGAAGTCTACAAAGTTCTACAAAACTTTGTGAAGTTACACAAAGTACCCGTACACGTGACCATTGAAATGACCATTCGAATGAAGCTATGTTTCCTCGATAAGTGGGCTATCTAACGTTGCAAAGAATTTTTAAAATCGAACCAGATGTTCAGGAGATTAGAGCGTTGAAACAAACGAACAAACTCTTCAGCTTTATATATTAGTATAGATAAAGGAAATGTTTATCTTAAATAGTTTTACAAAAAAGCCCGGGGCAACATATATTTATGTTTCATGTTTTAGCCATTAACGCTTAAATAGTGAACCATTATGGAACGGGAACGGGAACGGAAACGGAAACGGAAACGGGAACGGGAAAGGGAAAGGAAACGGGAACGGGGACAAAAGTATATAATAATAAAATGTAGTAAATAGGCTTTCGGGCAGGACGTCTGCCGCGTCCGCTAGCGCGTTAATAATTAAGTCAGTCCGTCGATAATGAGAAATGCCAAAACTTTAGACGATTATGTATTCGTATTTATAGCATTCATACACATACACTCACACACACACACACACACAAATAAACACATCTATATATTATATAATTTTAGCTATAGTTTGTTAGAACATTTGTATCGTTAAAGAGCTTAATTATGCAAATATAGAATAATTCTCATTGGAAAGTGGCGAGATTGTACGCTGTCGAAAGATTGGTAATTGAATATATCGCTTACAATTTAACGTATTATTTTTCGGTAGATACAATCTATCGAAGTGAAACCATCGAATTGTGAAATGAGATGCGACGGCACGCATCTCGCGCTCTGTTCGAATAAAATTCGCGTGCCCCGCTGCGCCATATTTCTTAGTTAATTTTAAATATACATAAGATTCAATTCAAGAACTGTTTAATTGAATAAAACATCTTTTTTTACTTGATTTATTAAATTAACGGATTAACTTACCGTCCCAGCTCGTGCGAGAAGCCCGATGGAGACCACGCTGAAGCAAATCAACAAGAAGTTGGAGCAGCAGATAGAGGACATGAAGACGCAGCAGGTCGCGTACGTGAACGAGCTGCAGGCGCGGCACAAGGAGGCCGTCGCCGCGTTCGAGGAACAGGTGCGGCTAAACTTTTTAATTAATACAATACAGTAAACCTAAGATATTTACAATGCACTTAAATTTGAATAATAAGAAGAAAACTATATACATAAATAAAAAAGAAAACGAATTCTAAATTAAACTAAAAAACATATTACATAATAAAAATAAAACAAAAATATAGAATGAAAAACTAATCAAAAAAGCTTATCGGCATCGGTGTAAGTGGGGTAGGTTCCCAAAAGACAAAAATACAGTAAACAATTTATCTGACTACAGTTTACAGATACTTATTCAGCGTTCTTATTTGGCGATTTCCATCTACCATCGTGAAGCCCATCTCATTTTGGAAATGACTTCCCCGAAGAGGAACCCAGACTCTATATACTAGAACTATAGAAATATGAAAGAAAATAAAGAATATTACGTTATATAATATTTCAAAAAATGGCACAGGCATTTGGCCCGTTGGCAAAATTGAATAAGAAAGAATTAAAAAAACATGTTGCATTCAAATACACTTTTACAAGATCTTTTGATTTTTTTTATAAATCGACGAACGCCTGCCTGCACAAATAAGTATGGTTCATTGTCACGTTCCGCCTGAGCCAAGCGTGCAAGCGAGATCGCGTAATAAGCGATAGAGAGGCACGGTCGGTCTAAACATTCAGCGTTTTCACATAAAATTATCATCAATAAAATCGACTTTACTGACAACCATTTGTTTTATTATCACAAGGAGCAAACGAACAGGCCCACCGGGAAGTCTCACAAACCGAACGAAACGCGACAATACCATCATTTGACGTGACAACATTGCCGCCACTTCAAGTCGATCTCAAGTGAGAAAGATGTGCGTTGGTAGTCACTTAGGTGATGAACCGCCTGCTCGTTTGTCCCTAGTAATATATTTAAAAAATCCTTTTTAGCGGGACTAATTGTATAATAAGTTATGGGCCTATAACCTTTTATAAAAATACAAAAAATTTTTAGTACTAAAAGCGGAACGACGGCGCTAGTTACAGTAAGAGATTATTTTGTTATCTCTATTAAATTAATTAATTAATAAAACACATTCAGCGATCCGTAGTAGCCATTGCTATAACATTTTTTTTATTTTTTTTATAGGTTAAGCGGGCAAACGAGCAAACGGATCAACCGAGATCAGGTGATCAGCGTCGCCCATGGACACCATAAAGCACTACGTACTTATGGAGGCAAATATTAATACATATTCTCTTATTCTACTCTTATTTCTGCAGACAGCGCACATACCAGCTCCAGTATTTATTTCCAAAGCGACTACCAAGGAACCTTAATTATAACCTTTATTAAAAATAAGGTTCTCCGGAATCTTATCAACCATGGGAACTCATAGGAAGCTCAAAAGTATCAACCTTTTTTATTGACTTTCATGTGTGGCCGTGTTTGCCGGCAGAGGGGACATTTCATTCGATCGCTAGGTTAAGTAACTCTTATGCCGGAGCCGGACATAGCTCAAAGTGTTTGTACATTTTTGTCCTTGAAGACTATAAAGTTCTACAAAACTTTGCACAATTACACAAATTCCCGGCCACACTACATGATCGTTGAAATGATCATTCAAATGAAGCTGTCTGGCTCCAGCATTACCACTGGTGTATTTTTGTGATGCAGCAAGTAGATGTTAAATTGTGCACGTAGTGTTCAATTACCTTATATGTCACTTATGTATGCCAGTGGTTAGTCAGTCGTATGCTGTGATTTAACATTATCTATATATTTTTTTAATAACACGACTAAGACAACATTGCATTGTGATTTCTAGGCGAATTGAAGAAAAAAAGGTTGTAACTGATTAGTGCGTGCTATATCAGTTTATCATTTGTCGATAAAATCGGGTGTTACTTTGCAGAAATCATTGATGAGCAGGAATAATTGCATTACTTTCCATAAGTCCACTAGTACGTATTTCCACAATTTATGGGTTTATATAAAGTACCTAAAAAAAAGTAAAATTGTTCCCTGCTTCTTATACGTCCAACAATTATTTAATTATTTTAATTCTCTTGAGATAAAAAGGTTAACATTGGCTACAGTTTGCAAAAAAAAAGTGGCAGTTGTTGCCTCGTGTGATGTTGACATATAGTCTAAGAGCCGTCAGTATGTCAGCAGTAGGTAACAAGACATACAAACTTTTTTTTTTAAATTTTAATTTGATAAACAAACAGTAATTACAACACTTAGAATCTAATATTATATAAGCATATGACTATACCAGTATAGTTTCTACTTTAAATAAATTATACACATATAAGGGCAGTACTGAGGGAAAAATAAGGAAAAATACGATTTTAACAAAAGTCACTTCTGTAATAAAAATTTTTAAAAACTAAAACATTAGTTATGCGTAAGCCCGGTTTGCGGATATTTTACGCGATGACGCGTAATGCTTAGGCCGATCGTGCCTCTCTGTAGCTTTCTCTGTGCTCTCGCGAGCATGATCGTCTCAGGCGGAACGTGACACTATACTTTCGGTATCATTTTACGAATATTGCGCGTATGGAGGAGTATGAAGGTTGGCACGAATATTGTTTATATAGGATGGTATGAATGCTAATATTTTAATAAAATATGCATTAAACATACAACAAATTATTAAATTAAAACGTCACGCAGACCTATGCCGATCGATGTACAGAACATGTTGCACAATTGTTTTGAAGGGCCTGTTTCATTTGCTGATAATCGTAAAAACATTGTTAATAAACTTATAAACTATTATTAAGAATATTAAAAATCACAAACATACATTTTATTGAATTATGAAATATTTAAACATTAGTTTTTCAGTTAGATGATACTAAATCTACTTGTACTTATAGTAGATACTTGGGAGCGGGCATTTTCATATATTAAAATTTATCAGCAACTGTCACAAGAAGCCCTAAGTAGTTAATATACATGCAGTTTTATCCATACGTGTGTATGAAAAATCGTTGTCGATTAAACTGCACAGTTTTATCGGCGCGTTTGGATGGCGGTCGCCCATTTCGGCAGTTCTTCCCCGGAGCTCTAGGGAAGTTCGATGTAACTGCACAGTCTTTTCGCAACGATTTATCGATACGTGTGTAGCGACTTTTACTGCATACTCGACATTCGGTACGCTTTGCCTTATTTAAACTGTATTTTTTTTTTAGAAAATTCTGCGAATTCAATTTTGTTTTCACATATTAAAATTTCAATGTATAAAAAGCATCTTTCGTCACTTACAATAAAAGATAAAAAAGTGATAAGGGTGTTCTTCCTTTGTACATTAAAATTAAGTTTTTAAAAGGACTTACATAAGCGCTCTTAACTTTTAAGCCGTGACACCTAAACGTGATAATTAAACAAACAACTAATAATGAATGTATAAAAAATGCATAATCATAGAATCTTACAACGAAAAGAATTTTGAATTAAGAACGACGAGAATTTACATTTAAAATTACACTGACGATGATTCGAAATTCAAATTTTAAAGTTCGGAAACAATAGTCCAGTATTTGAAACTCGTCAGAGAGTTATGCAGTATTGCTTTTGAATTTTTTTGGATTTAAGACTTAATTTTACTGAGACATTTGTTGGATTCATTTCAGATTACAATTGAATACATCATCAATTAAAATATTAAAATAATGTTGTAAAATTTATATATAAATTACGATTTCGAGATTCCTAAACGAAGATAAAACATATGGCGGGATACAAATAAATCGTTTCACGTACAATTGGCCAGTTTTACTAAAAGATTAAGCGTATGTTCCGATATACACTGCGAGCACTGTAAGCTGTGTCGTGGTTCCGACGATGACGTCAGATAGCAATCGGTCATCTAACTCGCTCCACAGCCACATACCTTCTGCAATCTAAACGGACCCTGGTACTACACCGGAATAACGCTAGGAAGAAGATAGAATATATTTAATAAAACAATTTGTCTTTACCAAGCATACAAAACAAAATTCTCGTTTCTATATATTTTATCGTTACAATTCACGCCAATGGCTTGAATAAAATTCGTGTTATATGTACATATGTATGTGGCTACACCTCTTAGCTTACCAACGAACGAATATTGCCACGTTACGATTTATCTCCATTTACCTTTCAATGTATACATGAAAAAGCATCATACTTATTTCCATGTTTATGAGCAGACCGATAATATTATAATAAAACATAGTTTTACAGTTTCAGGAAGCAATAAAGAAAATTTAAAAAATCATTTCTCGATGTCACGATTTTTATCAATGCTGATGTAACCCGCTTTGACACTAAGGAGAGTCAGCTGTGGGCCTAGTAAGAATATTTTCAAAGCCGACTCGTTCACTCGAACGGTTCGAAATGTTCGAGCTAGGGCCTCTGTTGAATGTGAGTAATTTGTAGTTAATCAAATTAACGTGTGATTTTACACGATAATTTGCGTAAAACAAATAATGGTTTAATTAACTATTGTTTTATTTATGTGTCACCGAAACGTTGACTAATTCCCTAAAAACCGCACTTGATGATCTCGCGTGCTATCTATTTTTTAATATTGGGCCAAATATCCAATACCTCCCTCTAGTCTAGTCTAGATAGAATATTTAAAAAAAAATTACTTATGTCACAGAACGTTTGCTAATGAATAGAATTATAATTGAATTAGATAAATAGATCGTAATTAATTTTCTTCTACATTTTAGACATAAAACGTTTGTTTGGAAAAAAGAAAAGGGCTGTTTTTAGGGTTTTCCCGGCAATTATTCGAATTTTTTTCGCTGTAAAAATCATGCTTCAACTTCAACAAACGTTTTAAAGAAAGAATTGGTAAAATTGGTCCTGGCATTGTTGAGTTATGCGCTTACCAACACATTTTGCGATTCATTTATATATAGATATATATAGCGTGGTAAATAGAACATTTCTCGATAAAAAAGCGTCGCGTTATAAAATCGCTGACATGTGAACTCAAACTAGGGAGTCCGTATGTGCTACTTCAACGCTTTTTTAACGCGCGGTAAAAAAGCTCTCATGCGAATGAGGACTAAGTCCCTTAAAAGCTTTACATGTATTATAACCACTATCTCAATTCTAAAGCTAGAGTCAGCTTACAGATCACGTTTTCAGGTCGATGCGACTCCATTAGAGTGGGCAAAACGGACGGATCACATGCAGAATTCAAACGATCTCGATACTGGAAGAGATAATACTAGCGCCATTAAAAATTTAAACGTTTCTATTCATTAATTGAACGTTATTAATCGTGTTATGTCACTTATGAAGCTTCAAAAGTTTAACAGCAAAAGGGCAGACTGAAATCAATCAATTCCTAACCCCATTCATCTAGTTTTATTTTTTACACATACCCTCAGTACAAGTTTTACACTTAATTAGTTATGAGGTAAATGGGAAATTCTAAACATTTTTAGATATTCCCTTAGAGCCCTACCTCACCTAGACGCCATGGCGACGTCGCCGGCTACGTAGCCATGGATATCTGCGGTTGCCAATGGAGCAGCCAGTAGTAATTGTGGCTACGCTTCTAATTTGGCGACGTCGCTAAACAGGTAGACCTTCTCAATCTCGCCGAAAAATCCATTCTTCGGGGACGTCTACCAACTATAAACTACATTCCTGCCTAAATTTCTCTTTTGCTTTTAAATGTTATACTAATGTATAAAACTGAAGATTTTTTTTATATGTTGTTTTTTTTTTGAACTCGCAAATCCCAGGAAATAATGGTCCGATTTCAAAAATTCTTTCAGCGTTAGATAGCCCATTTATCGAGGAAGGCTAAAGGCTATAAATCGTCACGCTAAAATTTTTCACCTAATTTTACGCAGACGTAGTCGCGTGTCACAACTAGTGTACAGATAATATGCTATTAGCTTATGACACGTAATATTTACATTTGAAAAATCCATTCGTTAAAATGCCGTACAGTCTATAAATTAATGATTCTACGATATTTTTGTAACACTTGTGATATGTAATTAAAGAGGAAAGTAATTGCTCGTACAGTGTAGAGCCCCCTTTATTTTTGCTAATTTGGTAACCGAGAAAGGTGGTCCGTGTAGAAATAAGACACGCTTATATAGAAGGGTTCCGTATCTCACACGCTATAAAAGTATTTGTTAAATAACTTCAAAAGTTTATGTCCGATTTTGTTCAAATTAATTTTCCTAGTGAGTTTTTATCATGTTCTATCAACATGGAAAATTTCAAGTCTTTACGTCCAATAATTTGGAAATGCTAGGGGGGAGGCACCTTAGGAGCAGTCAGGCGGACGGCAGACCGACAGAGCGAAATTATAATGGTTCCTTGTAGTACTACGGAACCCTAAAAACCACATTAAAATCTATCGCGTAGTTCAAAAGATCTAAGCGTACAAGAATGGGAAGTGAGTATATGACATAATGTATAATTTACTATACCTTTGGGTAATTAAAATAGATGGGGTGCCTTGAGGAATTATGTGAATAAATATATGTTGAGTAATTTGGGAGGCTGTAAAAGTTCTGTAATTTTTGTTCCAAATTGTAAACGAATTTAGTCGAGTTTATAATGGTGTTAATTGTTGCGTAGTGTGGTGTTTATTCGTAAATAAAATACGCATTTTAGACTTCAAGTTAAGGTAGATAATGTCTTGCTGGAATAGCAAAATGAAAAAAAAAATAACCTTAGTTATCCATTTTTTTAATTTAAAAGAATATTAGGAATACTGTTTAGGTATGTATAATATTCTCTTTTCCTCTCCTACTAAGCTTAAATTAAAACCTTGTATTAGGAGTGGGTGCGACAATCCCCCAACGGCGGTGGGGTTTGAACCGGGTACCTTGCGGATTTCAGTCTATACTTTATACCGTTGAGCTATTGAGCTAGCTATAAATCTGTAACTTCGTTTAACTTGTTGGCCGCCGGAGTCTAATTGGCCTTAGCAACCATTCTTTTTCCAGCACCATTCGCTTCGTTAGTTATTGTTCCAATGACCATGTCTTTTACACATAGTAAAATAACTATTCTTACAGTTAATAAGACATACACACAAACACACACATAGACACATTTTATAAGTAATAATTAATGAATTTTCTCTATTGTTCATTTTATAATTTTGTTTTGGCAAGAGTGGGAACCTTCTGACACAGGTATTTTATGCGTACTAGGATGTCCCTACACTATGTATCCTAAATTATATGACAAACGAAATAAACATTATGACTATTATTATTTATAACTAGCATTTTTTCAGTTCTTCTCATCAGCTCAAAATCAACATTAGCCGTTAATTGAGAAGAAACGTGCCATAAATACGGGTTAATAGTATTACAATGACGCGCGATGTAGAAGCTAAGTTGATTTATAAATTATTTATCAATGTAAATACGTATTTATTGTGTTAATATAACGTAATGTTAGTTTTCACAAATCGCAGTAACGCTCATTTTGGGCAGCGTCGACAGGCGGCGTGGCCGCGAAACCTTTATGATTTAACGACAATCGAAAAATCAAATAGCAATGATTCAAAAATACGACTGTATATGACCGAAATTTGCATGTTTCGCCAAATTTTCAATTCTTTGTTCCAATTACTGTCGTGTAAAGACAGATATACGAGTAGTTGAT
The DNA here is from genome assembly GCA_024363005.1 of Charaxes varanes. NCBI lineage: Eukaryota > Metazoa > Arthropoda > Insecta > Lepidoptera > Nymphalidae > Charaxes > Charaxes varanes. The sequence continues at coordinate 58,118 of JANCMC010024793.1, forward strand.
TTTAGATTGACCATATACATATGTACGAGTCCCCCCGCCCGCCGGCGCCGACCACTCGCGTCACAAACTCGGCACAACTCTTAAGCACCCGTACTACTATACGTTTCCGTCCGCCTCCACTAGTTCGCGCGCCTTCACTACCAGTGGTTCCTCCCCTGACCAGCCTAATCTGGTACGATCCTAGTTGTGCAGCTTTTCATTTCCTTTCTAATAAAGGACTTAAGATTGATCTTCACAAGCCAAGGTCTTTTAGTAGGATGTAGAGGGTATATATTGCTGACATATACCCCTCGCTACCACCACTACTGTGTATAAGATGGTTTTGTAACTGTTTATTTAGAGTTCATTTGTTCTGTTTCCTATGGAACAGTAAGCTCTACAAGTACAACTCTTTTTAGTGTCTTTGAGTAAAGGTATTAGACTGGCTTGGATGAAAAGACATCTTCTGGTTTTTTTAGTGATCTTTTTTATATGTATCCATCAAAAGAGCCTAATTGGGAGCAATATCTAAGATAGAGAGAGGCTTACTACTTGATTTCCTACTCAAACCTTCTTTAAGAAATACAATAATTCGCTCGCATCTTATTTATTTTTTACTGGCCCGATGGTACAGTTGGCAGTGACCCTGCCTTCCGCTCAGGGGATCGTGGGTTCGATTCCCACCTCGAATCTGGATGTATTATCCATGTATGTATTTATATATTTTCTTTCTGAAAAATTCTTTCAGTTTTAGATAGCCCATTTCTCGAGGAAGGCTATTATAGGCTATATATCATCACGCTAAAATTGAATCTTATTTTTTTACAGTACAGCCAGCTTAACAGATAACTTTATCGTGTATCAGATACGGAATCCTTCTATATAAGTGTGTCTTGACACGCTCCTGGCCTCTTTATTTACGGTGTTTTTACTAATTGGAAAAAAAGTAAAAAATCGGCGGAATTGTTCTGTTTCTACGAAACATTCTACGATTAAAGAATAATAAATGAAAAAATAAATATTCTAATGAGTGACGGACGGACGGATGTGAATCTGCCCGACTCCAGAAATCCACCCCAGAATTATATTAATGTAATGTTGCGAAACTCACACTCTCCATTCGCAGATATAATTAAACAACCTGATCCTCAATTCCCCAGCCATTCGCTTAAATGAATAACCTCATCTTTAATCCTTAGCCTCATCTTTAACATTTAATCTCATCTTTAACCTTATCTCTAATCATTAGTTACCTTTAATCTTTAATGAAGTAGCTTCATGCTCAATCCTCAGAATTAAACCTAAAACATTGACCTCATCGTTAACCAGTTACCTTAATTAAACAGTAACCTTCAACCTCAATCTTCAGTCACTTACCTTAAGCAGTAAATCTTTCATATTTTCTGATGACGCTCCAATTTCCGAAGAAACATGCCTTATAAGAAGATATACGTCCTATATATTGTGAAAAGAGACATAATATATGATAATAGAATATAGTAAATAGTAAGTAACCCAACGTTCGGGCAGGTCAACGTCTGCCAGGTCCACAAGTACAAAATAAATTTTATTAGAGAGTGAAATAGAGTATAAAGCTATTTATTTACTAGTAATCCTACAGCGTTAATTCAAACTTATGGCAAACATATACAAAGTAAATTAAAAGTAAAGCCAAATGGGGATTACACTAATAAACTTCATAAGAACAAAGTATTCGAAGAAGAAAATAAGAAGATTTAACAAATTCACACAAAAATTGTCAATTTTTGTTTCAACAGTTGATAACCCTAGGTGTAACCATATTATGTGTAAGATATATAACTTACACTAGCCGTTTATTGCTACAATCTAGTTCTGTAATCTGGGTACGTTTACCACTTCCAAAAGAAACGAGGACCATTATAGAAAATAAAAGCGAGAAGGATAGCATCATCACGCTAAAAATGAGTCTTTATTTTTTATACCTAATTTTACGCGAACGCAGTCGTGGGTACAGCTAGTAATTAATAATATAAATATTTTATGAGTCCAAGTTATAAAATTATTACAAAAATTTATCCTATCTACAATGATATCTAGTCTTACAGTAAAAAAGGTATTAATTTTTTACGTCTGTAAAAATATTACTAAGATTTTTATATTACAAATTTTTTACCCAAATAACACGGCAATATGTCTAGCTCATTCCGCAAATTCTTTTTTTTTTTAATTTCTATTTTCTTTCCTTCCTTCTTTCTTTCTATCTGTACTTGACTCCTTAGCTCAAATCGTGCCATTTTCTATTTACGGGCAGTCGAGAAATTCCAGTTAAAAACCCGTGTTAATATCCGCACAAATCCAAGGGGTGCGTTGGCCAAACTCCTCCGAAACGGCTTGACCGATTTTCATAAAACATTTGTGCATTTTTGGTGGCTCTAAGAATCGGTCGTAAACCCCTAATTAATAAGGTGGCCCACGCGGACGCAGTCGCGGGGTACAGCTAGTAAATTATAGAATAATTACTCTATAAAATGAAATTAGCTAATATTTCCTGTCTAGCTCTTTAAATTACATCAATTTTCTTGCTAGAAAATGAATGAACAGTGCTGAAGCGAATTTCTTTATCAATTACGTCGCAGATTATAAAAAAATCCGAAAGGTAGTGTTCAAAACTTATAGTAGAGGAGCAGGGACGCTAAATTTGTAGTCACTAAAGCATTGTGGGGATCTATCGGATGACGTAGATAAGGTGCAGAAACTAAAAAGGATGGTTATGATAAGATAAAGTCACGTTGTCAATTTGTCCATGGGCGTCGGTAGGCACTTCGGTGCCTGCTGCCTGCTCGTCTGCCCCCTTGTAACATAAAAAAAAAACTTAAAATATAAAAGAGTACGTATACATTTGACATTTATGTCTGGGCTTTTATTTCTATATATTTTTGACTTTTTAAAAATAGCGTTAAAATTTTCAAGACATTCGAACTCACATATTAGTGTCGGTACATAGTATGGTGTAGCGAATTGTCAATAAGATATTTTCTAGTCGTTTTTTAAGGATTCCCTACCTTTAAAGGAAAAAAAGGAATCCTTATGGAAGATATTACTTCGTTGTACGTCTGCCAGTCATGACACATTTTCTCAAAAATGTGTAGAGGTATAAAATTAAAATTAATACCAAATATTGAGGTTTATGGTCTTTTGAAGCTGTGAAGGAATCAACTCTCTAAGTATAGGCAATCATACTAATATATAAAGCTGAAGAGTTCGTTTGTTTCTTTGCTTGAACGCGCTAATCTCAGGAACTATTGGGCCGATTTGAATTTTTTTTTCAGTGATAGATAGCCCAATTATGGGCAAAACTATAGGCTTTATATCATCACGCTACAATTGAATCTTTTTTTTACTCAATTTTACGCGGAAGAAGCCGCGGGCACAGGTAGCACAATATAAAAAGACCTCAACTAATAGAAACCAATTGGATCTATAATAGCATAATAGACCACACTTAGCTAGCAAGTTGGTTAAATATTAATTTTCCGCAAAATGGAGCGAATACGCGACATTAACGGAAACGGGAGTGGCACTATTATAAGCTGCGCGTGACACGGCACGGACCGAAAAATTGTCTAACGTAAAAGAAATCACGTTACCTTAATCGTGTTAGGGGAAAAGTCGAGAAAAACGGTGGAACACTCGAGGTGAGTGACTATTGCGTGTGTACAGCGTTTTAAGAGCACAACAATGAGCATTACGGGCTATAATGAAAACTTTATAAGCAGAGGTGGCGTTTTAGTTTATCTTTCTCAGACGAGGGAATGTTCTTCTACCTTTATTCTATCAAGTTCTTTTAGTTCAAACAGACCTTAAGTATTCTTTCGTTATGTCTGTGTCACAGCGATTTGAACTCTTATTCTAGATCCTTGCTCGTTGGTATATTTGTGAAAATGCTAAGAACTTATAGCTCTAGCTCTAAGTTTGTTTAGTCTAAACCCACCTTAAGTAATACGTATTAAAACTTCTAGCTAAAGCCAGTATTTTTTTTTCATAAATATTTTACAAAAGTTTTACATATCAATGACATCATGTATCATCATCAAACGTTTAAAAAACCTTGTCGGGTGGTGACTACACCGCCATCTATGGGTCACTTACCAAAGCGATATGTAATTAAAAATGTCAAGTTTTCCGTTATTCATCATAGATGGCGGTATGACGACAATGTGCGAGCTATCGTGTTTTATAAATTGTATATATAGACTAACGAATGAAACCATGTTTCCTTCGATAACTGTCCGTCTGCTTGGCATAAAATCATGAAATTTAGTAATAAGATATTAGAAATTGTAGCATAAATATAACAAAAAGTCGAAAAAATGAAAATCCGTTGTTGCATCAGCATGTCTTTTTCTATCTGTTAGTTTATCCATTAAGACCCTTTTTCTAAGAAATGTGTAAAGATATATTTAAATTAATACCAAGAACTGAAGTTTATGTTCCCTTGAAGCTGTGCGAGAACATCAACCCTCTAAATATACGCAATCAAAAAATATGGCATTTATTACAATAAAATATAAGTAAGTTTGTTGTGATATTTAATTTAAAACTAGATAGTAGGAAAGAGTTATCATAACAAGAGACCACCGGCTGATTGAAATTTTAAATTCTGTACTATATGCTCATTTAAAACCATGTACATTTTTTTTAATTCAATTACAATAATATTTGACAATTTATTAACATTAAATGTCATAAATAACAAAATACTTTATTTTGTGATGGTTGTCATAATTTAGGTTTAAAACCATCTTATAGCAAAATGTATGTGTGTATAAATTGTTTGGCATTGGTGCGTGTGTGTGGTTTTATTAATATATTTATAATGTACTGTTTATAAAAATGTCAATAACGGCAGCGCTTAGGAAAAAAGTATTGACACATTTTTTATAGTGATCTACGAGTCTGAACCTGCCTGGACGACTTTATGATAAAGGTGTAAATTCATCATGAGTTTAGTTAATTGGTACCTAACTTTTTAAGATGTCTACTTAAGCAAAAATAAAGAGCCTCAATAACTCAATGTTGGAAAGAGTGGACGGAAGTCCGTAAGGATTTAGCCAAAATTTAATCTTTAACTCTCTGGAACTAGCTTCTCGCTTAATTCGGTGGGAAACTGAATAATCTGGCATACCTTAAGAAGTAATTTCTATTTTTTTTTAATTTCTTGTATTTAATTTAAAATATATTAAGAAACCGCAAAATATGAAGTGTAACAACCTTTTCTTATTTTTAAGTATATTGACTTCTCTTCAATTACTGTAAATGGTGTACAATAAATTCTACGTCTAAGTATTGGGTACCTACGATTTATTTGTTCTATAATCCCAAGTGATTATTCACGCTTACGAAAAGGATTAGAAACATTATTCAGGGCTACCAACAATTACTCAGTAAGCTACATTGATCTGATGGATGAAAATTGGAGAGATATTAGTCGTAACTCATAACTTACAATTTTTGTATGCAAATATGGCAAAAATCCGGACATTTTATAAGTAGCGAAATAATTGATTGACACTTATCGTGCCCAAAAGAATAGGTTTTTGTTAAAATTTCGTGACATCATTACGTTCTTAAATAAAGGAACCATAGATAATATTCAAAGAGCTAAATAGACTTAGCAACAAAACTAAAAATAAAAAAACTAAAGAGCAGAACTTCTTTTTCTCGAAAGTCGGCGGAAATATATGGACGAAGACCGCGTGGACAGGCGGGACGGAATAAAAACAAAAGTGTAGCGGTGCACCTCTATTATTTATGGAAGTCTACAATTTACCTGTATATTATGATAATACATTTTGCGTCCACACGTTTATTACCCTTTATAAATACACACTCGCGGACATAGTAGACGTTGTCTTGCTCGATTTAAGGTCTGAATGAAGGTATATATTCCGGATATATTCCGAAGTTGCGGCAACTCTGCATTTTTTTTTTAAATATTGCTTTCTTCTTTTTTTCTTAAACTTTCCAGAACTAATGCGAATAAAACAGGCCGTAGTTAGAGAAGCCCAGCCGTTTTTGAGCTATAGCGAGAAACATATCACATAATGGTTACATAACGCAAATGCACCACCTAGTCAAATTTGTCTGCAAACCCTGGGAAAATAAACACAAATTTATCGAAATCAGTCCAACGATTTTTTGGCACTGTCGATTTTTATGTATAATGATATCTATACTAACTTTCACTAATAATAAATATAAAGCTGAAGAGTTTGTTTATTTGTTTGCGCTAATCTCAGGCATAAGTGACCATCGGTGCCCATAGACACCTTTATAACCGTGATTCTTCGCTTAATCTATTACTAATTTGTTAGCCAAAAAGGGATCACACGTCCAATCGTATTTTAATAAATTTTTAAACTTTATAATCTATACTAATATTATGAAAGAGGTAAAGTTTGTGAGGTTGTAAGGAATAATCTGAAGAAATCTAGATCTACTGAATCGATTTTGAAAATTCTTTTACTGGTAGGGAGGTATATTATTCCAGAGTATATCCCCGAGTGCTATTCGCGACGTTTTATTTTGGCAAAGTTAATATTTCATTTTCGTCCATGCGAAGCCGGGACGGATAGCTAGTAAAGCATAAAGTTAATAATTTCACTCATTTATTAATATTATTTAGGATTACGATATTGTCAACTACAAAATTCGTCATCTGAGTATCGTCAAATAGACTTATTTGTCCCAGCATAATTCTATAACTGGTAGTCCTAGTCTTTACCTGAAAACAACATAAATTAATCACTTATTCAAACATTAAGTAATAAACATCTTTGCTCTAACGCTAACAATGGAATTTCATTACTTAACTCCTTACATCCACGTCTTGTACAAATACCCATCAAAACTGGGACCCTTATTTATTTTGTTAATTACTTTTGAAGATGTGTTTTTTTGTGTTACAAGGAGCAAACAAGCAGGCTGTTCACATAAGTGACTATCGACGCTCATAGATATCTGCACCACCAGGAGGCTAGAAGATGCCTTGCCGGCCTTTAATCACGAGATTAAGCCTCCGAGAAGTCTCACAAACCGAAGAAAACGCGACAACAATACCATCACTTGACTTATTGACTTGATTTTATGTGAGAAAGAAAGGTACTGGTATCCGGACGGGAGAGTGCTCTCATAATGTCTCGTCTTACTTTATCTGGCCGCACACTATAGATCAGACTAGAGTCATACTCGAACTCTCCCAGGGTTCCACACAGACAATAAAAAACCCCAAAATTTAACAAAATCACTAAATTCCCGCAGACCAAGTCGCGTGGTACAACTTAAATTTTAAAAAAACTTTCTTCAAATAGTTACATTTTTTTGACTTTATTTGATCATATCAGCTCAGCAGGTAATTTGTTAAATTATTTCATTTATTCATTTAATTCTGCGAAGCGACTGAACTATTAGTAGTGTAATGACGTCACCAGACATAGCTTCATTTTATGATCATGTAGTGTGGCCGGGGACTTTGCGTAGCTGTGCAAAGTTTTATAGAACTTTGTAGTCTTCAAGGACAAAAATATACAAACACTTTTAGCTATGTCTGGCGCCGCATTTATCATTCACATCATTGTTTTCAGTTTTACCCACGTCCAATATTTTAGTGATTTCAAAAAATTCTTTCTCAATAACTAAGCATATTTGTCACACTGGGCTTCTACTCTCGCATTTGAAATGATTAACACTATCCATTTTTCGAATAAAAAGCAGACGTCCGAAAAATGGGCTCTATAACACTGCGTGCGACGGCATAAAAGTCTATGCAAACATACTTTGCACACATGTCAACTATGAACGCTTTGATATGTCCCAAAAAACTGACATCACATGGAAAAGTCCAAACTTTGAGCACATACAATTCAAATTCCCTGACTACCGCCCGCTACTAAAATACCAGGTCGGTATTTTAGTAGCGAGCGCTATTAAATTATGGAGCGCCCACGAGTGACCGCGAGAAAGAGCGAGTATCCTCTATAGACTCTCGCAATAGCCCAGTCTAGCCGTCCCCGAGGAGAGTGTTAAGGGCGCGTTAAAAATCATAGTCGTTGAACGAAGAATATTTATTGACATTTTTTGAAAATTTTCTGTTATCATGTTAGAAAGTAGATGCAAATGAAAATAATTTAGGTTTTTTTTTTCTATAAAATAAAATTAGGTAATATGAAAACGAATACAACTAGTTGAGGAAAGATTTTGGCGTTTACAACTTCCATAACTATGGTGACGAATAAACGCTGGCCAATGTAAGGATAATATTTTTCACAATGTAAGGATTTTACTGACAAAAGCTATAAAATATATAGTAGGTTAACTATATACTTTAAAACTTTTCAGCAATCTATCCAGATTTAGATAAACTCACACAAATCCTTATTCCTATTCACATGTGTAGACACGCACGCGCATACTCAATACCCAGGTAGTCTTAGCTACTATTGTAATCGTGCGTTATTTTTGCACCCATTGATGTATGTATGTTTACTTATGTATTTACTTTAGAATTTACAAGGTTCATTGTTCGCATATACAACTTTCTTGAGATTATTCTTACAATAGAACATAAACAAATCCATATTATTTTATAAGAGGACTCTACATTTAGTTTAACCGTTTTGTGGTATTATATTTTTACATTTATACATTTTCTAAGAATATCATACACAAGTAATTTACAAAAAAACAATAATATTTATATAACTATCGTATATCGCGTTATCAAGAACACCTACAAATCTATTTAATCTCGTTAGGTGGACACGATAATGCAATTTAGTCACTACGATGTTCTGAGGAACTAATGAGGCCTACTATTCTGCATTTTTAATAATAATAGATTAAAACAAAAGATATTACATAGGGTCAGGAATATTATTTTAAGCACAAATTTGACTCCTATTATAATACTTTGAATTTACTGTGTGTTACTAATGTACTTTGATCACAAATCCAATCACGGTACTGGGCTACCATCCAAGAACCCGAACAATATACAAATTACAAACCAATATCTTGTATTGTTATGGTTACTGAATGGTAAAATTTCCATTCTAAGTTTATCAAAGAAATTTTGGGTTTTTTGTATTTGTGCTTTTGATTTTGGAGTAATAATATCGTTAATGTTATTGACATGTTATTTACAACCATACTTATCTGCAATAATTAGATACGAATTTCATCATTAAATGAATGATTTTGCAAAAATTGTATGAGTAAGTATTGATGTTTTTGTACTACTTTACAGGAAAGCCACGTCATACGTCACAAAGAAAATACTTCGCCCTCGTTCCAGATCAATCTAGTTCAATTTATAATACTGTTTCACATATAACGAATGAAAAGACAGAGACAAAAAATAAAGTCGGCGAACTTCGCATATTTCCGCCATCGTATTGATTATTACGCAGCAGTGTGTGCGTACTCTTCACTGCTGTCTATATAAAGGATCGAATCCATAATTGCGCATCATTTTAAAAGAACATTGCGAGAAAAAGTGTGAAAGAAGACATTGTGAATTATTTTTAGAACAGTGTTGTTGTATATTCAAGACTGGCAAGAAAAAAATAACTGTAAGTGTTTGAATTAATATTATTTAATAAATATAGTACATGAACATTTAATAGTTCTGATTTAACCATTTACACATATCTACTAAATTTCAACCACCGTCGCCATCTTGAACTGCATTGTTCATTCTTTATTGCGTGTTGCGTGGTATTTTTTATATTTGGAAATAGAAGAATAAGCATTTTATACTATTTCTGCTTACATATTGTACTTTAAAAACAATTTGTCATTATTTATCCACAGTACTTGAACAATCCTTTTGTGTCGCTGAATGTGTAATGATGTTTTTTTTATTATGTGTTATAAACGATTTTTACTCGAAATTAAAAACAGATACGCTCTCGGGTTTCAAATTAAATTAAAAATATTGTCTACATATCATTTTTTTTGCGTTGTTAAACTATTTTGACCTTCGTTTTATAATACGACTAGTTGTTACCCGCGTCTTCCTCCGCGTAAAATTAGATTGAAAATTTTAGCGTGAAAGAATTTTTCTAATTGGACCTGAGTTTAGCCCCCACAAGCAAACAAACTCTTTAGCTTTATATATTAGTTTAGATAAAATATTTGCTATTATCTGCTTATTAATCACACTGTGGTCCTTGAATATAATTTATAGAAATAAAGATATACGAAGCAAACTTTTTGTTGTAATTTCGAAAGACATTATTTATAAAAACCTTTTAGTTCTTGCTTGTATACTCGAGGTCTTGCACCCAATTGTTTAATTTTACTGTAAATGGTATTTTTGTGCTAGAATTATATTTACAACCAAGGCTAATTCAGTGTTTTCTTTCTCTTTCAGATAACCATGCAAATTTTTGTGAAAACTTTGACAGGAAAAACTATCACTTTGGAGGTTGAACCTTCTGACACTATTGAAAATGTTAAGGCTAAAATCCAAGACAAGGAAGGAATTCCTCCAGACCAGCAGAGACTGATTTTCGCAGGCAAGCAGCTAGAAGACGGCCGCACTCTGTCAGATTACAACATCCAAAAGGAATCTACATTGCACTTGGTTCTTAGATTAAGAGGTGGTATGCAGATCTTTGTTAAAACTTTAACAGGCAAAACCATCACGTTGGAAGTAGAACCTTCTGACACAATTGAAAATGTAAAGGCTAAAATCCAGGACAAGGAAGGAATTCCCCCAGACCAGCAGAGACTGATTTTCGCAGGCAAGCAGCTTGAAGACGGCCGCACTCTGTCAGATTACAACATCCAAAAGGAATCTACATTGCACTTGGTTCTTAGATTAAGAGGTGGTTAATATATCTTTGTATACAAATATATATTCAATAATGACGACTACATTATTGTATACAAAAATATATTAAGTAGTGACGATTATTTGACAATTTAGTTGTTTGTGATGCTCTAGTGTAAAGCTGGGAATTTGGGGTTACGACAATTTACGTGGGAGCCATCGACGTGTTCAATATACCTATTATACGTGTATGAATAAGCTGTTATATTTTTTATCGATAATGCAATATGCATGTGTGTATACGTGTATATACCAAGACAAAAAATAATTATACGTTGTTTAAATGCTTCTACCTAAATAATAACAACAGGGACTTTTAAATCTGCTACATAGACACACACTAATAAATTTTAATTATACGTATAGAGTATAAATGAATCATTTCCTCTTATAAATACTTAATTGATTAATTGCTAGACCACACAGTTAACAAGTAGCCTGTGTCCGAAGTGTAATTTAAATAATAAAATTCCATTCACCGGTATACTGTTATACTAAAGAACCCCTAATATGCTATGACTTTAAAGGCTAGCAATTAAAATTAACCTTCATTTAAAAACATTTATTGAAGTAAATATATACAGATTCAGAAACTCTCTTTGTTTGTGTAATAAAATTATTTTGACTAGTACACTGTTAGACTAAAATCAAAGCTACGCTGACCCTTTAATGTGACTTACACTTTATCTTGTGACAAAGTTAACCTTAATCACCGCACACCTCGTGTTTCGGGCCACCCGCATCCTCCCTTAATACGCTTGATGTGTCAAACCAAATTGGGATGTGTTAAAATGAGTAGTTCGTATTTTGTGAATGCGGTTAGAGGGACTCCCGTTAATGACGACAGTTATAACCCAGACATATACTGATCTAGCAACCTAAATTAAAATGCTTATATTGAGAAAGAATTTTGTCTTAGCTTTACTAGTTTGAAAAACATCGTTTAGTGTTTCGAATCTGATAATGCGAAGATACAATGCTTTACAATCAAACTGAATCTAGGTTTTACTCCATTTCCGCACCTATGGTGAACCGCCGAAGAAAATGAGGTGTTATAAGTTTGAAGTATTTGTGTGTGTGCATTACCTGTCACCAATTTTTGTTTATAAAAACTTTGACTGTCTTTCTATCTATTCGTCCGCCTGTCACTGTGACTGTTACAACTTATCTCCTAAACATTATAACCAATTTTGAACAGAGCTTTCACTGGAAGATAACTAATACTATAAGCATATTATAATGTTAATATATTATACGATTGAATTTCACACGGGCATAGTCACAGGCACCAGTTAGTTGTATATATTAAGTTGGTTCTGATTGATCATATAGTGTGGCCGGGGACTTTGTGTAGCTGCACAAAGTGTTGTAGTACTTTGTAGTCTTCAAGGACAAAACTGTACAAACACTTTGAGCTATGTGTGGCTCCGGCATTACAAAGGTACATTTTTTATCAGCAACAACAGCAAATGTAACTCTTTTTAATTAATTTCAATACAAATTTGCTTAGCTTTAAGTGATAGCATTACAAAATCTAGTGAAAGCTGTAATGTAGTATAGCATTAAAGTAGTATTTGTTAATGTTTTTATTGCTTAATGCCATATTTTGAAGATTATAAGATATCATAATTTAATGTACTTAATCATTTGACCCAGAAGATATTGCTCTGTCCAAAAAAATCTTAAGCCAAATTGCAACAACAACCAATGGGTCCAGTTGGGGGTCTAAATTGTTATTCTTCTTCTTTTTACCTCCCCCTAGGATTTCCAATCTATTAGATGTAGAGACTCGAAATTTTCCATGTTGATAGCAAATGGTAAAAAGCCACTAGAAAAATTATTTTGAGCGAAATCGGATATCAACTTTTGAAGTCATTTAACAAATAACTTTATCACGTATCAGATACGGAACCCTTCTATATAAGCGTGTCTTGACACTCTTGGTCGTTTTCAAGGACAAAATAAAAAAACAAATTTTCTTTAATTTTTGGTATTTTAAAAAAACACATCAATGTCCTTTTTTTCATTTCACACCCAATGCTTGATATTAAAAAATATATATTTATTTGAACCAGGCCAGCAAGTTTCTAATTTTGTGTTTGAACAAAACATATGACCCACTATGTAAAACTATATAGAGGCCATATATGTTTAACATAAAGATTATTAAGGTAATTATGATAAAAGGCATGTATTTCATCCTGTCAAATTGAAAAGTCATCTATAGGTTTTAATGTTTTTTGCACGGCTTGATATATGTGGCAAGGTAATGTGGCTGTTAAAGAAAAACACGATAGTTTATATCTATTCAATAATTTGTTTCAGTGTTATCAAATAAAGTGAGTTTGTATAATATTTTTTCTTTAAAGACTTGATTTTTCTTAGAGATTCTTACCGTCGTCGCAATTTTTCCAAAATTTTTGAAGGCCCATTTCAAATTTTTCTGATGATGTGAATGATCTCTCTAACCTCTACAGCCATCACATTTGATCAAAATTTTTGGATGTCCATTTTACATTTCGAAGATACCCTACAAAGAGCCCCAACAAAACCCATATCATAAGCAAAGGGCTCCGTATAACACTGCTCTAAAAGGATTTTCTTGTTTGGGTATAAAAACTCTTGGTGACCTAGAATGATGAAATTTGGTAAAAAGCTACATCTTGTAGCACAAGTAAAGGAACAAGACCGAAAACTGTAAATTTGTTGTTGCACCAGTGTCCGTTTTTTTATCCTCATTTTTTTTAATTGTTGACTTAACGAATTTATTTGTTGTCAGATTATAATTTAGGATATGAAACTGAATCGTCAGTATAATAGTATCAGTGTCAGTCAATTTAATAGAACAGTTTTTGGGGTCCCTTAGCATTCCCTATTAATGTTTGATACGCTCGAATAACTTATTTTTGGACCCCTTTTTACGACTTCTAGTATCCCTCAATTAAAACAGATAGACCTAGGGCGTATTGCCTATAAATGTCTGATGCGCTCGAGTATTTCCAGGTGACAATTTAATTGTGCACGTCTTGGAGATGAATAGTTCTTCTGTAATTGGAGTTAAAACG
>JANCMC010024842.1:0-29407 GCA_024363005.1 Charaxes varanes
GTCTGTACATTGACGCTGTACCACGTCTGCGAGCGCAAAACTTTAAGTAGCAATTTAGCGCATTGGTAGGCTCTTACATAAAGAGTTTTACTTAAATAAAAGTAGTCTTGTGCGGTTTTTATATTTGGCACACACTTAACACTGTCTTTGAAAAAAATTTTTAGCTTCTGAGAGTGGATATTCCTTCTCCCATTTCTATGTTAATGTACTACCAAATTTTGCTTTAATTTTCTTTATTTTCCCATAACCACTCATCAGATGTAAAATTAATTTCACGATCTGCACTGTCACTTTCTTCTTCCCCATCAGAAACTATAATTCTAAACAGGGCAAACAATTTCCTCACAATGACTATCTATATTGCTATCAGTCGTAATAATTAATCTATTTCTCATTGTACTTGTTGAAGCAACTAACTAACTACTACTAAGATTCTTGCTCCTTTTTGATTTGAAAAGCTTCAACCAATACAATTTCTACATACTAGGGGTGGCCACTGAAATTAACTTTGAGAACCGGGAATTTATAAAACTGTTTCAAAGGGATCCACATTCTTCCGAGATTAATTTAAGGTTTATTAAAACAATGCTTCATTTTTCATTTTATAAATGAAGTAACATATATTTCTTACTCTGCATATAATATTAGAGTTCAATTAAACAATAAGAATATCCATTTAATTATTGTAATTTTTGAAATCAGTATTATTTTTACACAGAGCTTGGGCTCAAGAGACGTACGAGATTAACTGGAAAGCCGCATGCAGCTTGAGACGCACGTTATGGCCACCCCTCTTATAGGCCATCATCAGTGCTGAGAACGAAAAAACCCAGAATAAAAATATTGACTAAAGAAAATAGAATAAAACTAAAATACTTATTCAACCATTCAGTTTCGTGGACGATTTTTATATTGTCGTCAAATTGGACTACTTTAGAATCCTCCAAACGTTCCTTGAGTTCATTTAGAAACATTGTATGAACTCTTATCTGCACACGTAAATATCAAGTGGTTGTTCTCGGAATTTGAACCTCTTATCACTGCTCACGTAAATCTCAAGTGGTTATTCTCGGAATTTTAACCTCTTATCTCTACACACGTACAGCTGGAGTGTTTTTTCCAGGAATTGGAACCTCTTATCTCTACACACGTAAACTTTGAATGTTTTTTCTAGGAATTGAAACCTCTTATCTCTGCACACGTAAACCTGAGTGTTTTTCCCCAGAATTATTTCAAATGATTGTGAAATTAATATATGAATCATAAATTAATTGAATTTCACCATCGAAACTATAAATGATATCATTTATTTGATATCTCAGTTCGTAAATTATTTTTTATGTCCTGGCAAACGTTATTCTGCCTTAATTTTGGCTCGCTTAACCAATCGCATTTTTTTTTAATGATACTGGCTGCATGTTTTATAAAATAATATTTTACATGGTACGTCAGTCAGAAGATCTCTAGTACGAATGTCATCTATTTGAAGTATTCTAAAGTAGCGACCAAACCGTATTTTTTTTAATAATCTTTAGACTTTTTCTTTATTTCTTTTCTCGTATACATTATCTTCCTTTAAAAGGGAAATGAAACAAAATAAACAAGATTTAAATCATTCCAGCGGTTTCCGAATTTTAGCGGCACTTACGAACAACGATTGATTTTCTACACAAATGTATAAAGCTGAAAAGTTTTAAGAGTTTGCTTGTTTGTTTATTTGAACACGCTAATCTCAGGAACCACTGGTCCGACTTGAAAAATTATTTCAGTGTTAGATAGCCCAATAGTTGAGGAAAGCTATAAACTATATATAATCACTTTAAAATTTACATTTAATTTTACGCGGCCGAAGTCGCGAATAAAACTAATTATATATATATATATATAGATAATGCCTTTACAATTTTGTCGGGAATCTTCATGCTAATTTTTAACGTTCATAAGAAATTGATGACTGGAGGTGTGAATTAATCGCTTTAAAAGGTAAACAATGCATTTAAGAGCCACTAAAAGCAAGGATATGACGCAAGCCCCATTGTGTCGAAGTCTGTCATTGCTAGCAGTAACGATTTCACTTAACCGTATGCCCCGTAGCATTTATTATGTCGCTATTGGGTTTTCCCGCTACTTAACATATAATTTTAATATTAATCGCGTATACTGCATTCAATTGATTCACAAAATGATAAAAATACAGCTCATTAGAGTATTTATATCGAGACAAAGGCGCTTTATCGCATTATTTCTTATAAAGAAAAACATTTAAAAGTAAGATTTTTAGACACGAATTTAAGAAGTCTAAGAAACTGTGGCATCAAACCGTACTTTTATATGCTTAATGGATTAGTTATTATGGTCGATATTATTGACCACCTTTATAACTTTTGCACTCTAATGCCGGAGCCAGACATAGCTCAAAGTGTTTGTACATTTTTGTCCTTGAAGTCTACATAGTTCTACAAAACTTTGCGCAGTCACACAAAGTCCCCGGCCACACTACATGATCATTGAAATAATCATTCAAATGAAGCTACATATGTCTGGCGCCGGCATTAGAATATACTAGCTGCATATTTATTTAGTGAAATGAAGTCAACTCTCTAACTCAAAAGAAATTAACGGCCTATATCAAAAGAGTGTACTTGAATAAAATATCATTTGAATTTCAATAGAAATAATACAACATCGTCTAATTATTTAGGAATTTCAATTTAAAAGAAATCTATCATCTATGATAGATTCCTTTATAAAAGAATCTTATATAATAATTCAATTCCAAAAAGAAATGACATTAAAATGTAAAAACAGTTAGCAATTTGATAATATTCATGCAGGCGGTATTGTATTGAACAGTTTACATATAGAGAAGAATAAGTTTTGCATAAATAACATAAATAAATACTTTTTATAGCATTTGTCTTCAGCCCTATTTCGCGTGACCGTTGCAATTATATAATGGTGATTATTATGATGGGCAAAAACAATAGAACAATGAATCTCCCACATTTATGGGCACATATCTCATCACAGTTCTCAGAAAGGCCTGTATCTGTAGCCATCTTATCTCGTTCGCTGCTTATTTGCAACACATTATTTATATTTACATCCGGAGGTAACGCGTAAATTGCGGCTTTACGTGTATATTTAGTTTTTTTTTTAATGTAAAATATGGCCGTGATCTCTGTCATGATGACGCGTCTGTAAAAAACTAACAGAGGACTTACTTCATCTTTAAGTTTTGAATATTATTTTAATTTATAATTACATGAATGGATACTGTTCTTCAAAATATTTTATCGCCTTAACAGTTTGTCTGTGTCACTCGGCTTAAAATGTTGCAGCTAACCTTGTAACTTATTGGTAAATATAAACAAAAACCACTTTCTCACAATATAGCGCTTATAAATATTTATTCACTTCTATGTAATAAGATACGCTTTTGAAAATATTCAGAGTTTAATGATTGCGGTAATTGCGATCTACATAAATATGGATAGACTTTTTGAAAATTTTAAGACTAGTCTTATAAAATATATTTGACTCTACATTGACATAAACCGAAAGAAATCTATAAACAAAAGGTGAATTAAGGTGCAACCTTGATGTTGTTAAGACTATTGTAACATTGAAAATATTTAATTATGCATAGCTATGTAGCAATTGTATGTTTCAATATTTTAAAAGAATGAATCATGATAATTAAACAACGACATTATTGAATATTTGTATAAGTAAACATGTGTTACGAAGAGACCGCCCTCTGGGTACACATGTTATCGAGTCGTATTAGTATTCATCATTGATTGAACAACAATACGAAAAGAACCGGTCAAATTGGGACCACGATCACGTATAAGCAGTTCATCGCTTATACGTTCTGCGTCTAGAAATTGCTATTAAAGTGTTTCACATAGAACACATATTTCATCTCTTAAAGCTATAAGTAATATCTATATCACAATAAAATGACTTTAAATATACTTTATAAATAAATAAATGTACCGATCAGACTATAGAATGTCTAAGAATATTGCAAATCATCAATACAATACTGTTAAGTACGGTTTAGCAAACTGTTGGCAACTTGCAAACTGATGGCAACGCGTCAGCGACCTAACAACTACTGGGAGAAAGGCGCTTTCCCATCCTTTTAGAATAATTAAACTGTCAAGCAATTTGCCGTAAACCGGCTGAATGGAAATATCTAATACCTCGCTTTCTATACGAATATAATAAACTTCTATACTAAAACAAAGAGTTCAAAGAAGTTCATTTGGAAAAAAACCACAAACAATTTTATCATAAAATATAAAAATGACATAATCAGAAACAAAAAAAAACTGTATATTACATAAACAATTCTTTCCAGAAATTTTTATGAGCTATATTGCTCATTACGGGGACAAGAAAGCAGAAATTAAGCGAATAAAGTAGCAATCTCACCGGCGGTGGTTCCGAAGCGCTATAAACTTCGGATGGTGGGTATTCCGGTTTCATGGTGATAGTAGCCATAGAGTCTGGCTGGTGTTCCTTCTCCATCACGATTATACTCTTCACAATAAAAAATGCTAGTTTAATATGCGCGCGCAACGTTCAACGGCTAATACAAGAGTGCGCAAAGTGAACGGAGAACCGGCGTAGGCGCACGGGCAATGGTGGGGCCGTGCGGCCAGTACGAGATGGTGATTGTTGGCATGTCGGATGCGCATTTACTTTGCAATAGGTACCAAATATAGGTACAGTAAATTATGTACTTATAAAGACCTCTTACAATCAAACTAATAATACTATAGTTAGTGGCATCATCGTCTATACTCTTCGTTTTTATGTTCGTATACTTGAACTCAACTCGACTTTCGTATTCGAGAAAATTCGTTGGCATCAAACACGAACGAAATATAACACAAAATTTCCATACTTATACATGTGCAACTCTTGCACAAGGGTTCGTGAAGTATTTTTTATTGTATGTAGTTATATGTTAAACAAATATTCCTCAAGAGAAAACAAACAAGTGCTGTGATTTTGTGCGGAATCCCGATTGGTATGGACCAACAATGCGCTCCGCATGATGCTGTAATCTGTCGAAGAGTACCAGTGACAATACCTTATAGGCAACAGGCAAGAGGGAAATGCCACGGTAGTTATTGCAGTCTAATTGGTCCCCTTTCTTATGTATCGGGCATATGATTGTCCTGCGCCATTGCTTAGGCATTCTTTCCTCCCTCCAGACGTCCATCAGGAGATCCTGTAGAGCTTTCACCAGTTCGGGGCCACCATGCTTGAACAACTCGGAGGAGAGTCCGTCGTATCCCGGTGCCTTATTATTCTTTAACTTTTCAAGAGACATCGTGATCTCATCCTCGTCTGGGGGGTTCAAGTCCTCGATAGGAGCCGGCCGCAAAGAGTTATCCTCACGCGTTCCGTCGTCTCCAAGGAGTCCCCGAAAGTATCGCCGCCATCGTTGGCAGCGAACTAATGCAGAGCTGAGAGAGCTGTATGGTGAGGCTGACGTGGCTAAATTCATCAGGATCGGACGGCTCAGATGGGCTGGGCATGTTGCCAGGATGAGGGCTGATGAAATACCCAGAAAGCTTTTAGAGGAATGTCTTTATGGAACTAAAAGAGTTGGCAGACCCAAACAACGGTGGGCTGACGGTGTGACGGTGTGACGCGCGGTACCTCTTAAACCTCAACAATTGGAGAGCAGCAGCAGAGAACAGAGAAGACTGGCGGACAATGTTGCAGGCGGCCCTGGCTCTTCGTGAGTTGTAGCGCCATCGAGGAAGGAGGAAAGGTTTATCTCATTTTATCCCAATTGGAACTAGCTTTAAAAAACTAACAAAATAAATCGTCTATTGTGTAGACTAGACTACGTAAAGTTCATGTAAGATAACTAAAGTTATCTTGGGATTAACTCTTTCCTATCTTGGATTACCTTCCTCGAAAAATCGTCGTTTATCTATATGTTAGATCCTTTTAGCTTTTTCGTTTGGTTATACATAGATACATACTAAACAATAAACAGAAACAGTAACATGAAACGAAATTCGAATTACGGGGTTCACACACAAATACTCTCACAAATTAGGGTGGCCAGTTTATTGTCCAGGCACTTGAGCTAGATGCTCATTGTACCAACCCTATCAGATCTCTGCTACCACTCGAGTATACTAGTGTCCTCTATGAAGCCCAATATCTTGCTTAGTGGAAACTTGAGAACCTTCCAAGGCTGAAGTAAGTCCTCTACGAAATATTTCTGCCTGAGTTCCTGCACTTGCTCACATGAGTAGATTACATGTAGAGCATTGTCCGATTACCAGCCCAGTAATAATCTTAGTTAAGAACTCTATTCGCCATATTTGCAAATAAAGGAAGATTTACCAACCACATCTACTGCCGAAAAACTTAAAATTCGTAAAACATACTTTACGTGTGATCCAAAAAAGAAACGCAAAATCGCTTACCTATGTTTCATGTCTATAGTACCCATTTTGTTTGGAGTGATCGCAAAAAATGTGTTGTTACTGCCGCGAAAAATTGTAAAAGTTGAGGCTTTGCAATTTTGTTTAACTTTTTATTTTTTGTTTAGTTTTTTTATTTGATCTTATTTTTAGATTATTCAAATTATTATAAATTAGAAAAAGAAGTGAATATTTGAAGTATTTTAGAATAAAGATCTCATTTTCTTAGTATAGTCATTTTTTGTGCCATATTCCTTATTTCAAAGATATTATCCCATTTTTATAAAAAAATTATATTACATTTGCTAATTCGTGATAACGACACCAGTTACATAATTTTCAAACCTCAAACGATCATCCATTAACAAACCTAAGTTTCGTGCTTCCATAACTCTTTCTATTGTTTTTCCTTTGATATCAATTAATGGATTTTGTTGGCTAATTTTAAAGATTTGATGACTTGTACCTAATATCATAAATTTAGTTTTCTCTGGGTTCAATACTAATGTATGTGAGTCTGACCATTCTGCGATGCGTCTAAGATCTTCATTTAGGTTTTTAATAGCGGTACTTGTTTCGTTTGGCTTAAATGAAATGTATAGTTGGATATCATCCGCATATATATGATATTTGCAAAACCTAATTTTGTTAATTATATCTGCGCAGTACAGTGCAAAAATTATGGGGCCTAGTATAGAGCCCTGGGGCACGCCTCTATTAACGGAGACACATTCTGAGAGTGTTTTTGTGCCATATGAACGAGCGTGAGTCTAATGCCTGGGGCTCTTTTGTTGAAGCGGTTAAAAATTTTCTTGAAAATCATAAAGCAGCAAATTACATAAAATTAGTAGAACAGATGCTTTATAACTTTCACACGCTGAGATGAAACATTAGCATCAAGATTCCTTACCGTCACAGCCAGTTAGATTGTTTTCCAGAAAACCTAGGTGATTTTAGTGAGGAACAGAAGGAAATATTTCACCAAGACATCAGCATCATGGAAGAGAGGTATCAAGGAAAATGGAATAGTCGTATGATGGCAGATTACTGCTGGAATCTTCAGCGAGACTGTTGCGGTAAACCTCACGCAAAGAACTCTTATGAAAGGAAATTTTTAACTGACGATTCAAAATTGCATATGTATTCTTTCTGTTAAATTAATACCTCCTACCTATTTTTATTTTGTGTTTCACGATCTCCACCACTTGCAGTACCGAGATGTGGCCACACGGGAGCAGCACCGAGCGGCACCCGGCACCACCCCTCGGCCCCTCTAATCTACACCAACTGCAGTACCGAGATTTGGACACACGGCGGCAGCACCGAGCTGTCGCGGCGTCGAGCGCCAATTGTCGCGGTGAGCGGGAATCAGACACTTACTCATAGAGTTATCGTGAATGTTCCGTTTATTGATACAAAGCTTGATCATTATATAGGGTTAGTATATCAGCGTGCCACTACTTGATTGGTCAGGTTATGCTGAGCATGCATTATTATTGCTGAGCACACATTATTATCAGTAATTGATTGGCTAAGAGTCTTAGATCACGCGTCTTGCAGTTGCTATGGCCCTGGCATCAGCATTACTATTGCTGAACATGCGTTATTACTAGCAGCTGATTGGTTCATTCTTAATAATGGAATTCTAATGTTTAATTCAGTTAACCACTGCCTGCCTAATAAAGAGGTCGTTCCCCCTTCGACCACCAAAAGGTCTAATTTTTTTTCTACATTACCGAAACTCACTGTGGGTTTTATCACACCTAACGGCTTAAGCACCGTGCCGTCGTAAAAGCTCAGTCTTATATTTGCCGGTTCTAAACGATTATTTTTAAAATGTCTATCGTAAGTCTCTCTATTAATGCACGATACCGCCGTTCCAGTGTCCACTTCCATATCGATTACTTTATTATCAATAAGCACGGATAAACTTACCGCCTTGTAGGCGCTTAAACAAAGGTGATGGAAGTCCTCGCGAAGACAATCCTCAGACTCACACTCTGATTCAGAGCCCTTTTCTTCCCCTTCTCCAAAATGCATTGCCGTAGCCCCGGTTCGCTTACTAATGGTTATAGATCTATGCTTTGATAGTGATGGCTACAGGAGTCAATTGTTATAATTGAAGGTTTATACAAAGTAACTTGATTTCTCTCTTGCTATATTTAAAACATTAAAACATGTCAACCGCCATTACAAAGATTGCCAATATTGACTCCGTGCTGTTTCATATTCAATATTCTTTGAATAAAAGCCAGTCGAGCGAAAAATAAGGTTAAAAGTCAATATTTATTCCTGAAATAGCGAATAAAATATAAAGACCGCTCCAAAGGTTTTCAATACGCTCACAGGCGCGGGCGGTCCAATTCGTTTCTTACTTGTCATTCAATATTATGAATAAAAATATACTTTTTTTTTTAATTTTCTTTCATTAGGTTACGGTATTTTGGTATAGTTATTTTATATAAATAATGGACTAATTGAAGCAAGATATCATTCTCTTGTTGACAGACCACAGCTCACTGGAAAGCCCGCTAATTAAAAAAATACGCAAGAAACGAAACCGCACACCGAAAAAGTTCTTCATTATAAATATTCACATCAATGAAAACTTTAGCCGACGTTACAAGACAAAAGTGAAGCGTTTAAAATACAACAACCTAACCTAACAACAAAAAGTAAACTACGAGACACCACAAAGGACTACCCTACTGGAGAAACCGAAGACCTACCGGAAGACGATCCATCTTTCACACCAGTAGAGCTTAACTTCGTACTTTCGTCGATGAACCCGAAGAAAGCTCCTGGCCCGGATGGGTTAACGGCGGACATCTGCTGCGAGGCGATAAACCACGACGAAGGAATATTTCTGGCGATTGCAAACAAATGCCTGAAACTAGAGTACTTCCCGAGCCCCTGGAAAATCGCCCATGTCATCATCATTCCAACTTGCAAAGGTATAAATAAATGTTTATTCAAGTAGCATATCGCAAGGTATACTTATTTCAGTACAAACCACATTGACTAAAAAATTCTTTATTAATTTTAATGGACCGTTGATTTAAATTTTTTGTGTTGTTACAGAAGTTACTTGTACAGACCCTTCTATCCAACTGAAGAGCAGTACTGGTCTGTTAGTTGTGACGTCAACACTCAGTATTGGCGGAGAAGCACATTATCGTTGCGAGCGAGGTTATAACTTAAAGGGAAACCAAACACGAACCTGCAGGCCGAAAGGACTTTGGGCTGGAACCCCACCTGTGTGCATACGTAAGTCGCATTGTAAAAACGCAAAAAATATAAACTTATCTGCAAACTTGAATAGATTTACTACACCACCACCTGAAAGAACTAAAAAAATATCACACGAAACTCCACGTTGTTAGCTGATGTTCTTGGTGATGTCATTAAGTAGACACCTTAACGGGATTACATGTGGTCGGTGTAATTTATTAGCTGCCAATTTATGATAAAGAATTTTATCGAGACATATTTATTCTTATTTTTTCTATAAAGTCCACAAAATGGAAGATACCAACAGAGTATATATAACATTCCTATTAGTAGGGGAGGGATCGATGCTTATTTTGTAGCCACTAAAGCGTTGTGAGGATCCATTGGATTACGTAGATTAGATGCAGAAACGAAAAAAAATGTTATTTTAAGGTAATGTCATGTTGTACATACCCACGCCTGGAGCGTGGTTTTATAGAGAGCGTGATGGTTTTAGCGAAATTGCCTTGAGAAAATGGTCAGATTATAATTTTTGCGTAGTTCTTAGTTTTTACTTTACAATAAAAAAAAAAATATCGCATCATATCTCTCGAATATTTGACAAACGAAAAGCGGACTTTTTTTTACAACTTTGTGACTCTCCCATTTTATTATTTCACGCTGAATTCGTTAAATAATTGAAACAAGCTTATAATTAACTTAGCTTATCTTAATTTGATGAGCCCAGGCTCCCAACCATATTATATGTAAGTCTAACCGTCACTCAATGATTTTAAACTTGATATTCGACGTATTCAGTCATTATATATGTTTTGCTGTCGAACTTAAAGGTGATCATATATCTTCTACAAACTACAAATTTTTGTTAGTTTTTCATATCTCATTATTTTACTATAGTTTAATAGGGCACTTAATATAAAAAGGTCGCACAACACAACAAGAAATCTTTATTTACAGCTATCGATTGTAAGTCACCAGGAACCATTGACAATGGTCGAATTATTATATCAAACAGTTCGACGTTATTTGGAAGTTCAATTGAGTATCACTGTTTGCCGCAATACCAGCGCGTTGGACCATTCCTTCGAAAATGTTTAGATGATGGAAAGTGGTCTGGCGAGGAGCCGAAATGCGAACTAGCCACGAATGAAGCTGCAGAAAGTGGAGCCCTTCCACTAAGCGTTGGTGTAGGATGCGGTGTCGTACTATTTTTACTGATGCTCCTGGGTGTTATTTATTTAAGACTGTAAGTATTTACCCTTTTCAATCTAAAAATATATTCATACAGCATACTTCAAGAAATTTATAGCCAGTAGTCTCGTTCAAGATTCACGCACGCAATTTTTACAGCCTAGTATTATAAAATGTAAGGATAACGATTACTCAACAGTACCAATTATAATATGCTTTTTTCGATATAATCTTTACAGACGTAAAGCAACACCAGTTAAAAATACAGAGAACATAGAAGGAGCCGAAAGAAAAGAAGATCAAAATGCAGCTGTTATGAGTTACGCGACTCTTCACGATACAAACGGACGTCACATCTACGATCACGTTAGCGATAATTTATACGACTCCCCTTATAGCGAGAGCTTAGCTGAAAACGTAGCCTATGGAAGACGCAGTGATACAGATTCTGCATACGAACCGGAACCGACGGGACCAAGTGCGGTGGTAACAATTAACGGTGTTGCAGTACGTTAATACTTTTTTTAATGAGTTTGCAAATGCCTCGTAGTGTAGGATTGTGTAGCAACAAACGAATACGTAATATGAACGGGAAATTCAAGTAAATGAATCAATCGCACGCTATTTATAGCAAAGTAAAATATAATAATAACAAATGAAATATGTCATAAATAAAATATTTTTATTTAAAACCAGTATTTATGAAGACACTTGTTTTTGAGTCATAAAACTTTGTAAATAAATATTTTTAATTTCAATTCTTAAGTAGTCATTTCAAATTCGGTAAGTTTTTTTATATATAAAACATTTGCTGTTACCAAAGCATATGTTTACGATAACGTGAATTTATTCAAATTATAAATCCATTATAGCATAAAAGAAAATATTTATTGCAAAAATTGTTTATACGATTTATATGATCAATTGACATATTGAAAATTTATATTGCTAGTATATATGCGTGAATAAAAAGATGTTTTTATTTCGCAGCGCTAACAATATAAAATTAAAAGAAAAAAGATTACTACTGACTGTGAAATAAATACAAGGTTATTACAACATAAAGTTCATATATAATTAATTTGAATTTAATGTGTTAGCTTTAGCTTCAAGAATTCCAAATCATAATTATGTGTTCGAAAAGGTCACCAACCCTTACTAGGTATTGAACCAAAGATGTAAAAAGAGTTGGAAATTGTATGAAATATATTATTATTTATGCTAGATTATGATCGCTGTCTTGAATCATTCCGTGTGGCTTTTGTAAGACACACACACTGTGGCATTTTATTCAGCATCAATTCCGAAATTATATTATTATCTATAACAATTATATTAATTTAAATGAACAATATAATTTACTTACCAAATAATGTGCCTCATTTTGCCATGATTTATCACAATATAACTATGTATAAATAAAAAACCGAGAGCTTGTTCAATCCATTAGCCAAAAAGCTCTGTGGTTTTTACTGCTGATATCCAAAAATACATGTTTACTGTATCTACCTGCTTCTATTTTTCGTAGCTTTTTTTTGTAACATATTTCAAGTCTTTATATCCTTATCAATTATTCATTCCTACAAAACTTTTATCATCGAATTCATATGCATTTTATTTTTACTGGATCTGAGATTTTTTTGATAGATTAAATTTAATTTTAGATAAATTTACAATTAAGATAAAATTAACTATATATTTGTTTTTATTTCTATATTATACGTATAGCTCATGATATTAATTAAATGTAACTTTGACAATTATTGATAAATGTAAAAATATATATAGATAATGTATTTGATGTTTACTTTGTTTCCTTTCGCATAAAATTTTAAATAATTATATTCCAAAAATTAAAAAAATGTACCTATGTAACTATTTGTTATAGAGATTAGAATATAAGGAGGGCCATCTTCTATGATGGGCTAGTCGAAAAAGTGGCCATTTGTAAAAAAACAACAATCGTTCGAAGATTCACCGAAATGGCGCTGGTGTAGAATGAATTGAACAATAGCCTTCCAGAACGACGTGGTGTCGTATGAACATAGCAATGAATTGACCAATAATAATCTTTAAAAATCTTCCTCATCCTAATGTGGCGCCCCCCTTATTTGTGGCTTTCGACGGACACTTTAATACATTGAGATGATTCTCCCAAAAAAAAGCCACTAAGACTTCAAAAGCACGACCGATGTCTCATTGAAGCCACATAAAAATTGTATGAAATAAATAAAAACCAAAAATAAAACACAAAAATATGTCATTAAAGTGGAGAAAATTAAATTTATGATTTCTTCTTTCGCGGAATAATTTAAAATTTAATTATATTTCAATTAACGTCAATAAAAAATAGAACTGTAACATTACAAAACTCTGCAATCTCAAAATTGCTGTTAGAACACGACGCCGATTTCCAGCCCATCTAGATAGCTAGATAGATGGGCATAACTAACACTTACTATTAGAATTAAAAATAGTTGTCCAACTCAAACAGTAGCCTTAACTAAAACCAAAAATAAAATTTTACTGTACTTCAATGAATTTCAATACATAAAAGCTTTTTATCCTAAGGAAGTTGCCTCACTTTTTTTCCAGTCTGTCTTTCGCTCAAATCTCTCGATGTTCTTTCAAATACAAACTTATATAACGTAAGCGTATAGGTTTCCTGAAAGGGCTGCTCTCTTGTGCTGTACAGGGCTGTGGGTTCCGTTAACCAAGCTGCGTTATTTGGCAAGAACTCTCCCTTAAATAGAGACGATGTGCGGATCAGAGCGTTACCTTTCCCCACCCGAAAACCTACTTATAAAGAAGTAAAAAGAGTTCACGAAACCGTTGCCAGTATCGAGGTATATGGTAAGATCGTTTATAGTTTCATATTCAACCAAACCAACTGTTTCCCGCGACTTCGTCTGACTCAAATTAAAAGAGCCCCTTGACCTGAATTTAGCCCTCTCGAAAAATCCTTTCTTAGAGGATGTCTAGTAATTGTAAAATACGTTCTTGACGAATTTCATCATTGTACATCTTGCGGTTTTGAAGGTTGCGCTCTTTATAGAATTAAAATTGTTTTAATAGTCTCTTTGCTTCTGACGCTGTGGTGAATGTAGCATGGATTTTTGGGTAGGTGTTTGGTCGCAGTATATTTTTATTTTATTTGTAAGTTTATTTTTATTTCGTAGGATTTCTTTTGCCTCTTGGGGATTGTCTAGTATAACCTTTAATGGACGGTCTTTTCCTGGATTAAATTTACCTAGACGAAAATTTTTGATAATTTTATGCTCCTTAGGGACTATAGTCTGGAGTGTTTTTTGGACATCAATAAGATCAGAAGCCTGACGGGCAAAATTATTGTCACCAGTCTGCTCAGCTAATCCAACAATAATAATATTTTTACTCCTTTCGGCTCTTTCTTGTAATTCGTTTACTATTTTTTCATTGTCAATAACTTTAGACGTTGCAACATTAGATGAGTTAAGTTGTAATTTTTTGATTTCGGTCTCGATGGTCAATATCTTAGCCTCTGTATCTGTCTTGTTGTTTTGTATTAGACATTTGTGATCAGTTTGCAATTCATTTCTCAAATATGTACATAAATTCATCTAAAGTTACATTATCGCAATCAACTAATACCACGAATAACTTGAATAGTTCACAGTTGGGTGCTATAAATATAAATGAAAAAGATATACTCAATAAATTAAAAAAAATTAACGTCAACAAGGGGACCGGCCCCGATGATATTCCTCCCATATTTGTTAAAGCTTGTTCGGTTTTACTGGCGAAGCCGCTGTTTATAATATTTAACAAATCGTTAAGCGAGGGTGAATTCCCTAAAATCTGGAAAACAGCTAGAGTTGTCCCCGTTTTTAAAAGTGGAGATAGAAAGGACATAACAAAGTATAGGCCCATATGTATTTTATCAGTATTTTCAAAAATCTTTGAATCTTTAATTTGTCCTGTGATAACTTGGTATATGAAACCCTATATATGTAACCGTGTTCATAAAATAAGAAATAATCAAATAAATTATTTTTATTTGCCTAAATTTGCAACCGACTTCACAAAATAATAAATGTTTAGATCGGCTATTTTATATTTGGCTGTATGTATTTGTAACCGGCTTCACAAAAATAAGAGATTATTAGATCGAATATTTCTTACTGAGCTATATTTGTAACCGACTTCAGAAAACTTCAGAAATTACTAGATCGGTAATTTTGTATTTGGCTATATTTGTAAGTGGCTTCACAAAATAAAAAAATTTAGATCGACTATTTTTTATTTGGTTATATTTTGTAATCGGCTTAGATCGATTATAAGAAGTGATTTGGTGATTAATGATATTATCAAGTTCTTACCATGACCTCAAATTACACAAGAAACATACAATGTTTCATTAGTAAATTTTGTAAAAAATTGAAATCAGCAATAACTTTAATAAATGATTTATTTAATATCATAGTTAATCAAACTTTACATTGATTCGAAAGTCCGACGTCTAAAATATATTACATTACTAACTATAGGTAGCTTACAGTTGTGTATGTTTTGTCAGTCAGTTCCTTAAACCTTATAGCTATACATAGTGTAGGTACTATCTTAATTTTTTTAACAAGAAGCAATTAAAATGATATCAAGCAAGCCTATCAGTGAAACAAACAAGAAATTAAAATCACGCCACGTCTGGAGTCTTTGGTCTGCAGCGGAATTGGGCCAGCGTGTCCGGGTACCAGTACTTTTTTCTCAAATAATATGTTCGTGAAGTGGCGGCAATGCTATCATGTCAAGGGATGGTATTGTTGTTGCGTTTCGTACGGTTTGCGAGACTTCCTGGTGACCTAATCTCGTCATCAAAAAAATTAAAAATTAAAAATTAAAAATTAAAAATTAAAAATTAAAAATTAAAAATTAAAAATAGCTTTATTCAGTATCTTAACTTCATAACAACATGTAGCAAGAGCCCCTGCACTTAAACCTCCGCGTTTTATTATAAAAATCATCAACTTCGAAGGCCTTCGAGCACTATGTCTAAACGAGATTGAACCGCGTGTAAGAGAAAGCCATTAATTTTGTGATAATTTCCCGAAAATCAATAAAACCGCCATATTGAACTTAAAATAAACACTCACGCTTAAGCCATTACTTATGAAAATTAAAAGTAAGTATGCCAACAATGACATACCAAAGCTTTTGCGGGTAACAATTTATTTTCACACACCATTCATCGGTGAAAAACTTACTGAACAAAGTGGTTATACGCGTTATAAGGCTGCGAGTAATTAAAGCATACAGGATGTTGACTACATGCCAAAAGCTGCACCATTAAATGTGCATAATTAAAGCAAAATATGCTCTACTACCTAATTTATCCCAAAAATAACATTTCACTATCTCCCATAATATTTATAGGACCTCCTTACTGGACAGAAAAGGCTTGATTAAAAATCTAAAAATATTTACTTCGGTCGAGACTCGACTAGGCTATATCTCCTAACCTTACCCCTCTTAACAAAGGTAATCAAAGTTCAACGAAAAATGTGACTATTTGACTTATTATCAAAAATATTTTTTTATTCTTTGGAAATAAATGAACTTTAATATTATTTATTTTGGTAATATATGTGTGGTGCTTAAGTTTGAACATTCTTATTGACATATTAATAAAAATCACAGATGACAGATTTATACCAAGTATTTCATCAAACGTTTTCTTGATTGAACTTGTATTGTTAACTTTTTGTTTTTGGCTTTCTTCAAAACAATATGTTTAAAAGAAATGAATATTGTTTAAGCTATAATTAGATAATAATTTTTTTCTTCTATTTATCTGGCATCTTAATAAATATATATAAGAAATATAGATAGGCTGCGACTTTTTCCTTGTAAAATTTAGTGAAATTTTTAAAAACTTAAATAGGTTCAATGTTTTAGCTGACGTTTACCACTTATATCAGCCAAATTTTAACTATATTTCAATAAATTTAAGTACTTTTATAGAAACTCGCGTGAACGCAAATCCGTTTTTTTGCGATATTCTACTAAACTCCCTTCCTGCCAAATTTCATCATTGTATATCATGCAATTTCATTATTTCGTGATAGTTGACTTCCAGAAACTCCTACGCACAAACAGTCAAACCCTATTTCACCTCCTTTGAGGTGGAATTGTTCCTTCCTCTGCAACGCGATGGACCCGGCACCCGCACGGTGAATCCATGGAATGCTAAGAAATTCGTCTCAAATATACACATTTTTCTGATAATCCTTACCAAACATAAACTTGCAAGGTGTTTCGATTTTTCTGATGAGCGGTATATTTAATCATATTTGAGGAGCAACATATTTTACTTTTATATGAAAGAATAGATATTAATTTTGTGTAAGTAGAAATCTAGTTAAACTAAAATTATTTATGTTATAACTCTTCCATATTTCAAATTTAATCAATCATAATTATCATTGAGGTAATTTCTGTATAAGTTATTAGAAAAAGAAAAAATAATGATATTTTACCTTCCAAAAACCAACTGGATAAATTAGTTTGCCTAGTTCTTCGTCGCTCATATTAAGTACATTGTCAACAGTAAGTCCTCTGGCTCGAAGAAAAGTCTGGTATTCTTCTCTGTTGAACGTGACATTGGCGAAATAAGTAGCATATGCATAAAAGCAATTCATCTAACCCCTCCATCTTGTTACGGGCTTAGTCATTGAACGGACTTCATACGATTCCATCTTTACAGTTATTATCTTGTATTATGTTGATTCTAGTTAGTGTGTATTTACAGAATATCATATAAATCATGCCTTCTAGCCTTGTTTGGCTAGCGACTGCTCATTGACTCTATCAGGAGGGAGAGCTACAATGCTCGGTTCTTTGGTGGGTCTTCCAGTGGCCCACGTAGCCTACTTTGTTCTTAAAGGCACGCTCATAAGAAACGCTCAAACATCTACATAATTGTAGATAATAGCAGTACTTCGCTGGGTCTTGAGTTCGTCCCTTTTCTGGTCTTAAAATGACTTCGCTGTTTGTCGTATAGTTTCACATTTCTATGAACAAGATTTCGCCACTCTATTCGTTGTACTGCCATGTTTTCCTAGACCTAATTTTTCTATTATATCTTTTAAAGCGTCTTTTCAGAACATCTTTGTAGCGTAGTACTGACCACAGCTTTATCGTTAACTTATTTATAGAATAAAGTGTGAACTAGAGCGTTTTACTCCATGATCCGTAATAGCATACTCATATTAATAACATACGCAATAAATGTTACTCCAGCGAAAATAAATTGAAATCCAACTTTTAATAACCGTACGGGCAAAGCGTGCAGACCACAGAGAGAAGTAAACAGAAATAGTGAAATGATAACATATCCCGTAACTATGCAGGAAGTTTAATTGCTTAAAACATTTCAAGTATCGATATCAATCTTTAATTTACTAAATAGCTATTTTTAAACATTAACGAATTATACTAACATCGTGAGTAGACAAGACTTTACTTAATAGTGATTAGAAGTACTATAGCATACACTGAAATTATAATTAAGTGTAAATAATCCAGTTTCCATTATCGCCAAAAAATCAATTTCCTTTCAAAGATGGGCGTCAAAATGAATTCACCAAGAGTACGAGGCAAAGACGAATATTCTATTGTAGGTACGTTTGAAACGAAGACATATTTTAATAATAGAGATATTGGTAGGTTGAACGATTAAGCTGTGAACACAGCGATGGAAAGTAATAAAACGCCGAATAATAAAGGAGACAACAGCCCAGTTTTTTAATAACCGTTCGCTCGAGAGCGTACTAAGCGACCAAGGGAACAAACAGAAATTGTCTATTAGGGTCGCATAGGCCTTAACTCAATTATTTAGCGACCGGGCCCTAACAGCCACGGCGATGTCGTTTTGTGTTCGCAATGAAAATAGAATATAAAATTTTGCCCCGCCGCCCGTAAATACAACTCGCAATTCAAACAAAAAGCTTTTAGGCTGAATTTTAACCGTAAAATGGATATTTTTATTGTTCACATTTCGCTTTGTCCGCCGAATGTAGTTTTTAATGTAATGGTTACCTACACTAGTTTAGGTGGAATAGGATTTAGAGTGTTTAAAAGGAACTCGGTTCATGAATACTATCATCTCTCTACACATAACATGGTTTTAAATCCTTTTATTCCTCTAATTGTTTGTGAAATAACTTTAGAGTATCCTTTTAATTCAACCGGTTGCACAGATTTGTGCCATATGTTGGCCATACTTCAATTTATGAAGAAGTGAAGAAGAAGCTGACAGGTGAATCAAAGAGCCAAGCTCTTTGATTTGCGACATGTGCCTGTAGAAGGTTAGTGTGCGAAGGAACGGTTTGTCATAACCACTTTTGTGTCGTCTACTAAAGACGAGTTCTTAGTGTTGAATATTGTAATAACATTGTATGTGATCATTTTAGAGTCACTCTACCTTCTCGTACGTAGTTATATTGTTTTGTATACCTTCTTTCTTATACTTTATTCTTGTATAAAAAGGAGACCACATTTAATTTGTCTTTACAATTGTTATATATACAGAACAATAAGCGTGCTCGTAGCTTAACAACGCCGAGCGCCCTCACTATCCATCAAACTAGACATGACCGCGCGCCATTTTGCAGACTACAGACAAATACCTGTACAGATTACACACAGTTTGTTGGTGATGTTATTTATGGTCCTATTTTTGTGATTTATTTAACGCACTTATCGTAAAGTTTTATTTATATTTTATTATTGTACAATTCAACCTTGCGAACCTAAAAATAAAGAGAGGGTGGTGCTGATTCAGGCTAGATACGGCAGAAATTTTCAGAAATCTTTGCCCAGCCGTAAGATAAAACAGGTTACGAAAAATTACACGTTTTATCGGTTTTTTACATCATTTTTTAAAGGATTTTATTTATCATATTTCATATCTGTATATCCGGAATATATTGTGTAGGATTTCTTTATAAAAATAAAATAAAAATAAAGGTTTCAACAAATCGTGCAGAACATGAAAAATTTTACTCAGCATAATATGCAAATAAGTGTAAATATAGACGTAATAAGTGAAAAAGAAGTGAGAGTTAAGCTAGTTAGTGTATAAAATACAATGTTCTAACTTTTCCATTATATCTTTTTATACCCTTTTTGTTTTCCTCTTTCGCCTACGTCTTTCTCGGCCTTATTAGTTAAGCGAACTCATATCTGCACGGCCTTAACTAGAACTTTTCTTGCGAGGAAATAAACTTTCTCGAAAGGGTAGAAGTTTTCAAGGAGAAATAAAACATCCAAGTATCTTCAATAATTTTATCCTAAGAAAATAATAAAAAAAGATCGTGCTAAAGAGATTACTGCCATGTGGACTCATTAATACCTATACTTGTTTCGTTAACGGAAAAAAAACGTGTCATTGTTAGGGGCTTTGATCCATCTTAAATGTCTATACCTTAATGATTGGATCAAAGGGACACTACCAACGGTAGTAAATAAATATTTGACATTATTTTTCCTTATTTATTATGACTGTATAAGGGATATATCCACAAGTTTCGAAATTTTAATCATTCATCGTATTATTCCAAACTGTAACATTTTTTTTGATTACCCAATTGTAATGTTCACCTGTTGTTTTCATTGATCTAACGGGTCAAAAGCAGGAACTCAAACACGAATGTCTCCATCCCAGATATGCCTTTACACGTCCATTCATTGCATCCAGGCTGACACTCGACCCGCTTCACAAATTACGCCCTGGAGCACTAACTCGGCCCCGTTGACAAATTAAAAACGTACTATTAAAATCTTGGCCTCGAAAGAGGAACACCGCTCTAGGTACATAATTAGGGAGCAAAGCATTGTGAGGTACCCTTACCTAGCGGGACGAGAGTCATTATTCTGTGACGTCTATTTTTGAATCTGTTATTTTTTTTAATGCTCTCTGTGCAACATCCTTTGCCTGCTTTACCTATTAAAATTATCCTGACTTTTAAAAAAAGAACTCCAATAAGTATAACTTTTTTTGTTGTTGTCATTTTGTTTTATTTTTTACATTTAGATTTTAGGGGAATGGTAATGGCGGAGGGTTTATTATTTTTGAGAATGTATTTTTACATATTCGTAAAAATTGAGAAACATGAATTCTTTAAACGTAGATATGAAAAGACTATGTAAAGCGTAGACATTTTGTATTGTATTCATATTCTGGTTTTACCTTTCATAAACATATTTTTAGTACAAAAGTAGTATGTTTATATCCAGTCTTAAAAAAAAGGAGTTTGTTTTAACATAACATTTTTCCAAAGGTTTATATAGAAGACGAGATGATTTCCACACACTAAGGACTAAATACGACTAATTTACGTGGCTCTGAATACACCCTAATGTTTTCAAGATAGCGCGCAGCCCTATTTAAGAAAACCGTTCTCCCTTATTACTGATTCTAGGGACCGTTTCCTCAGGTCGTTAATGCTTAAGAGAAACGTCTGAGATGAGCGTCGTATCGATCTGATTTGACACGCAGAGGTAAGGCTGTTGAGATTTTACGTTTGCCTAGATAATTACAAATGAATATGTACTTATAGTTTTTTAGAGTTCCGTACTTTCAAAGGACAAAACGTAACTTCGATCGTAAACGTAAATTCGATTCGATCACTTCGTTGTCCGTCTGTCTGCCAAAACCTTTTTTCACAGGAACGCGTAGAGCTTTAAAGTTAAAATTAATACCAAATACCTAGGTCTTCTAGGTCAAGAACACTAACTCTCTAAGTGTACGCAGTCAAGAGATATGGCCGTTTATGTTACATTTCCCATACATTTGCAAAGGGAAGCAAAACCTGTAGGGTACTTCTCGTTGACCTAGAATAATGAAATTTGCCAAGAAGTTATATCTTGTAGCTCCAGTAAAGAAAAAAAAATTATAATCTGTATCTTTTTTATTGCAACAGAGTCGGATTGTCTATATGTCCGTTAAGACCATTTTTCTCCGTAAGATTAAATATTAGTAGAAAAAAATCACTCAGCGACACCTAATTTTTAGAGGACAACTAAAATTAATTTAAGGGAAAGAGAGAGAGAGGATAGAAATGTCAACGAAACGATTATATTTTCAGGAGGCAAGACGCCGTTGTGTATCTTGTATACGCAGGCGAGCATCAAACCCATTTAGATGTAAGTGAATTATTAATGGCTGCCGTTTCAAAGGGCCTTTTAGCTTGCGCCCACAATATATGGAAATTTAATAATACATACTAAGAAGTTTTCACACTTTCAGCTTTGCTTGCTTGTTTTGTATGTTTATAGTGTAAGTTAGTACTCGTTCTTGTATTAAACATTTTTTAGTTCCAGATTTTTGACTAAACCTAAATTATTTTTAACTAACTTTAACCGAAACTTCGTCCGTGTAAAATTGAAGTTGCAAGAACCTTAGACCTTCTTAATCTATGTCTATCTAAAAATACCTTTTTAGCAGGCGTCTACTAGCTATAAACTACTTCTTTGTCTATCTACGACCCGTGTTTTTAGAGATTTCGTGATAGATAACCTTAGTCTTTTATATATATACATATAGATAGATAGTTGAAAACGAGCTACTGTAAAACTACCCAATAGTTAGTTTGTCAGCAATCGGTACGAAAGAATTAAACTATTCCTAGTATGAATTATTGAAAACAGAGTAAACAATGCTTCTTCATTGTCTTTAATAGTAGATTGTCGCACCGAGCAGTACGTGAGTCATTATGAGTGCTATGTTGGTGCCCGAGCGAACTTGAGGGCGCTAAATAAACACGAGTGCAGTCATTACTCACTCCAAGCAAGGTGCGTAATTTACTTTTCTTTCAACTACCAATAAAGCAACCGCTATGAAATATATATATATATACTCAACAAAATAAACAGGTTAATAAAAACAAAGTAATTTATATGTATTTTCTTCTCAAACAATTAAAACTTAAAATTATTAAATTTGCAGTTACAAAAAGTGAAATTTGTATTTTTACTCTAGTTTGCGTTTTAACATTGAATACTTATATAGACCACAATGATGATGGTCTCACTTTTTTGGACATCTCACTGAAATATGTTAATTTTATACATGGAGACTATAATAAGGAGTAACATCTCTTATGGAGAAAAGTTGAAAAAGTGTACACAATAAATAACAGCACAATGAATATAGCAATATTAGATGAATTGGCCAATAACAACTTATAATTTCACTCAGCTGCCGATGTGGCGCCTTCCTTATTTTCGCATTTCGACGGACATTTTTAATATACAAAGATGTTACTCTTTATTATAGTCTCCGTGATTTTATATGAACCTGAGAACGCACTATACCTTAATTCGTTGATAAGTTGTACAAACTCTAGCAGCGTGATAATCGAATCGGTGGCAAATGAGTCGTTAAAGCGCGTACGTCGCTTTGAAATACCAGTTTCAAAGTCAAATGATAATTTTCCTAACACGGAAAACGTGTATACCAACCTATTACCATTATCTTTTATGTAATGTTAAACAGTGTTGCCAACTAAAAAACTTAAGTTATTCCGTGAAAACTTATAAAAATTAAGGTTTTTAGTCTACGGGTAAAGATGAAGAATTTTAGTGTAGACATAAAACAAACTATAATCAACTTTTCCTTCTTAGCGTTATTCCACTCTAGTATGGGGGGGGAGGGGAGTTAAGATGATTGACTAACGTCATTCCCAGAACTCCCACAATCTCTACAAGCTAATGACTAATATCACTCAGTGACATTAATCGAGACCTACTGTTTTACATGCCTTCCGAAACACAGAGGAGGTAGGATATTTCATAACCAGTGTTAGGATGGCTCACCCATCTATAACCCAGCCGTAATAAGAGCTATTTAATCTAGCGATCCAGTCAAATAGTTCTAAAAAAACAGGCCACTGATTAAACTACGACTTTTTCGACAAAACAAACTATACTGCTATAAAAACATTTACATTCATCAAAGGAAAATTTTTAAGTAAAGCACATAATTAAACAAAATTTTACAAAACAATTTTAAAATGAAATTAGTTCTTTCCGTTATTAGCGCGCCTGTGATCGTGGATCGGAGAAAACTTGAGCTCCGTAATCGAATCGGCGGTTAATGACCCGTTTGCTTCTCAAAGCCTTTATTGCCTCTAAAGACGTATATCGATAGGCGAATTTAAATCGCAAGGGAGAGCATGAAAACAATGATCGATGAAAATGAAGGAAAAACGAATTCAAATTGCGTTTAAAAAATCCTGGCACATTTTCGAATTGTACCAACGGAAAGTTCTAAGTATTTTATAACCAAAATTATAAGGAACTCCGATTAATTAGATAATATCGAATTGAGTTTTTCTTTGACATTATTTGATCTTTGAGATACAAATGGTTTAACCGAAAATATACTTAAAAAATGGTTTCGTAGTAACAGGAAATGCGCTCTGTGTCACAGTCCTTAGTTTAAAAAAAAGAATCGTTATATCACAGAGTACATTAAATGCTCAGAGTATATAACAGATGTTGCCTCATTTATCACAGAGGATATTGACGTTATACCAAACAAATAAAAGGGGCTAATTAAAAAGTTAAGTAAATAGAAATTATTTTCATTAATTAACCTCAGGAGAAAAATAACGCTTACAGAGTAACTGATATTTATATTGAAAGAATCGGTAGAAAATTCCTAACGATTCCACGTCTCTGTAATTAATCGAGGGTATTTTTCAAAGTTAATTGGGCAAATCGCAAGCGCCCCCATCGCGTCGCTTTAGATAATGTAATTCAAGTTGAAACGAGTTTTTCAGGCTAAATGGTTTTTTATTCGATTTTTTTCTCATATGAAACGGGCGAAACGACGTCTGCTCGTTTACGTATCAGTGATTACAGTGATCATATATATATCAGTGATTTTTGATACCCTTAGACACCTGCACTAATAGAAGTCTCGTAGATGCGTTTGAGAAATGAACCTGCTCCTTTTAGGGATCCGTCGTCCTAGAAGAACCCTTATAGTTTCACTTTATCAGTCTGTAAGGTGCCCCCCTCCCCTCCTCCTAGGATTTCCAAACTATTATACGTAGAGACTTCCAGATAAAAACTTTTAAAGTTATTTAACAAATAATTGTATCGCGTACTAGATACGGAACCCTTCTATAAGCGTGTCGAGACACGCTCTGGGCCACTTTACGACTTTGAAAGTATAAAAGACTGTTTTAAATCTTTTAGCATAGGAGAGATTCAATGTCTACAGGAACAATAATAAATATAAAGTCTTCATAGAACATTGTACAAAAATGTGCGGAATGAATGATAATAATAATTTTCTCTCGAAACATAGATATTTCACATATATGCGTTTCCCAGGCATGATCGCTGGTTCTATTTTCATACGAATCGATTTGCAAGGGGTGGCGGGATGCGTCCGAAGGATTTATTCTATATATGCTTGTTGGAATATGTTTTAAATAGGACTGAGTGCTTATATCACTGCTCTTTACCGCCAGTTTGATAGGCAGAAAATATATGCGTATTGAATCTGTATCCATGTCCGTGAGGTTATTCAGTCCTTGTAAAATCGGACAGACTCCTCAATATTATTAACGAGTATACTTTTATTTCTTTTATTAATCTGTGAATAAAGTTAATATTTTTATTTA
This sequence comes from Charaxes varanes, assembly GCA_024363005.1. Lineage (NCBI taxonomy): Eukaryota > Metazoa > Arthropoda > Insecta > Lepidoptera > Nymphalidae > Charaxes > Charaxes varanes. The sequence goes on from JANCMC010024842.1 coordinate 25,559, forward strand.
GATAGACTAAATAATAATATTTACAGACAATTTTAAAATTAAACCTAGACATTATTATAAAAGAAAACACTAGGTGCCTTAAGTAGGCAAAATTTTTTATTGTGTTAATGCTTTCTTTAAAAATCGGTGTTAATGCTCATTTAAATAGGAATAAAATCAATCAAATTTAGAATATTCCAACCCTTTTAAGGAGAATAAATGGGTAACCATTTACGTTATTAATAGATGATATTTATTAAAGCCTTTTATGCGACGTTGCTCCGTGGCCGTTTAGATAATCAAATTCAAACATAATGAGCTGTTCATAGTCTCTACAAAAAGTTCTTTAATTTAAACATTGTGCATCAATGTAGATTATATATTTTTTATCTCTGGGTTGCACATTCTTTGTGGTAAGATATTTTGATGAATTAAAATAAAATATTTTAGAGCCAAGAAATACTACGAAGAATTTTTAAGAATATAAGGTAAAATAACGAACACGAAGTCCCAGTATTTAATATAATTAATCACAATAATCAAAATGACAATTATAGAATATATATATACATCCACATTTTTCTCTTTAAGTACATATTTAATACGCAATTTTTGCGTTATCAACGGTACACATAACATACATAAATACATCCTGCATTTGTGTTGTTATTTGACTTGTAAATGACTCATGGATTAAAATTTTTAATTTTTTCTTATCGTCTACCAAGAACGTACTATTAACAGTCTGTATTTTAATGCCATGTTTTTCGAAATACATATTTTTATTGTGGCTAAAACCCAGTGCAAGACATGACATTACTTTGAATAACATAAGTATCTACTTATGTTATTCAGTAATTAACAACATTTTAAATCAACAAAGAAACATCATGATCAAAGGAAGAAGGTTGGTTGAAAGAAATTCCGTTCTTATTCCTTTTTCCTTTATATATAAATGATAAAAGAAACCTTACCTTGAAAAAACGTCGTCCCGTTGATAAGATCTATGGAAGATTCTCCCACACATTACATCAAGCTAGCGTCTGGCAAACTACGACTGATCAACATGTCGCGAAGTAATAGCAAATAGAATGTATCCCAATATAGTAAGAGTTATTATTATTTAGAAAAAATAAGATCTTGCAGCCGACGCAAACTGACGTGTTCACGGTGCGAGGGCACTGACCATACTGAAACCCCGCGCCTCCCTCGTCAAAGATTATGAAACCCAGAACCTGTAATGACATTGTTATGACTACTGTTTAGTATAGTCTTATTATATGATGACTCATGCTTAAACAAACCCCTGCCAGCGAATTCGTTCAGATGGCTGAGTAAATTTCAACCTAAATTCAAGTTGTGGCAGTCAATATTTTTGGAGATTTTCCTAATTTTATTTAGGAACTTTAAATTTTTCCACGCTAAAAAGTACTGTATATAAAGACCTTAATACTACTTTATCGTTAGGAGTCGATTACATATATTTAACACATAAATTCAGCTGCGCTGCTCTACATTTGGACGGGTGATGTATCTGAAAGTCTATAAAGCGCAATTGGACATGGTCTTTGGCAGTCACTATAAGTGACTCTGATGTAATCACAATTTGCTACCGTTAAAAATTTCGTTGCTCGAAATTGATGGCGAATCTGTTTTTTCATTTTAATCTGTGTCCGTTACTGAGGGCGGGCGGTATTCGATACTGCGTGGGCCACGCGGGCCGCTCGCCCTTTCCATACCTTTGTTTTCCCGACGGCTCAGCGACCATTTTGCGATTATTGTTTTATCTCTTATCAATACCATTCGCATAAGTGATCCAAATATGAAAATTATTTACTTTACGTCTTAATGTTAAGTTTTAGAGAAGTATTTAAATTAACAATTTGTTAAGATTTATGACTATTTTGTGTCGCGAGGGTTTTCATGTGGGAGCTTAACTACTGTAATGAAGCGTCAATGATGGGGCACAAAGGTTACAAAGGTTTCAAAGGTCCCGAAGTGTCTAAACATATTCTTAAAATGTTGTCCGCAAAAGAATTGGTAATATTTTTGAGAATAACTGTTGGACAATTAATTTCCATGTCTTATTCGTCAGATACTTAGCTCTTTTAGATCGGCTTTTGCTTCTTGTAATTTAAAAAAGAAAAGAACACTGGCACTACGGGAGTCCCAACAAAAGTGAACACGAATCATCAGAGGTGTCATGGCGGTAATGAAGACGTCAAAGTCAATGTCAAGCGTTCAGTGACCGGAGCCAGACATAGCTCAAAGTGTTTGTACATTTTTGTCCTTGAAGTCTACAAAGATCTACAAAACTTTGTGAAGTTACACAAAGTCTCCGGCCACACTACATGATCATTCAAATGAAGCTATGTCTGGCTCCGGCATAAGGAAAGCTCCTAGATTTTTTTTTCAATCAAAAAGTGCCCTTATCACAGTATAAATATAACTCATGGAAAGCGTTCGGTGACGATGATGCGAATTTAATAGTTTATTACCATCTCAAAAGATACCCAACGCGCCTAAAGAAGTATTTACTTAAAAAAAATAAACACCTTAGATCTATTGCCTTAACTAGGCAAAGACAAATTAATAGCGTCTCATTGTGGGCGCCACAATACCACATGAATATGGAACGTGCCCGGTCCAAAAGTAAGATTAATGTACGTTTTGAAATATCACCTTTTCCTTATACAACATAATCTGGCGACTGCGCTGACGGAATTTTTTATTTCTCTATTTCGCAAAGCTCCGAGAATTCAAGTGTGATGAGCTTTCGCCGTTTGAAAGAACTTGAACGCAGAAATGATATAAACAAAGTTGTAAATCCAAAATGGCTACCTCAAAGCTCTGCTTTATTTTTTTTACGGCTGCAAGCGTAGACAAAAAGGCGACGCACGTTTCATTCGCGTTTAAGTAAACTTTAATGTGTTGCTTACGGGTTAAAAACTTGTAAACTTACCTGGAAAATGGTTATACAACAAGAATAGGAATATAGAGTAAAACAAAGAAGAATAATATTCCATGGATTAATTCCACCGTATTTAGATATTCAAATCAAATCAAAAGATGAGAAAGATCAAGAAGCTTTATCAAGATTACTTTTGAATCGTCAAATATTTTAAAAACTACGACTGGTTCGGAAAAGTCGAGCCACGCGAAGAATCAGCTAGAAACTGGTTAGCCACTTTTTAGGGTTCCGTAGTACTACAAGGAACCCTTAAAAATTTCGCTCTATCCGTCCGTCCGTCCGTCTGTCTGCCCGTAAGGGGGTCCCCCACTATCAATTCCAAAATATTAGGACGTAGCGACTGTAATTTTCCATGTTGATAGAACATGCTATAAACTCATTAGGAAAATTATTCTGAATGAAATTAGACAATAACTTTTGAAGTTATTTAAGAAATACGTTCATAATGAATCATATAGGAAACCCTTCTTTCTATATAAGCGTGTCTTGACACGATTATATAGAAGGTCATTTGACCATTTTTGTTTTTAAATATTTTAACACTTGTCTGTATTTCTGTTCGAAACGGCTTATTCGATTTTGATATCTGTCCCTGTAAATAAGCCTTTATCTTAGAGACGAAAAGATGATTTGAAAATACCCTAATTAGAAGTTTTTTAATTAAACACGGAAACATAAGCTTTGTAATCACAACTTTTATTAATAGCCGAGTAAAATTAAATAAAAAAAATAGTTTGCAATTTTAGCGTCATGATAGCATATAGTTTTCCTTGATAAATGGGCTATCTAAAGATGAAAGAACTTTTGAAATCGGACCTGTAGCTCCTGAGATTAGCGCGTTCAAGTTCAAAATCTTCAGCTTTATATATTAGTACTAGCTGTGGCCGCAACTTCGTTTG
>JANCMC010024842.1:29507-73532 GCA_024363005.1 Charaxes varanes
GCTCTGTTACTTACGGGCGCGACGCTTTCAAGATATTCTTCTCCTTAAAATAATTTTGTTGAGTCGTAACATTTTTGACGAGGATTTACACGGGCCGCGCTCGAATCGGAGGGCAGCGAAATTAAATTCCAACTGGTTTGGCTCGAGATGAAAATTCTTTCGCGGGAATTATTATCAAACCTTGACAAGCTTAAACATTACCTTCATTTTGCGAGTGATGTTGACTTTGTCGTTTTATTTAGAACAGTTAACATACAATTTTGTGAAATTGAATTGTAGGAAAGTCTGACTAATCTTATTAGGACAGAAAAGTAGTCAGAATTTCAAAGAAAGACAGAGGGAGAAACAGAGGGGGGGGGGGTAAGAGAGAGAGGGAGGGAGAGAGACACAGAGAGAGAAGGGTGGAGAGAGGGAGAGAGAGACATGGAAGGAGCTTGGCCCTTTTTCAGGAGTCGCAGGTTTAAATTTTCTGTTATTTACCATAAGTGACTTTAAAATAACAGAAAAAAAAGGTCATAAACGCATTGACTTATAATGATCAGTATGTATGAAACATGAAAAACCTGTCAGAAAATATAAACTTATTTAGGAGCGCACGATATTTCAGTTATTGTAATGAAATCAATTTCAGCTATTTGGTTAAATAATAGCTCTATGTATATCTAATTCTTGTTTTAGTATCTGCAAATACAATAATTCCGATTGATCCGATGGCACAGTGGGCAGTAACCTTGCCCTCCACTCTGGGGTCGTGGGATCGACTCCCGCCTCGAGTCTGAGTGTATTATCTATATGTATGTATTTATATATATCTATAAAAAAATATATGTTTGTGTATAACAGGCGTCTGATACCTATAACAAAGGCATTAAATTGTCTACCTTAGGAACAGGCGCCCTGTATATGATATATTCTTATTGATACAGTTAAGAAATAAATAGGTACGTTATTGTAGTAGAATTGTTCATGATCTCATGTATTTCATCCGTCCGTTCTCGTAGCAGCTCGTATTAAAGTGACAAATGACCTTGGCTTACAAACCAAACTGTCAGCCATTCTTATAAATTATTATTTGTCACCTGTACCCTTCTCACCCTAGGGCAAGAGCATTTATGAAATTACCTTGAATATGTTTGCCAATAATGTTGCGTTTTTTTTTTATTTTTTTGTTATATATAGCGAAGGGCAAACGGACATGCTGTAAGGTGGAACGTTTTAAGGGACTTGCTATACGTTACAATAACCATACTTTTTTGTTATTTATATATGACTTATTCTAGATATCCTGTAAGTTATTTATGTATGACTTATTTTAAATATCCTGTAATATATAAACTGACAGACTAAATTTAAGCGAACTCATATACCGGAATGTAAATATTATATGCTAATTTAGCTTATGAATTAAGAATTGGTACAAATCCATTCAAATCTTTTTTTTTAATAGGTAGTTAAGTAACAAATATTGTAGTCCCCCCTATAACACGGAAGGTTTACACCACATTATAGAAAAACGCGTTCTAGGATTATTTTCAAACAACGCGCTTGTACGGCCCCGAATGCGCATAATACGATATTATATATATCATAATATTGTATATAATAGCACAATAGTAATGCGTTATAACAGCACCGTGATATAGGGGGGATATATTCTGTGGGGGCCCGCATGTCGGATGCACCTCGACCCTGTTGGATCTTTTGTGCTCTTATACGGGGGATTACAATATCAATATTTTTTCATACTATTATTTTTACATTAGTCGGGATTTGATATTTCTTTTTATATTGTTAGATCTCTCTGATATGTTTTCAGGTACCAAATGACCAATTTTTTTTATTTATAAATATTCCTTCACGACTTGTTGAGTGCCTACGTTTCTTTTGATACGTTCTTTGTTTTTAGTTCTTTACCGCCAAAGAGTGATAAAGCGTTATTAGTTTTCCATAAATAAAAGGGAGAAAGGATTTTCGTCCTACTACGAGATTTCGATACTCGTTGTCAAAAATACACTTTTAACTTTAATATTTTTGTTCTGGCCATATTTTGACACCAGGGTTGAATTTAGTGTTTTAATAATTTAAGTTTGATAACATAAATAATCTTAATTTACTTTGAAGCACATTATTGCGAATAACTAACACAAGTGTGAAGTTAAATTTGTTAATAGTTGATGCGCACCTTGCGGATTTCAGTTCACACCTTATACCGTTGAGCTATTGAGGCTCTTTGAGACATAGAAACACATATATACATATGTATTTATTCAACAACAACAGATGTAACAAAGTATGCGCAAACTCCTAAACACAAGTTCTGTGTACATTTAACTACATATTTGTTGAAGGAATATTTACGAAGCCTAAACTAAACAATTCCAGTTATTAGCATCAAAATACTTCTACGCTGTATAAAGTTTCGTTCGAGACGGATAACAGGATAATTTTACTTTGAACGCTTTAAGAAATTCGGTATAACATTTCGTAACAGTATAGCTTAATTTATACCCAACCTAAATCGCATTGCTTATGAGAAATAATCTTCAATTTATCTTTTTTTTTGTCTTAAAGAGCTACCTTGGACAGACTTTAAGATGACTCTATTCTTTTTTTATAACTTTCTCGATAAATTTCGGCATTTATTTTTTTCATTTTTACAATGAGGTTTTCAGACGCCCTTAATGATTTATAGTAAATTTATAATGTTAAAATAAATTGAATTTACATTTAATGAAATAACTAGAGGAGGTCGTGGCCTAATCTGTGGTCGGCGTTTCGAGTCGATCGCTAGGATAAGTAGCTCTTGCCGCGGCCGGGTGATAGATGGGTGACCCACTCTACAACTGGTTTATATTTGATATCCGATCTCCTCCGTGTTTCGCAAGGTACGTAAAACAGTGGGACCCGATTAATGTCACTTTGTGATATTAGTCGTAAGGTTGTAGAAATCGTGGGGGTTCCGACGACGTCGTCAGATGGCAATCGGTTATCTTAACTCGCTCCACAGCCACATCCTCTAAAATTTAAGCAGACCCTGGTAACTAACATAACTAAACATATGGAGGGAAAATACAAATATCAATAAAAAAGTGCCAATACCAAATATCTCAAAATAAGTTATAGTTCGAGGAAGCAATTTTTAATTTGAAGTGACTAAAAGTCAATAAAAAAAAGTATCTAAAATGAAGAAAATATATGACGTATGGGCACTTTGGCATGGCATATATTTTTTTAATTATTTAATATTTTCAAAGACTATTGGGAGCTATAATGACAATAGCAAATCATAAAAAAACTCACCTTTCAGTCGTCTAGAGCGTCGTTTCAAAATAAAACAAGCAACTAAAGCCGCATTTATCAAAATCAAAATGGCGCCGGTAATAGACACATAGACTACGACGGACTTCGACATGTCGGCCGTCTCTACATACTCTGTGGAAACTACATTTAGCTCGCCTACTTCTGATGAAGCTAAAAAGAAATAAAAAAAAAACAAAATGAATAAAAAAATGCATGAAAGTATGCAAACGGGGATTTTGGGAAATTTTGAGTGCTTATATTATACATACTATAATGCATACCTTATATATGATAAGGTATGCATTAAAAAGTTTAAAATTTTAGTTCATACTAAATTTAACTTTAAACGCACTTGAGCAGTATTTAAAAGTATTTAAAGAATGTTCTTAATTCTTTTTGCACAATTCATTCTTTTTTAAATCAAAGTACGAATAAATTAAAAAAAAAATCTATACGCCAATTCAAAACAAAATATACTATGTCAATAACAGAAACACTCAAAACAATCCAGTGCTGCGTAATTGTTCCTATAAATAAAACATTTGCAATTTAAAAAAATCAAACCTCGTATTCGCTTGTTCGTCCTCCTATGCAGACAGAACCCGACCAAGAGTACATTCAAGAGTATAAGTGCTGTACCAACAATTGTTCCGGTTATTATAAAAACACCGGGTACGTTATACGAATTGTACTCTTCCGAACTCGACTGTACCGACGAGGGCACGACATCTATGCGGCATGTAATAAGGCACAATATTGCACAACATTCCACGAACAAATGAAAACAATAGTTTCTTTTGTTTCTGCGCATTCAATTCATTTATTCGTGTTTCGAATTCATTTATTTAGGTTTAATTGAAGCGATGTCGACTCTTGGTGAATGGCGCAAAAATATTCGAAAGATTTTTTTATTATTGTCTATTGAGATTTTCTCGATGTCTCTAATTAATTAAAAAGATTCGTTAATTCGCTTTTGTTTTCCGATAAGTGTACGGATTTGAGTTTGTTAAATGTCAAGACATTGAGAAATTCATTCTTATAATACCTTATGGAATAGAACAGTGTGGATATCTCTATAAATATTAGTATACAATTAATTTTTATATAAGGAAATATAAATAATGAATAGTCTAAAAACCCTCAATCAGTCTGTGGATTGTTATCACTATTTTTCAAATTTATCTCTTGAATATTATAATTTTATTCTTTCATAAAAACGTGTTTTTTCCTTATTTTCTTGTCAATGTTTAATATAAGTTGAGTTTCTGAGGGCATTTTGTGGTCTTGTATTGATGTTATCTAACGTTAATATTGTAGTAGAATAAGATCGAATATAATTCATATTCAATCTTATTTCTTTAATTTACTTGCAGCTTTTAAAAAAACATTATTTTAAATTCTATTATTTGTTTGAAATTACTATAATACATTTTTAAATGTTAATTAAAAACATACAAACATTAACACGAACGAGATTAAACGAGGCAAGGACGTAAGCACTCGGTGGCTCGATGGCACCTCGTTTTCGCACTGATATTTCCAATATCAAAGTTTTCATACGGATTCCTAACTTTTTGAAAATATTCTATCACCTATGTCACGTATAATGTAGGATTCAAATGGTCAAAGAATTTACGCAATGGTTCCAGTGCTTTCATAGCCTGTTCTTCAACACTTAAAAACAATCGAATCTTTCCTCTTTATAATTACAGTACAGAATATTTTAACTAATTAAGAATAAAATTCAAATACTTTCCGACTGCCTAAAGTCCTAAACAGTTCTAAGGAATCCCCTAAATTAGCGTATCAAATCGTACAACGGGCAATGTGTAGCAATTATTCAATAGAACGCCTCACTCATAGCGAGCACCGGCATTTTGATTGCCTAATTAAAAATATTACACGAATAAGAGTGAAATTCGATCGCAACCCACGTAACCCATAACAAAGTTGGTATCAATTTTAGAACAAAGAACATTAATAATGTAGGTACCAATCAACCAAAATTTATAACGAAATCCCAAATGTTTTCGATTCTATTGTTAACAATTCATTCTGCATCTGAACAGCATTCATAAATTCGTATGTATAAATGAATATTTTATGAACGGGCTCAATTCGAACAGTCGAACGGTTTGAATTTTATTTGCATAATTTATTATTAATAATAATAATTTATAATCGATGTGCCGCTCTGTTATTAATATTAAATTCGGCTTAAACTCTTAGCTAGTAATTTGTTTATGCGTTCATTAATTTAGCGATGCGGTAATTTAATTTATTAGCGTAGTAGACCACCGCAGTTATTGAAAATGGAATGCGTTTTAGATGGACATATGTATATTATATTACCTAACGTGAGTTTTATAATATTTTAATAATTTAACATGAAAAAAACCAATGCGGTTTGTCCTTAACGTTGGTATCTGCATTATACCTTCAGTTTTAAAACAATTATAGAATTTGGCTGAGACATAATTCTTAATCCATACCAATATCCTTAATGTGAAAGTTCATGTTTATGTATATAATCTTTTGAATTTGGTTGATTTCCCAAAAATCGCTATAACGATTTTGATAAAATTTATATGGCACAATCACTGAAGTATGCTCTATCTAACAAAAAAAGAATCACCGAAATCGGTTCATAAATGGTGGAATAATCGCGTAACATACCTACAAAAAGACAATATACACTCTAAATAAGAACCTCCTCTTTTCTCGAAGTTGGTTAAATAAGCAATAAGTTTATTTTAGTTTTGTTTATTGCTTTGTTAGTCTTCGTTACACAAGAACAACTGAAATAACATTTATAAAAAAAACATAGTGTACGTACAAACAAAGTAAATAATCTATATATATAAAAATGAATCGAAAAATGTGTTGGTAAGCGCATAACTCAACAACGCCTGGACCAATTTAACCAATTCTTTTTTTAAATGTTCGTTGAAGATGTCATGGATTTCCGCAAAGTAACGCCTGATTCTATCAATTATCTAATCTCTAATAGTAATAGTAAAGAAATCGTGCCTACTAAGATATGTAAAAACTAAAATATGATCCGAATAGTATCAAATGTTCAATAGAGCTCACTAAAGTATGAACTATTATTCAATCAAATGTACATTTTTATATCAATTTGAGCTACCGTGGTCTAATGTATTTTAAAGTATCTAAGATTGTATTATGTGTGTGATTGTTCTTTAGCGTGCGATTTTCGGCCTTAGGATAGATCTACTAATGTTAGCAATGAAACATATATTACACTACAAGTATATATTTTTATATCTATTAAGTACTATATAGTTTTATACCAATTTAGTACTATGAAAAACAGCCATGTTAAGAATTAATAATAGGCCAGTTCAAACCTTCTAAAGCAATTGTATAAAAACATAATTTGTAATAATTTAGTTTTTTCGCTTAAGAAAAAAGAGTTAAAAGATACTCTAGCATGCTAGTCAATAATGCTTCATATATTCACGACGTGATCGTTTTATGCAAAACTGAACAAACGAGTGCAACAAAGCCTTAAACGATTTTACAGGCTGCACGTAAACTTATGGAATATGTATGAGCTGCATATTAACCGTTCCCCGTACCCGGACCCACTACCTGATTAACATTAATTTTTAACCTGAAGCGAGTAAAAGTGAATTAAAATACTGCTACGGGCTGGGGTTTAGAAAAGCTAATTAAGAACTAGCTGTTTTCCGCGACTTTGTCCTCTTAACCTGCCCATATCGAAAACTCCATCACTCTGTTGATTCTCTAAGATCTAACATGGCTGTTAGTACGTAAGAAAACATCAAAGAGAAAAATAGTAAATTCCAAAAACAACCGTGCCAGTGCTTTGAGAATGGAAATGCGCTAGTTTTTCGGTTGGCTAGTTTGTCTTTATGACAGTCACTCTTAGTATCTATGTTTTAGTATCATAGACAACCACCGAATAAAAATAAAATTATCTCCGTCCTGTTTTCAATATATATGGAAATAAAGGCGAAAATAAAAATAAAGTTACAATAATACTTTTTGCGATTATAGCGTTTCTGACTTCAGATATTTCTTTGATGATTAATAAAATATAAATCGTGAACACTTTGTTCTATTAAGAGTAATATTAGTAATAATTCTATTATTTATTTAGTAAAATAAGTTATTTTGTAAACGAAATTCTGTATTGTTATTTAAGTTGCAATATCGTTTTGAATTTTACTCGTGTAAGGTGTACCGATTGTGATGAATTTAGAAGTAATGAGTGAAGAAGAACTCTTGCAAAAATCATTTAACCGATGCCAGACGACTATTAAACATTATTTACGCTTAAAATTATACTTAATATATATTTAATTCTATACATCTGATCATAGACCGGTTTTGAAGTTTTAAACCACAAATTTAAGTGCCGTCCAATACTTTAATTTCAAGGACAGATCAAATTCATACAAATTCATAGGGTAATCTTCTATTCCGAAATTATAAGATTCTGAATATTTTGGGTTCCTTAACAAAATAAAGAACTAAAAAATGTTCATTTATTTAATTATAATTAATTATTATTTATTTATAACTATATTCGAACTTAACAAAGCCATATTGATGACCATCAGCAACATTAAATATAAATGATTTAACTACTATATTTTTCAAAGGTTCATTCATCTTTAATTCTTACATCTATTTCGAAATTCTCTTCATCATTTTTTTACACTAACCTTTTCAAAATGTGCTCAGTAAACTGTCACAATTTACACGAAAAGAAAGGCAAGATGAAAAAATGATTTACAACAGATATGTAGTCACCAACACAGATGAAAAATAAAAATTCTTGCCAGTATATACAATTTTTTTTTACTTATTCCATATTTACATGTATCTTAATTACAAGTTTACATCAAATATCAAAAATAAAATATGTGCATACTTTATATGAAGAAAATTATGTAAGTAGTAGTATTAAAAATTAAATGTACTATAACTTGTTGAGTTCTTTAATGGTTTATTGTATAATGTAAATAGCTCTATTAACTTAATTATATATATTATTAAAGGATAGGATTGATTTTCTATATTTCTACAAATTTAACACAAAGAATTGCAAACATATAAAATGTGTGTTACTGAACTTTAAATAGCATTTTTTTTATTTGTGTTTCCGAGGATTACACAAGAAACCATTCTGAGCTCATAGCTACTATATGTCTGCAAACAATTATATGAGTCTTAATTCGGCAGTAAAGCCTTTAATTATATACCATAACATCTCTAATCACAAGCACCTCTTTGATGAATGATAGATCAAAGGCATTAAAATTAACTCACCTGTTGATTACTCGAAAGCTAACGAGGTTGATATATCAACTGCTGTTGATATTGTATAACCTTTAGACTGACAATTTCATATAGATTTTGAAAATTACTCAAAAAATAATTTTAAACTATTTGATATTAATTAAATATTAGCTAGTAACTTTTAAAACCGAAATAGATAGGTATTTCTTAGGATAGGTCGTCTTTACCTCTTTATATGTCTTATGAATACGAATCTATACTAATATATAAAGCTGAAGAGTTTAATTACTGTAAAATAAAGTTTTATATTAGTTCACATAATAAAATTATAAAATATTAAAAGTAAAATTACTTGGTTAGTAGTAAATATTGTTTCAATTAAAATTCTGGACAATAAGAAAAATATCCAGGAAATATTTTTTTGAAGGTAAAAGAATTAATCTCTGTTATATACCTTTAAAATGGTACGAAAATTATTATTTTGACAAGTTAAAGAAGGATTTTTGGAAATAGTACTTCATCCTTCATTTTGAAATAAGCAATTTTTAAAATTTCACTCCTGGAAAGTTATCTTCCACTCTAGCAGTAAGTTTATATCAGAAACACGTCAATCTATACTAATATATAAAGCTGAAGAGTTTGATTTTTTGTTTATTTGCTTGCTTGAACGCGCTAATCTCAAGAACTACTGGTCCGGTTTGAAAAGTTCATTCAGTTTTCGCCAACACAAGTCAACTGTCATCTTGACAAACTCCATAGACATCTTATGCTTTTTTATAGATGAAGTTTAACATCATATATTACTTACTTTTTATAAATATAATTTATATAATAAAAAGAATTAATTTGACTGAGAATTATTAAACCTAACACTAAATTGTTTTTTTTATTAATCTGTAATCCCACAGCGTTTATACAAATTGAGGACAAAGTTATACGAAGCCAGTGTCAATAAGGCTTATATAGGTATTACACTAATTAACCACAAAAACTCACTAAATTAACATATTATTAAAACAAATAAATACTATCGATACTGATATATAAAACTGAAGAGTTAATTTGTTTACTTGAAAGGGCTAATCTCCAGGAACTACTGGTCCGATTTGAAAAATAATTTCAGTGTTAGATAGCCCATTTATCGAGGAAGGCTATACTAATGAGTTTTTAGCATGTTCTATCAACATGGAAAATTTCAAATCTCTACGTCTAATAGTTTGGAAATGCTAGGGGAGGCACCTTACGGACAGACAGACGGACAGAGCGAAATTAGAAGGGTTCCTAATATTACTACGGAACCCTAAAAAGTGCATAGGAAATATGCAAGGCTGCGTTCCAACCTCAATCACAGTAATTATCGAAATGGAATTTTATTTCAGTGACCTACACGCGTACAGCAGAATTGTGTATATAAAGATATGACGTTCATAAGTGCTTACAAAAAGTCTATTTGGATAAACGATTTTGACTTTCACTATGACTTTGACTTTGAATTTGATTTTGATTTTGATTTTGGTTTTGAATTTGATTTTGACTTTGATTTTGACTTTATTAAATCACTATTCCTTTACTTTAAGTAGTGCATTGTATGCAGTATATATACTTTGGTTTACAAACCAGCTGAATCAGGACTGAGAATATTTTATTGTTTACGAATAGTTCAATAATCTCCTTAGAATTAAAACAGTGCGGTAATGTTCTATGTAATTTCACTATTGCACTGTTTTTTATTTTTATATAAATTTACCACATGGCTCATTGGTTTAATGTCTCCCATTATGTTTTATAAAAAAATGTATGCACACCAGGTCATCTATCACGAAATCTCATGAAATTTGTTTACAAGTTAGTTTATAGGTAGTAGATATCTGTCCCTAAAAACGGATTTTGCGATAAAGGAGGTGTAAGGGTTCTCGCAAGTTTATATGAACTTCTACTCGTACCAATTCGCGTGGAATAGCTAGTCCTAAATAATTCTACAGTTTCGTAATGGAGTAGCCAATAATTCAGATTTTCTGTTGTATCATACGCACACAAATACAGGTATTCTATGGCTAAGTGGCTTGTCAGGCTGTATTCTAGGTCAGCTTTGTCTTAACAGTCCGCCTAAGAGCTTCAATGTTTATGGACTACATTACTTGGTAGAGTGGAGAGAAAGGCGTTGGATACTGGAGCCAGCTAGCACTATATCTATGTAGGATAATCAGGCTAATAAAAGCCTCCATGGCACGGCAATAGAAGTGTGGATTGAAGCCGAACAGGTCTTGGTTCGGTGTCGATGGTAAGGTATGATTTCTTGTGACCTCAATTAGAATATATTATGTTAATTGTAAGATTTTTTAGTTAATCGTAAGGTGTATAGTCATGCTTACATTATTCTGCTATATAGTATTATCTTAAATGTTGTTCTTTTTTTTTGGTTTTCTTTTTAATGTATTTTATTTTTAATTGTGTGCGTGAGTTGGTTCGTGACTTCAACAAGGAATTGGCCGCCCCTGAAAATCAGCGCTGCAGAATAAAATCTGCAGCATTACGCTGAGGTGGCGCCCATTTCAAGTAAAGCACCAACCAATAACGGTTATTTTAGGGTATTATTATTTTGTATATTTTTTGTACATATTTAAAATAATAAACATTGTGCCAAGATATTTTCAACCACATCAAAACAGAAGGTAGTCCTCAATTACACTGAATTTTTTTAATCAGTACATTTAACTGAATGATCCGATCCGATGATTCTTTTTTTATTTCAAAGCTGGTACTTCCCATGAAGTCCCACTTAATTCAATTAGTTAAATCCCACTTAATTTAATTTAATAACTAAATTGTAAAAGAATAAATAACATACTAAAATAAAAACAAATAATCATAAAAATCGCTATTAAAAATATTTATTACGAATTAAATATATCAATGTCAATATAAAAAACCAAAATCGAATCAAAAAATTAAAATTAAAGTGTAAACTCTCCTACTAACCTTAAACAAAAATAAAAAAACATCCTTGAATCCAGTAACTCAATAAAAAATATATATCGTTGAATCACTGGATTCAATGTTGATTTTTTTATTTGTAACACATTCGTCATTAGTATTTTAAGAAAATTACCATAGTCAAAACATGTACATGGGATTTCCACGTTCTTTGAAAAGATATTCTCATTACTTGAAACAGGATTCTAAGCGTCTTTCACCTCCTTATAAAATAATTCGTGTCAACAAACAATTCAAGCACTGTTTAGGTAACAGTTTCTAAAACATTTACCTGCACACTTGGGCTGCTTATAGCTTATTTCAGTTATCAAGTAACGGTGAAATTAATGAAGGAGTTATTTCGCGTTCAGACCGTTGGCGATGACTTTGCCAGGTTAATTGTTTGCCCATTTATCCGTTCCTTATAATCCCAGTAACTTACGACTAAACCAGGTATCTGCGTGAGATACATTATGGTCTTTTGCCCCTGGTTATGGATGTTGCAAAAGAGAAAATGGTGTGGTTTGGACATAATTCGTAATGCAATTTTTATAACGAAGCCAAAGTGTCCTTTTTTGAATATATGTATAAGTGATGTTTTATTAAAGAAATAATGGTTGGGGAGCCCGAGAGGGGATTTTGTGCAATACTCGAACGCGTCCGAGAACCGTATAGGGAGTATCTTTGCACCCTTACTGTAACTCCACTAAATATGAACTCTTAATATAGGGGGGTTCTTTAGAACCCTTATAGGATCCTTATAAAGGGGCTTATCAGATTAAGATAAATTAATAACATGGATATAAGTTTATGCTTTAATTATCTAACGAATTTAGCGTGAAATTAGAAAATGGGAGATTCACAAAGTTTAAACAAAAAACGTCCGCTCCTCGCTTATCAAATATTTGAGCGCGATTATTATTATTTTTTAATGTAAAGAAAATACTCTAAGGATTACACAAAAAATATAATCTAACTATTTTCTCAAGGCTATGTAGCTAAAACCATCACGCGCTCCATAAAACCACGCTTCTGGCGTTATGTACAACATGACCTTGACTGAAAATACCTTTCTTTTTTCGTTTCTATACCTAATCTACGTTATTCAAAGATCCCCACGACTCTTTAGTGGCTAAAAAATTAGCATCGATTCCTCCCCTACTATAATGCTGGACAAGTTTGCCATTTTAAGAAGGTCTGTTTTTCTTCTTCATAAGTTCGTTGTCAACGCTTAAGACATTTAAGTCGGTTTATTTTTTTTGTAACTATTACATATATTTTTTTAATGTGTTAATTAAAATAAACGAACACACTTAATTGTGGGCGGCAGTGACGTTGTGACAGGGTCTCGTTTGGGCGTGGATACGTTGTTTATCGACGTTTACTGCGATACTGCACCTGTTGGTCAAGGTTCATAGCAAAGGTGTTAAGAGAATATGTAGCTTACTTTTAATGGCACCCGTACTATTGACGACTTTGACAAATTCTCTACAATCTAAGCGGACCCTGGTACTTAACCGGGATAACGCAAGGAAGAAGAGGAAAAAGACTATTGACGGCTTTTCTTTTGAGCTAATGAAGTTTAGGTTCCCGATATGTTCCCGTAATATTTTTATTCTCGTTCCTAGTATTAACCTGGACTAGTAGCAAGATTCGCTTAAATTGCAGACATGGCTTGGGAGCGAGTTAAGATGACCGAATGCCTTCTGACGTCATCCCCGGAATGCTCATAATCTCACTTGATCACTCAGTGACATTTATCGGGACCTACTTTATACCGTTTTACGTGCCTTCCAAAACACGAAGGAGATCGGATATTTGAAAACCAGTTTTAGAATTAGTCACCCATCTAGCACCCGGCTGCGGTAAGAGTTACTTTACCTGGCGATCGACTCAAATGACGGCCACTGATTATGCTATGACCGCCTAGTAAATTGTATGCATTTACTCGGCGAAATTTTATAGTTCTTGGATAAAGTGTTAAGTACCTACTACAATTCTTAGATAAAATGTTAAGTACTACAATTCTTAGACAAAATGTTAAGGAATACAATTCTTGGATAAAATGTTAAGTGCTACAATTCCTGGATAAAATGTAACAATAACGTAAGTAACCATAAGTAGTGAATACTTTATGGACGTTTTTTTCTGTGGTTGTTGGTTGGTTAGTTTTCCACAGAAAAAAAAAGTGCTCAAAGTTCTATTACAAACACTTGTTTCGGGATTTTAACTTCGTGGATGTAACTTTTAATTTTTCCTACTTAAGCCGTACCCGTAGATAATTATTATAGCAATGCAAACACATTGATACCCAAAATATTCAAATTGTGCCTTCGGAGTCGCGGCTTTCGGCTAATTTAATATACAGATGTGTGTACATATAGGTTTATTTATTTACTTGCACAATAAATAAAAGATATTTACAATGTAATTAAATTTAAATAGTAAAAAGAACTAAATAATAATAATAAAAAACTAAATCTAAATTAAACTAAAAAAAAAACATAATACATAATAATAAAAAAGATGTGTGTCTTCATTATTTCTTTCTTTCACAAAATGATTGTCCAAGTATTGTGAATATTTACGTAGGTATACATACCAAACATTGTTTGTATTGGCAACCGACAGTATTTTGGCAATTAATCTATTCTCTCCTTCATTAATGTCTTCATCTAAAACGGATCGTATGTCTATACGACACAAAAAAAGACAAAATAAAAACATATTAGCAAACTCCTAGTATATACGCTCCGACTATGCTCTCATGCAAAATAAATTATATCGTTTAAAGACTGCCTTTATTTAAGCTTGCCATTTAGAAGTAAAACATTATAAGATTTATAAAAAGACTCTTTATATAAACCAGTAGCCTAAAAATACCCCATTATGCTTTTCTTTACGATATTTTGTTTATTTTTTCTTACGATAATGGGTATGCAGCAGAAGGCCCTCGAATACACGTACGATGTCATACTTTGAGAGATAAGTGTTTTCGTAAAGTTTATTCGTTAAAGATAATTCTTATTACGAAAGGGAATAATCTTGGCTGTTAATTAGAGAAATGAGGTTAAATGAGCAACGCCCTTTAAATATTTATTCAAAGAAGATGAAACGTGTACGCCGCCTTTGTTGAATAATTTATGTTTTATTTCTCGCAGCCTCGTGATCCTGCCTAAATACACACATCAGAAAAATGCGTTGACTTAAAAAAAAATTATGTGTTAGATAGCCCATTTATCGTGGAAGACTATAGGGTATCGCGGTAAAATTGAATATTTTTTTTTTTACGTAATTTTACGCGGATGATGTCGCGGGCACAGCTAGTAGTTTAAATAGTTGATTGTGTGTAATTGTTAATATTTTTACAAAATATGCATTATTAATATATTAAATTATTTAAATAAAATCTCACGCATACCAATGCTAAACGATTTACACACACATGTATACATTTTACTGTAAGATTGTGTCAAAGCGGAGCGTCATGACGACCGGTACGGAAGGTATAACGCGAAAGTTTGTACACATGGATATACGGATGTATGTTTGACGCTCCTTCACAGAAAAAAATACTTAATGGATTTTAATAAAACTTTACAATAATATAGTTTATACAACAGAATAACACATAGACTATAAATTTTTAATTAGAAAGTTTAATACATAAATATTTTTATTTCTTCTTTTGCAAAAAGTCTTTAGCGTGTAGATAAGGTTTTTCTGGAATATTTTACGAAACTTTTTTGCTCTCTTTTATTACAATGCTAAGCTATTTTTATGATGATAAACGGTGAGATGTAAATAATATATTATGAAAAATAAGCAATATATCAGTGTTTAGTAATTCTAAAAAAATGTAACTTTAGATAAAAAATAGATGTATAAATTTTTATGTAAATTAATTAATAAAGGTCCTATTATTTACTAAAGTTTTGTGATTACATTTTTTTAGACAAAAAGGATATATAAAGGGATTAGAAATAACTTAAATTAACGAGAAAATATTAATGGGTGATATAAAACTACTTCAGTGTAGGGTATACCAAATAGTTATTGTCGCCTTAATTTAGCAATTGTTACTACGTACTAATTGCATTTACCTTTAATTCGCAGGTTATTAATAATATCACTGACAAGCTATTTCGCTTCACGATATATTTCCCATGTGTTAATATAATCGGTTTAAATGATAGAATGCAACTTTAAAGCGTTCGCTTTAGTATATCGCAATTCAATAAAGCTCATATTGCCGTGCACGAAACGTTTGGTCTTTCTATTGATAATTCAATTCGGTCCGCTGATTTTGGTACAATATTAATGTGGTGATATTAACACATTAATCTACAATTAGCGTCCTTTGATACAAACGTCAATATTATCGCTAAAGCTGACAGACCGTTCAAATATAATATTGTTCCAGTACACCAAATGCGCGCACATCTGTTTGTATTAAAATTAATATGGTAATAGAACATGAAGTAATGGTATTTATTTAGATATCGGTTTATTCGAACTATAAACACCGACTACGTGCGACAGAGCGCGTTTTTCAGCACGTAGCTCATGTGTTTGGATTATTGCAACCCGATAGGTTCTCGATTGCACAAAACGAATGTGCAATCATAGATACCGTCTGAAGAGAAGCGCAATAAAAATTATAGTGTAATAGAAAATTAATTCATGAGAATAAGGAGGGATCAGTCAAGTCTAGTTGCTCAGTCCAGATTTTCTTTAACCTTTCAGTATTGAAACGTTAAGAAAAAAAAACAAAAAGTTTCAGCCCAAATAAGTTTTCTTTTAAGTTGTTAAACAATAAATTACTTTGCAGAATTCATGCAAATTAATTTATATTTTTTTTTCTTCAATTTAATATAAACTGGGGAAGAGCTTATTAAATGTAATAAAGCCATCAAAAGAAAATGAGCTGAGATGATTCCTTGCAATCAACATTCAGACTCCGGCATTCCGAAAACCAGATCATAAATCTCAGCTTCAACGCTGTACCCACATAAAAAAAATATACCAATCGCATTAAGAACCTCACCCATTTTTTGAAGTCTTTTAAACAAAAAAATCTTGTCATGTTCATTATATTCCTATGTAATATTAGGCAATATATTTAAATATAATTATTTATACAAAGATGAAATAAAATTGTAAATTAAAATAAGATTATATAATTTACACGGCTATTTAGTTGTAACACTGCGGATCTAAAGTTAACGAGTGTTAACGAGTGTTAGCCCGAGAGGCAGGTTGACAGATTTACGGCCTTACGCTTAAATGTAAATTCAGTATTTAAAAAATATAACGTCCAAACACATTTTGAGCTCCTTTATTTACATAAAACCTCATTAAATCTAAATTAAGACCCCCGTTTATTTTATCCTTTTAATTAGAAAGTTTAATACATAAATATTTTTATTTCTTCTTTTGCAAAAAGTCTTTAGCGTGTAGATAAGGTTTTCCTGGAATATTTTACGAAACTTTTTTGCTCTTTTTCATTGCAATGCTAAGCTATTTTTATGATGATAAACGGTGAGATATAAATAATATATTATGAAAAATAAGCTATATATCAGTGTTTAGTAATTCTAAAAAAATGTAACTTTAGATAAAAAATAGATGTATAATTTTTTATATAAATTAATTAATAAAGGTCCTATTATTTACTAAAGTTTTGTGATTACATTTTTTTAGAAAAAAAGGGTATATAAAGGGATTAGAAATAACTTAAATTAACGAGAAATTATTAATGGGTGATATAAAACTACTTCAGTGTAGGGTATACCAAATAGTTATTGTCGCCTTAATTTAGCAATTGTTATGAGTCTAAAGGGCCTCCCAAATGAAGTTTATTGATGGGATGCAAAAATTGACCGATTTCCCACATAAGGCAAGAATTCCATAGGTAGCCTTAATACTCATATCCAGATAAAATGTCGCTCAGGCAAACGTCGTTGAACAAATTCGAAATCAATAATGTCCTTGCCGACAAAGGCCATTATTTTTGAATGGAACCCTCAAAATCGGAATAAGCATTGTTGCTTTAACAAATGTGAATAATTTCCGAAAGCAGAGACGAAGAAAATAATGCTGTAATGGAAAATATAAATTGTCGTTATTTACGATTGTTGCAAACGCGCAAAAACCATTTACTATTTTAAATTAAATTCAAATTTATTTTATTTAAATAAATATATACAGGACTATATGACACACGGACGTCTGTTCCTAAGGTAGACAACTTCATGCCTGTGTTATATATTTTGTCCCGCGACAAAAACGAGGGTCTGCGCCTCTATCGCGCGGCGTTCACGGGTACACGTCCACATTCACGGCCCCGTGAAATTAAATTTCGCCACTGGCTTCAATATTATTCTTCTTAGAAATATCAAATTCTTTATAAAATGTCTGAAATGCAATTTTTATAATTAATAAAGACAGTTCTAATCATATAAATAGGTAATTTAAAATATCAGCAGTCAGCATCTACCACGTCCATTTCGCGGCGACTTCCACAAACGACTGTCAGCATCCCGTGAATGTCGAGGGCATGACCCTTGTCGTGAATTTGCGGCGTTAATTCACGGCAATAATGTGGAGCCGCCATTATAAAAAAATAATGCAATGTATATCATTCACTGAGCAGTATTTGTATTTTTATTAATATTTTAAAATGTATTTTATAATAAAATTTTAAATAAATACGGGAGAAATTAGTACAACCAGACGGCCCTATAGCGGACAACTTTTAGTATGTGTTAATAAGTTAGGAATTTTTAATTTTATTATTTTTTATAATTTTAGCATTACATATATTAAAAAAAAATCCAAATTCAATTGAATTATTTAAATTTATTATTTGTTTGCATTTAATTACATACTGATTGGGATTGAATTTGAAAATTGAAAGTTTTTATTATATTATTAAATTACAATTTTTATTGTATTACTCATACTTACTATTTTGTTGTAAGCCAAAAATGGCTAAATGCATGGTATCATGGATTTTACGACAAATAAATGATTAAATATTGTTTATTAATACTAATTTGTTTATAAATGATATGTAATACATATATGAAATATATATTTATTCACTTAAATAAGAATAAACTTGCTAGATAGTAACGTAATACAATATGATTAACCAAAATAAAATAGTCTTATTTTTTATTAAATCGTAGATAATTCTAAAAGCTTTGGGACGCATTCTTCGCAATTTCTTTCCTTGTGTTTTATCGCTGTGAAAAAGGCTAAGTTTATTAAACACTCCAAAGGTCGCTAACCGGATAATGTTTGCGGCCCACATTTTTGGGTTCGCGCACTTACCCAAAATGCGGACATGCTTTCGATTTTGTTGGTGCCCTGTAATTTAATAAGGGCACCCTATGCTTCGTTTGGAGACGGAAGTTTCATATCCTTCGCATTGTTGAATATAAAATGATTCCACATATATTCGTCCTACTTAATGTCCTCGCCTGATATAATATAATTTAAATTTATACACATTAATAAAAAATAAAGTAAGAATTTTTGTTTTGTAAAATAACCACCGCTGTGGAACTACATTAAAAAGTATGTTATAAATTCTTTCTGTATCTGAATAATAACATTTTTTTTTAATATAACCTCCTTACCTATGAACCATTTTGTTTTTTTTTTTGTAGCAAAGGTAATTATCGAATAAGATTCATAAAAAGGTAAAACCCAAGAAATTTTAATAAAATGGAATCAACGCGGGAGGATTTTTAAGTTACAAAAAAATGCTTGTTTAATTATATTTTTTGCTAATTTAAATTTTGGATTTAAATTTAAAAACTACTCTCACTTCTCAGCTGACAAAAAACAATGTCCGAGTGAGATTCACGATTCGCAAATCACAAATTTAAAGTATTTTAAATTTAATTGACAATTGTCTCGTCCTAAAAAAAACATCAATACCAGACTTTAATTATCCAACTAATCCCGAGGACATTAAAACTGAACTCGAAGAAAATTTAACAATCGCATTTAAACTCTGTGTTATTATGCTGAGACGGCCATATTCTCGAATTTTTCCAAACATTCCTGCTATAAAACATTTTTTTTTAATTAGCCTGTAACGTCCAACTGTTGGGTAAAGGCCTGCCCTCCTCCTAGACAACTCTCGTCTATCCTGAGCCATATCAATCCACTCCTTTCCCGCTATGGCGTCCAAGTCGTCGCGCCACCTCTTTCTCATTTACCTGGTCTTCGGCCGGTCCTGGTCCGGCCATTGGCGGAAGTCCATATTAGTCGTAACATTGGCCCACCTTTCTGCATTTATTCTTTTTTTTTTGTGAACTTACTTATTGAAAATATATTATAAGATCGTGGATGATAATTTTATTTTATGCATATCATCGCCTAGTCATCCTTTCTGGAATCGTTACAATAATAAACCGTGATTATTCCGAGGATATTAAATTTTTCTTCATCCGGGTTTTTCATTATTGTTATTGGCAGTTTCATTTGAGTTTTTCGGTATTTTGCCGAAATTCATCAATTATTTGCTGAATACAGGCGGTTACACGAATAAACCTTAAATTATTACATTTTAGAAAGACTGTATCGTACCAAATTTAGAGTGCAAAAGTCAAACAAAATTATTAAATTATACAGCAAATTACATGTTTTTTTTTTATTTTTTAAATCCAATCCTCAAATGGTAATAATATGTCAAAAATTCATCGATTGTATATTATGTATGACTTATCAATAAGTAAGTTCCGCAATTTTTCTATTAAAGTCTGATGGGGATGAACGAAAATAACAGTGGATTGAAATTAATATACTTATATTAATTACATTGTACAACAGTTGACATTAGAGTGAAAAAAAAACGTACCTAATAAGAATAACAATAATCACCGCATAGACAGTAGCGCCGGCTTGGAATTGAGCTATTTAGGCATCTTTGACAATCTACATTGTTTAGTTTAAACTAGCTCTAACAAAGTGGCACAGATTTACACGATATTGAGACCGAAGATAGAGATATCTCTAACTTATAGAATTATTTAAGAAGTTCAAAAAACTA
The DNA here is from genome assembly GCA_024363005.1 of Charaxes varanes. Lineage (NCBI taxonomy): Eukaryota > Metazoa > Arthropoda > Insecta > Lepidoptera > Nymphalidae > Charaxes > Charaxes varanes. Next base: position 50,140 of record JANCMC010024842.1, read on the forward strand.
TGTTATATCTTCTCATAAAATGTAAATATAATAACATAAACTATGTTATAAACTACATAAAAACACTAAACATAAAATAAACCTATGTTACCCAATGTTAATAAAATAAAACTAAATAACCTATATTATATCTTCTCGTAAATATTATCCTTTCATAAACGACCACGTTAAAGATTCTTCACTCGTCAGAGGACTAAAAACTGACCAGGTTTGATCAAACATGTGACATTTAAAATACAGAACAATATGATTTTTTTTGTAGCTGAATTAGTACTGCGTATTTTGAATGAAGATAGATCTTAATAATTATTTTAATTTCATTAAATTATCATTTTCATCAGTAATTTAATTAATTATCTACTATGTATATTTAGTTGCCTAAATCCTAAATCACCTATCATTTCTTGCATGACCAAAAATATATTGGTTTGGCGCGTATTAATCATTTGGGGCCTGACTCATAAATTTATGCCCTAAGCTGGGTTCGCGTTTACGTACACGATGCAAATATATTAAATTATTTTTATCAAATCATATGTTGTTGTATTTATCCTGATTACATTGTTTTAGTCATGGTCACCCACAACAAAGAGTATCGGCTTGAAACGGTGTAGTGTCACGTGGGGTCAAAGTTCACGAATCCTCTCTGGAACGGTGAACTGCTTTGAACCTGTCTCATTACTTCCGCTCTGGGTTTCAGATTATGTACATACGAAGGTCCGAAGATTGGCACTGCACTTTAAACGTCCTTTTTTTAATTAGCCTATACTGTTCTACTGCTGGGCAAATGACTTCCAATTTTTCAACCACACCTTCCTTCCCTGACCCATTTGAATCCATCTCTTTCCCGCAAAGGCGTCCAAGTCGTCTCGCCACCTCTTCATCGGCCTAGCTGGTCGTCGGCAGCCACGGGTTGCTTAAAATTAAGCAGCTTTGAATATCAATTTTCGCCTTTTATATAATTATTATAAATTTAAATAAATGTAAACATGAAATCGATCTTAACGAGTGTCCATGAACTCCTGTTGAAACAAGATAGGTGAGAAGGTTGGGACGGGAGCGGAGCAAAACGGAGGTGCCGTCTTAAGCTTCTTGATTATTTTTTTAGTCCCCGAATCAAAAAAGAGAGGAATTATAAATTTGATGTCGATGTCTGTGTGTGTCTGTCTGTGGTGTCGTAACTCTCGAACGAACGGACTGATTTCGATGGGGTTTTTCTCATTTGAAAGCCTTGCGGTGGTTCCTAGCTATGTTTGGTGAAAATTGGTCCAGCTGTTTGAAGAGTATCAGCTCATTTCTAATATGTAAGGCATTTTTGGCATAAAATTTAATTATCATGCTTTTGTTTGAAGTTAAGTTAAATTGGAGGGAAAGAAGAATGTGCTTTGCCTGTACAAAGTAATAAGCCAGTATCTAATTTGCACACAACAGAACAACTTAAATAGTTAGAAATCATAAATCAAAGTTAGTTTCAGTGAACCTGGTACGAAGGTTTTTAGGTAACTAGAATTACTATATATAAAAAGCAAAATCAAGAATAGACATGACGACAGTAATCAGAAATCATTTAAATTAAATATTTATCTGATAAAATAAGATACATAAAGTTTACAAACGTATTTATTTTTATATTGCGAGCGAGATTAATAGGGATTAACAAAAAAAGGAAACTGCAAAATACAACAATCCGCCATGATAGTTTAAACGCCCAGTAGAGCGTATGACGTCATGTATATTGTCAGTGCGTTCCAACAAAGGAACGCGACGTTTTAAAATGCTCTTTCAGGTTGCGATAATTTAAACTAAAACATTTATTTGTTATGCTTTGATAAGCGAATTCTCTGTACTTCTGTAGTCTTTACTCTGTCTTAAGTCTTTGCGTCCTTTTTTAACATCTTGACTTGAAATTTGAATCTTGTTCTTCTCTTGAGCTGAGTCCTTGAAGTAGTTAATCTGAGAAAGGAATACCAATAGATTTAGTCTACGGCGTAACGTATATTCAAAAAACATTGTAAATTTCATTATAAGTTAGAAAGCACTTTTAAAAGTTTTTTCACTGGAGTGATTAGGTTGAGAAAAAAGTACCTTTATGTACATAGTTTTTTTTGTTACTTCCATGCACCTTGCTCGCATATTGGAAGAGCAGATTTTTTTGTTATGTCATTTCAGTGTGACATTTCTTGACATTTATATTTCCAAAAGATAACAGCTGTAAAAATGTCGATATGACCATATTGTATTATCATAAAAGTACCTTGTAAAATAAAAATAAAATTATGCAAATAAAAATACACGTTATCAAAGATATCTAAAGGCGAGCAGTAAAAACTCTCTCATGGATGATGCGAAGTAAAACTTTTTACGGTTACTTCACGGGCTGAGAGAGCAAGTAAAAATAATCCTTAGAGCAAGTTAATGATATCTACGGCTTATATGTAATTGAAGTTATTAGTGAAAGTAACCGCAGGCTGAATTCAGTCTTTTATACAGATGACTTTACAAAACAGAACAAATATATTATTTAAGTCATATTTTACGAACGATCAGAAAATGTAGTTCCCTTACTAAACGAAAGCTCGCAGATGCATTGCAATCTTTGAGAAATACGACTCTTCTTTATAGAAGGAAATCTTTTTTGTTTGGAAACGCCGGATCTGGTGTCAGGAAACACAAGTGACGTCAGCTATGCTGACGTCACCCTTTTTAAAAATCACTATGGAGGAGTTTCTCCGTCATATACATTATTATATGTATAACATTACTCCTCATGTTCCGAAAGTGAAGAAAGATAGTATTTTATATATTAAGAATAATGAGATAATAATAATATTTCTCTTAAAATCAACGATAAGAGATAAGTTAATACGTTCTACATAGATTAAAAAATAATAATTTCAAGCAAAAATCGAATCCTATTTATGATCTCTTATCAAATTACCCTTAAAGTGTCCTTTCCAATAAAAAAGAATCATTGAAATCGGTTAGTGTTTTATTTTGTCGCGTACATACTTACTGCAAATTTAGAGTTTATACGGTTTTCGCATTGATGCCACTATCTAAACTGGATTTTTTTTTAATGTTACACGGGGGCAGACGAGCCATCTATTTCCTCTTTGATTTCTGAAACTTTAAAAAGTTGAAACGTCATTGTCCTCTTCAAATATCTTTCGAATCTTTATAGATAAAACTAAATACTGATCCTTAGTCAGTACATCACTTTATAAAAGTTTTAATAAATCATTGGCGGGTTTTCCTTTTGCATTCCTTTTCAATACTTTTGAATAAGATTTTTAACCGAATTCTAAGAAGGATTTAATTCAATTCGATTGTATTTTGTTTTATATTTGTTACCACAGAACTTTTAAGTGGGTCAACGGATCTTGATGATTTCTTTTTATTTGAAAGACGGGTTTCAACATATCAATAGGTGTCTACTAAATTGTATGAAAGTATTAATTATTTTTGCTTTTTAGTGCCTTGGCGTTTTTTGAAGGCGGTTTTATTTTGATTTAAAAATAATTTATTTATATACGAAATTCTTTAATGTTACAAGGTGGCAGACGAGCAGGCCTCGGTGAGGTAGGACTCTTACAGAAAATATCTTTATAAGACACGATCAGAGCGCAGTGTGAGCTATGTTTAATTAAAAAAAATTAAAAACCTAGGTTGTTTTATTTAAATAGACTTTTACAAGCTCCTTTGAAACGGCAAAAATTTTAAAGCAACCACTGTTTCGAAAAAGTTAAGTTACGTGAAGAGCTAGGAACGATCTCGTTAGCCATTCCTTAAAAAATAGTTCATATAAAAATGAGTTAAGTTTTGTATTTATAATTAGTAAAAACATCTTGCGAGAAATGAAATAAATGTACTTTTGAAACAAATGTTAAAAATTCATTAAAGAATTTCTACGTAATAATGAATTCCTTGCAGCTTTGAACTAAATCTGACAACCCGCAGGGAAGCAAAGAGATGAACAGATTCAGAACTTTGTTAATTTTATTATATAACACTTTTGATAGCCTATTATATTGATTTGAAGCAAAAGCTGTTGCTGTAGCAAAAATGTTTAGCATGTTCCGTTGACTTATGACTGAAAGTCATTCAAGTTTGACTTCGAAATGTAGCCATATGGTAGACATGTAAGAGTACCGCGATAGCATATTTGAGTTTGGATAGAGTCACGTTCCGAAAAATAAATAGATTGCCTACTTCTTTTTCTTCCTAGCGTTATCCCGGTTAAGTACCAGGGTCTGCTTAGATTACAGAGGATGTGGCTGTGGGGCGAGTTAAGATAATCGATTGCCATCTGACGTCATCCTCGGCACCCCCACGATCTCTACAACCTTACGACTAATATCACAAAGTGACATTAATCGGGTCCCACTGTTTTACGTGCTTTCCGAAACACGGCTTTAACCTAGAATGAATGAATGATAGAATAACGCATTCTATGGGTTCGTCGTTCATTCCAATTCATTCGCTTTTCGATCGTTGTATAAAAGAATTCAAAATATCCGCATAATGCTTGAATGCTTATTAAAAAAACGAATAGTTTAATTCCAACTTAAGCATATACAATATGCTGTACACGTATTGTGCTCGTTGGCATATTCAAGCTACAATGCTAAATTGCAGCTCTTACAGAATAAAGCTGTTTACTACCTGAGATCTAGGTTACATTCTAGGTTTACGCGTTGGTGTACATTAAAACACACCTTTATGGCCCGGGTTATGTGAGAAATAAAACAGGATAAGTGTTCCAGTTGCTTTTATCTGTTCTATTCATTGTAATTATATAATGTCCTCTTTTGTGATCTATAGGTGAATTTTTTAGTCCATTAAGTACTAAAGCCAAAAATATCTTTATTTTTTGTGATTGTCATATATGTTACCGTTAAATTGTAAAAACCGTTAGGTTGTAATCCATCTCGCAAATCTAAAAACTGTTGAAAGATTGTAAATTGAGTATACTGCTTACAATTTAATATCTTATTATTAAGTAGACTTGGCATCGAAGTGACACTGTTAAATTGTATGTTAAACTATATATTATACACTTATGTTACGTATAATTTATCTTACTTTAGCTTCGATTCAATTTCCGGTGAAGTGAAAAAAGAAATAAAAACATAAAAAACCACGTCTAACCTATCCACGGTATATAGTAAAACTTAAATGAATATGTTAAATTGTAAGCAGTATACTCGATTTACAATCTTTGAACAGTTTTTACACTCGCGAGACAGATTACAATCTAACGGTTTTTACAATATAACGATGACACATATTTGTTTTCGGCTATAATTCGCGTGTCTGTTGGACAGATAAAATATTTAACGATCTCCCGCGTCAGATGATCCCTGCCACTGTTTTGTTTTGCCGACTCTTACGAACAACTGACAGATTAAAAAAAACTGAAGACTCAAAGGAGCTGGTAAAGCTATTTTAAATTTATGATGCTGTTAGTATAAGGCTGCTATTTCGAGAATACAAAAGCGTAACATCTTTCTGTGAATACTTGAGTAATGCAGAAAGCTGTTAACCGTTCGTAGCGAAGATAAGAGGACCCATTGTTCATTAGCAAATATATTATAGTAAAAGGAACTGAAAATTATGTTATTTTCTAAGATTAAATTAGTGTTCGAGGTTAGTAAACCTTTGTAGTTTTAAATTATATCATACTGACTAATGCAATATTTTTTTTTTCTTTTATGCTAATATTATAAAGAGTAAAGGTTTGATTGTTTGTTTGCATTGAATAGGCTCTCAAACTACTTTGGTTTGAAAAACTCTTTTACTATTAGAATCTATACTAATACATAAAGCTGAAGAGAGTGTTTGTTTGTGTTTTAGATACTCCATTTATCAAGTAAGTTTATAGGCTATATATCATCAAGCTAAAATTGACGACGTCGCGAACACAGATAGTCCTATATTATCTCCGATGAACATAGGTGATATAATATTTTAAAAAAATTTAGGGATCCGTATCAAAACTTTGATAGTGTTTATACCCATGCCTATCCGGGGCTATATGAAATATATAACGATATTGGGCAATCGGACAGGCGTTTCACTTCATTTTAACGGATTACCGACGCCCATGGACGTTTTGCTTGCCGGCCTTTGGGGAATGTTTGTCTTTGAAATGTGTTTGTGTTTGATAAATGTTCTTTCTTTGAATTCTCTAAGACGTATTGGTTCGGTAGCACTGAAACGTAGTCATGACAATGATGTTATATGTTGTATTTATTTTCAAACGTACTAAAAGTATGTTATACGCAATTAATGGTTTCTGGCCGAATTTCGAGCAGTTGTCGATCTGTAAGTTTAATAATAATAATTCAAGAGCCTTGCTCTTTTCATATCTCTCGTTCGCAGCCTAAAGTTAAGAGAAAAATTCAAATTCTCAGTCGGGTTAATCTCTCTGTAATACGAAACTTTCTGCGAGAGATTAACGAAGTTGCAAAAAGTTTTTAGAATAAGCCGAGTCCCTAACGCCCTGTGCATAATTCTACCTCCGAAATACATTTTCTAGTATTTTTAACCCCCGACAGAAAAAGAGGGGTGTTATAAGTTTGATGTGTATGTCTGTCTGTGTCATCGAGGCTCTAAACGACAGGACCGATTTTGATGCAATTTTTTTGTTTGATAGGCATTTAGGAAGATTAGGCGTATGAAACACTTATTTTGCTGCGATGGGGATTTACGTGGTTTCCAAGGATTTTTTAAATATATATTTTTCGAAAGTGGGCTTAACTTCAACATGGTTCTCTCTGTATGACATAGGACATGGTGCTTTAAGATATCGTCACAGATAGACATATATACAAACAAACACTTTCTCAGCCTCAATAGCTTAACGGTACAAGGGGATGAACTGCAATCCATAAGGTACCCGATTCAAACCTAGACACCGCAGGATTATTATCGCACCCAGTTCTAACACAAGACTTTAATTTAAACTCAGTAGAAGGGAAATATTAGACACCTAAAAAGTATTCCTAATATTGTTTAAAAAGGAGTCACCAAACTTATAAAACCCATTTTTTTTTAAAGTACGCGTATCATTTCCGAAACGTGACTACAGTTTACTCCTTATATAACGCGTAACTTTTGATTTTACTCCCCATCACATTTTCGAAACCCCCTAACTCTTTGACGTGATATCACATATTTTTGAATTTCATGCAATTATTATAAATAAGTGAAGCAAAACAGGAGTTTTGTTTTTAATTTTTTTCATACTTTTAATTTTGATATGTGACGTCACATAGGTGTTGACCTCCCCCTCTTGTCCGTTGTCACGCAGTCACACGATGTCACATCTTGGTGATGACCTACCCACTCCCTCCTTAAACTAACATTTAAGATGGGAATTTTATGGATGAACCCAAACATGAACATCAATTTTTAAGATGTAAATTTCAAATAGTTTCATAAACGCCAAATGTTTCTATAATTGCTTACAAATTTTATTTATAGGCCAATATAAATTTTGTCCGCCATCTTTTATCAACTTAATTTTAGCTGATTTTCTTTGCTTGAGTTTGAAATGAAAAATCTTACAGCTAAAGTCTCAATTTCCGTTCATTTCCCGCCCCAAGTTGCTGATTTCCGTGACTTACTTCCTTTCGATTCGTTTCATTAACAACAACTGATTTATTTAATATTCATTATTTCGGCATTCGACAATCGGTCCAACAAACTTTTGTTTGTAAGTACAAAGGCGATATTTCAAATTAACAACAATGTATGTAGGTACCTCTATTTTATAAAAATCTCGTCTTACAATATCCTTCGCGATAGACTCTGAAACTATTTTTTTTAAATTTTTTTTTCTAATCAAGTAGACTTGTACAAGCTATGTTGAATTTTTTTTATCACCATTTCACAATAATTCAGACACGGTTAGAGTAACTTACTCGCAAAATTTCATTGTTTTGTTCGCGACATTAGAGATGCCTAATGGTGATTAAACCAAAAAAGAAACTGCTATTAATATAATATGTATTGTACCTAATTATCCATTTATAGTACCAGGGTCTTCATAAATTGCAGAGGATGGGGCTGAGGGACGAGTTAAGATAACCGACTGCTGTCTGACGTCATCTCCTGCATCTCCACAATTTCACTATTGATATCACTCAGTGACATTATGGGATCTAATGTTTTATTTGCTTTCCGAAGCGCGGAGGAGGTCAGAGGTTGTATGAAAAACAGTGTTAGAGTGGAAATGATATAAAAATCCGATGAAAGATAAAAGATATTTAGAAAAAGGGACGTCTTCTCAATATTTTTTTAGAAGTTAGTCACCACTTCCAACACTTCTTTTCAAAAGACACCTACATACCCATGAGAATGGAGCACCCATCGGTCACCCGGTCGCAATAAGAACTGCTTGGACTCGCGATCGACTCAAATGGCGGCTACTAATTAAGCTATGACCTCCTCGAAATAATAACATAAGATTTTATGATAAAATTTTCATATAAGAGCTTTATCCTTTACAGCAGCCGTCTGTCTTTGATCAGTAATATTGCACGGTATTTAGCGCAGAACCTTTTTGAGATCCACTTCAATTACATAGTCTGGTGTTTATCTACAATATCTAGATTGGACTGGAGCGGTCCTTGTACGTGTGGGCCTGACACGGACCGACAGACAAGCCGGTTTACGTGTATAAAAAAGTGGACGTGGACTCTATTAAAAATTAATTATAGTAGACCAAAAAAGTGCTATACCATTTTGGATGACAGCTCCTAGTTAAAGAAAATTTTGCTAATACTGGAGCCAGACATAGACAAAGTGTTTGTACATTTTTGACCTTGAAGTCTACAAAGTTCTACTAAACTTTCTAAAGATACATAAAGTCCCCGGCCATACTACATGATCATTGAAATGATCATTCAAATGTAGCTATGTATGGCCCGGAGCCATAAGGGTTATTGTTATACCGGAGTCAGACATAAATCAAAGTGGTTGTACATTTTTGACCGAAGTGTTGTTATAGATTAATGATCAATTTTGCAGTAATGCGTTTGTAATAATGATTATTGACGAATTCTGTCGATAGTCTACATGTTCTACGAGTAAATGCGCGTAAATTAAGTCAGCAAAAGTATTTTATCATACTGAATTGGGCACTTTAATTATATTTTAAATGACAGACATACAATATTTTTAAAAACGACTTGAAATCTTTATAATGTCGGTACACGGACGTCCATATGGACAGTGAATAATTATAGAAGTTCAGGATCAGTAAATATATGCAGATAAATTTATTGCGCTGTACAACTTTAAAATAGGTTTTTTTTTTAAAACGAAAAAGAAGTACATGTGCTTTGTGTAAATACTTTGTAACATAGTAGTCATAATGTAAATTTTTTACTATTTATTTTTGGCTTTTGACATATATGGACTAGTCAGCCTTGCTATGTTTTGCTAATACGAATCCAATAGGAATTCAAACAAAATTATCTTAATTTTGAAAGTTTTGTCCATTTTTTCTATTAAAAATATCCGCCAAATTTTTTAATCACTTAGACTGTCAAATATTAATTAAAAATTTTATTCATACTAAAACACGAATCCAATAAGAATGCCACATTATTTTAATTTTTTTTAAATTGCCTGGTTTATATCCCATATTTTTTTTTATAATTGGTGACAACTGTTAGTGATATTTAAAAAAGACGGAATTTTTGTTTTTATACACGAATATCGTCAACTTCATAAGAAAAGAAAGTTCGCCATGTTTAATGTCGTAAACTAATAGTAAACGATAGAAAAGATAAATAAATATTGTTTAAAATTTTATTGAAGTCCGTGAATAAATCTGACGAGTACGGATAAGCCGTGCTCGCTCCGTACTTTTTAGTATTTTCAAAAAATCTTTCTTATTTTTCACTCTTTATTTCCTTTTAAACCTTCCTTAAAATAAGGGGAGTGATAAAAAAAACAAACAGAATTTATATCTGTCCAGCAATTTACACTTTTAGCGCAACTAACGAACAACGATTGATTTTTATATATTTAAACGTATTAATAGCCGATTGCGTTTGGTTTTCCTCTAATTAAAACTTTTGAACTTAAGATTACTTCTGTGTAATGAAAAAATAAACGGAAATTAGAGCATGTAGAAACACGTTTATTCGTAACGCGTATTATGCAGTCGAAGATTATATTAAAGATTAAATTGCTTGAAGTTGAGGCGGTCCAGCTATGTAGAGAGAGACGAATTTCTTAGCATTCCATGGATTCACCGTGCGGGTGCCGGGTCTATCGCGTTACAGAGGAAGGAACCTGATTAGTTGTTAGTAGAGTTATTTAATATATGATATGGATAGGCCAACTAAATGCATTACTATAATGACAGGTGAGCTTTCGCGGTAAACGAAAATATCATCGATTATTAACGATGTACTTGTCTATAAATTTTTAGACATTTGTTGATTTCTCAAAAATCACTAGTCCGATTTTGATAATTTTTTTATAGCATCACGTCTGAAGTATGGTCTATCAAATAACAATGGAATCATCAGAATCGGTTCATAAATGGCGGAGTTACGTGGATCTAATCCAATTTTTTTTGATTTTTGCTTAATATAAATTGTAATTGAAGAGTTAGTTGCAACAGCAACATACTTTTTTTTTGTATATAAAGTAAGTACAAGATACGTACCTACGTTATAAAATTACAATCTAGCTTAATAGCTAATAAGTAATTTAATTCTAACTTATCAACTATTATCATTGTTGATATTTCTTATCCGAGATATCTAATTCCAATATTGTGGTATCGTAGGGCCGTAGAAATATTTATTGTACATTACAAGCATGTTTTAATACAATATTTATTGTACATTACAAGCATGTATGATAAATGCCTATGAATAAGTTATTATATAGGGAAAAGGTTCGAAGTAAAATTTAAAAACGTGTTCGTAAAAATCAAGCAAAGAACTAGTGGTTTAAAATATTTGTAGTTGTGTTTTAAATCAGCAATTGTAAAAACGTAGCTTTACTTAATTGTTTTATTGTGTTTGATGCGAGGATATATACGAAATTGTCTTTTATTTTATCGGGAAAAGGTTCGAAGTAAAATTTAAAAACATGTTTGTAAAAATCAAGCAAAGAACTAGTTGTTTGAAATATTTGTAGTTGTGTTTTAAATTAGCTAACCTGTGCTGAGATATCCATTTAAAATAAACATTATTATCGTCGTTATAAATTATGTATATGTGTATATTTCATAAAAACTACTTTCGAATAACTATTTACACCCTTATAACACTAAACAAATACGTGACTTAGAGCGAGCATGCGATAACACGAGAAATGCCAGCACTTCATTTCATACCATATGAGAATAAGTATAGTGACAAAGTACAATACAAAGGCCAGGCAGATAGCAGCCGTACCATCCGTCCGCTAAGCTGATTTACAGGGACCTAAAGCCTTGCTATAAAAGATATCTCAAACACCAAGAGACGGCTACAATATTTGGCGTTGAAAGAATACAATATTTATATATGTAGGGTTATAATAATCGCAGGGGCTGTTCTTGTTCTTGTTGATAAAGAAATACTGATTGTATATACAAAGAAAAGGCAAAGAAATCGTGACGTATAAACGGGCCTAAAATTTGATTCTGATTAGTTCAGAAGTAATACAGATAAACGAATACTCTATCAAACGTATGAATATTCGATCCTATGAGACCACCCGAGGTGAGGAGTTACAGATTTGTTCGTCCCGTACTGGGAGTTTTTGATGGTTGGACTTATTAGATTAGAGATTTGATTGCTTAGTGTATTGTGGCTTAGTTATTGAGATATTTGGAACATAATATGTTAGCTCTAGCTTTAGAGATCTTAACTATTAACTTTAAATTCACTATCCACATTTTTTCATACTACAGGCCTTATATTGTTTCTTAGGGAGTAAATTTAAAAAATGTAATCATCCACAAAGTCAATTAATAAAAAATAACCGTCCAATTTACTACGATTACGGTTTCAAACCGCACAGTATCCTAATTTATTGTTAACTAAGTTTTACCTTAAGCCAAAAACGTATATTTATTCATTCGAGTACATAACTTTTGCTTAATCGTAAACTGACCGATTATGTTTGAGGTCTAAAGTGAGTTAATGATACAGTCAGCATCGTTTCAATGTCCTCTATCAGCCAATCTAAGAATGATTTCGATATCTCCATCCAACACCGAGATAAAGCTAATTTTGTATTTTTAACTAAAATGATTTTTTTATAAAACAGACACACAAATAATAAACTTACATTTCCATATCATTCATCTCTTCATTAACTATAATTAAAAACCATTTTTTTGTTACTATAATGTCGTTCTCATGGAATTATAAGCAGAATAAGTCGTAAATGAAAAAACTTTTTTGCGATTTCCCAAAAATCAGCTTTTTGGGTTAGGTCAGTTTACGATTAAGCTTGCGAGATGTGTTTATATCAATGTAGCATTCGCACATCCTCCTCTATAAGTATTATATGTAATAGATAGTTATACGTTGTGGTTATACTAACGAGAACTAGTAGGCCCAAAGACATTTTAACGTTTTTTGATATTTAAGATCTTTGTTTATTAATTGATGATCGATTAATATTAAAAGAAATACAACTTAGCGCAGTAAAAAAAAATCTATTTTATTTTGTATTAAAATTTGTATGTGGTGTGTAAGAGGACAAATGAAAGACTTAGCAAATGCCTCATAAAATTGAATAAGTCACTGAAAACATTGCTAAAAATGTTTAAGTATAAAAAAATTCATGTAGTTAAAATATTTATTTAATAAAAATATTTCAACAATGAAAAAAGCTTATTAAAATTAATTTTCAGCTGTCCTTTGACAAACGTTGCTTTTCCCCTTTTTGTAAAGCGCCGGCCATCTGCTTTAATAAATTATAATGCCATTATAATTTATTAAAATTTTATTTGCTAAGAATTTACTTACAATAAGTGTCAGTTTTTTTATAGATAAAGTACAAGTTACTTTATAAAATTATAATATAGCTTAATATCTAATAAGTAATTTAATTCTAATTTATGCTAATATGTGAGTATTTGATGACTCTACGAATGTGTCTAATAACACAATCTTATTGTCTCTAATAACTTAAGGGTCTTCCCCTTTTTTCTTGTGTACATAAAGTCACACTATATAATACAAATCAATCGTTGTTTGTCACTCTCGCTAAAACTCGAAATCTGTTGGACGTATTTTAATTATATTTGGTTTTGAAACATTCGGCCAGCATGAGAAGCTAAACTACTTTGCTTTAATCCGCGAATGAATACGAGGGAAAATCGGTGTAATGCTGCAACCCGAATATTTTGTACGTTGCATAAATCATGTATTTGTATTTGTTTTTTGTGTTCATGCTTGTTACGCAGACAGAGCCGGTGGATATGAATAGTTAAGTTAATCCGCTGTGCTTGCACCGGTCTGCACGCGGACACGAAGCGCGGCGTCGAACGAAACACGAAACCCGTCCGCTGCATTCCCACGCTTCCAACGCTATGTTCGTCGACGACTTTGGTACAAGCATCGACCAAGTACAGATGTAGAAATAATGTAGTTTAGAAATTATGTAATTTAGAAAGTAGTAATATATAATTTTTAAGGCATTACTTGTTTTTCTTCAACCCTTCGGCTGCGACCTTCTATATTTCGTACGTTAGCAACGACAATTTGTTTGACACGCAGTGACGTCACGCGCTCACATTGCTGTTTGAAGTCACGTGATTTATGTCTTTAATTTAATTGATTTATGTTTTCAAAATATTTCACAATCTGATATATTTTAGTAATTCTACTTTATTTGTGTAATATTTAAACCTTTGTCGACACTCCGGATTAAAAATTTATTTGGATTTATTTTAGTGGAAAGTGCCCTATTGCACATGACTATATATGTACAAATGTATGTAATACATGCGATAAAAACACAAATTACCTGTCTCTTTGCTACACTATCTGTCGTTAACTACCTCTGGACTGTTTTTCATTAAACACAATATATTTATATCTGAATGGCATTAAGCAAAATTGCAATTTGTAGGGCCCTGCTATGAAGAAACAGAAGCGATAGGGGCACTTGTGCCTGTGCGAAAGGCTGGCCAGAATGAGAATGAATCTCTTCGGCGTGGCCTATACAACGTCAGAAGACCTCGGTTCGTCCAAGTTGCAGGTCAGTCATAAAACTGCTCGACTGGATTTTGAAGCCGCGGAAACAAGGGAAAGCGAGGATAAAAGATCCAGCTGGTTCGAAGTGCATCCGAAGTACGGGCCGCATCAGCGATAAATAATAAATATATTTGTAACTTCTTTATTGTTCTTTTTCTTAATATTAACAACTTTAAAATAACTATTGACGCATAGTTATCGGTTTGCCAGTGTTTATTACTATAGAGTGTAACTACAAAAGCTAATTTTCATTCAACCCCGAATATCTATTATTTGTAACTTCTTTTTTTGTTCTTTTTTTTACAACTTATACGGCGCAGATAAACCTTAAACGATTACTATAGTTCATTTGATTGTTAACGCATATTTATCAGATTGCCAGTGTCTATACTTGGCAATTACCATAGAGTATAACGACGGAGACCCTTTCTATTGAAACCAATAAATCTATTATTTCTTACTTCTTTATTATTCTTCTTCTTGTAATATAGAGTAACTCGTTATTATGGTTATCACGGTTCATTTGTACGTTATCGCATATTTATCGGGTTGCCAGTGTCTATAACTGGCAATTACCATAGAGTATAACGACAGAGGGCGCAGATGCATCGAATGGAAATCAATTAATGGTAACGCCTGACCAGTACAAATCCCGGGGGATAATTTGCTTTATGCCGATTTATTAGGCTCTGTAGTATTATTACGGGCAGGTGGACGTACGACCAATTTCCAATAATGACGTTTAAACTGTTTATAGGAGTACCTACGGAAAGAATCAGTATTACCCAAGTTTGATACCTCTTATGAAGTAATGTCATCCATTTCGATATGACTTAGTAATAAATTGAGGCACGGTACGGTCCATAACTCTTTTGAGAGTTTTAATAAAATAAATTGATAAAATCCTTCGTAGATACAATTTATCAATATCACCAAAGATAAAAAGTTAGAAATTATTTTTTAACTTCGGAATTATTGCTACTTTTTTAATAGTTTTCAAATAATAGCCTATTATTATGAATAGTCTAGCCTATAATATATCTATGGAATTATACTGATCTATAAAATGTAAAAACTGCCACGAAACAGGCTATTTATAGTCCAGTTAGTCAATTTCTTTTGTCGCACCTAGTATTGAAATATTAAGATACTTTAGTTGGTCTAACAACGCTTGAATAAAATGAAGAATAACAGACAAATTCCTAATAGTCCCTGACAATATATAGTTTATTGCATACCGTAAATGAAGCGTAATTATTAAGGGTCCTCTTGTACTATAAAACGATAAAACGGCCGAAAGACGAATAGTCCAGTTAGTCAATTTCTTTTATCGTCCCGAGTGTTGGAACACTAAGATAATTTTATGGGTCTAATAACGCTTGAATAAAATGAAGAATACCATCAATATATTCCTAATAGTCCATCTAAATAAGTAGTTTATTGGATACCGTAAATGAAACGTAATTATAAAGGTTCCTCTTTGACTATAAAACGATAAAAACGGCCGAAAGACGAATAGTTCAGTTAGTCAATTTTTTTTACCGTCCCGAGTGTTGGAACACTAAGACAATTGTATTGGTCTAATAACGCTTGAATAAAATGAAGAAGACCAGCAATATATTCATAATAGATCATCCAAATAAATAGTTTATTCAATACCATAAATGAAGCGTAATTATAAAGGTTCCTCTTGGACTATAAAACGATAAAAACGGCCTAAAGACGAATAGCTGGACTAATTATAGTCCAGTTAGTCAATTTCTTTTATCGCACCAAGTGTTGGAACATTAAGGTAATTTAGAGGTTAGTTAATTCATTTTAAATCGTTACACTGCTCGGATAAGGATCGCCTCTTGAAAACACGATAAACCTACTTTTAACGCTTCTATTTTAAAACAACGAATAATAAAACGGGTTTATTTATAGACTAGCTTTTGATCGCGGCTGCACTCGTGTGTCAAAGTATAAATTATTGTGATCTTTGTGCCTCTGGACTCGGGCTTAAAAAATTTAAATTTCACGTATACCAAAAATTAAGTTAAAAATATTACCACTGAATCGGTAACTTGCACCGCCGAGAAAAGCCTGCAACGAAAGATTCCTAACTTATTTTTGGTCAAACTGTCATAGATTAAGTCAGTAAAGCAAAAACTTAATTACGCCTCAGAAATGAGATTTTGCAATCAGGTTTTCGTTAGCGGGAAAATATTAAATTAATCTCTATCAATCTTTACTAATATCTAAAGCTGAAGAGTTTGTTTGATTGCTTGATCGTGCTAATCTCAAAAACTACAGGACCGATTTGAAAATTCCTTTCAGTGTTAGATAGCCCATTTATAGAGGAAGACTATAGGCTATATATCATCACGCTAAAATTTTATCCGTTTTTTTTATTATTTAATTTTACGCGAACGGGCACAGCTAGTCTGCAAAATAAAAAGACATTGTGTGTACCTTAGTTTCTGAACAGTTAAACCGCTATCAACTGGTAAAATCTTGATAATTTTCTATCTGGCACAAATAGCACGTTTTGCCCATAAAATTAACAACCTATATACGTCGCCGCCGCCGTGGATATCTGCGGTAGCCACATGAGTAGCCAGTAGTAATCGTGGCCACGCTTCTAATTTGGCGACGTCGCCAAACCGTCGGCAAGTTACCTGTCCTAAATTTTAATATGAATTATTTGAATACATAACCGGCGACGTCGCCATCGCGCCTCAAAGAGGTAAGGCTCATACCCGTCGGCAAGTGAGTTACCTGTCCTAAATTTTAATATATACTGTTTTTTCATAAAGTCAATAGTTTAGGCGTACGAGCGCGGCAAAACAATTGATTTTTATATATATGTATAGATAGGCATTAAGTTGTCTACCTTAGGAACAGACGTCCGTGTGTCATATAGTCCTGTATATATTTATTTTATTTATTTATAAATTAAAGTTATGTTATAATAAGTCATCAATGTAATGTAGAAACGTAAGCTAGTTTGTAAGCAAATATTGTTAAAATTTGCCTATAACATATATATAAATTGTAAAGTCTGCTATGGGAATGTTATACAGTAAATAAATAAATAATTATTGAGGAGAAGGTCGTAGCCTAATCATTGGTCGATATTTGAATCGATCGCTAGGTTAAGTAGCTCTATCTACGACGGGGTGATAGATGGGTGAATCATTCTAGCACTGGTTTATATTTGATATCCAACCTCCTCCGTGTTTCGGAAGGCACGTAAAACTGTGGGACCCGATTAATGTCACTTTGTGATATTAGTCGTAAGGTTGTAGAGATAGAGGGATAATCTGCTGGAAATGATAATATGGACCAATCTTTATTTTGCTAAGGTCAGAAAAAGAGTCTAGTGTATACCGTAAGTGGTGTTCCGTTAAAAAAAGGAAAAGCGTCAGTGACACCTTCGTTCACCGTCACTACAATTTATCTTATCTAATTAAATGAAAATTTGTAATACTTGTCGTAATAACGTATTTAAAGATAGACGTAAAAATAAGTAAGGTTTCTTTTATTGTTTGGACAGCTTTAAAGTGACAGACAAAATTTCTGAGCAATCGTGTCTGAAATTTGTCCTATTACGTCAGAGCAATATTCTACAAAATATATATAAAAATCACGTTTCTAACCTGGTGCCTGCCCACCGGTCATAGGTGCAACTTTACAAGGGGGGCGCCACATCAGCTATATTCATAACATATAATTTGTCTACGCTAACCTTAAGCATATCTCGAAGTAGCATTATTTTTAAGGAAGTAATACTCGCTGGCTGTATTATCTTATAAAAGACATAAAAATTCAATTATCTTAATTCTGATCTCGAATTTAGATGTTCTTGTAAATTAAGCTTAATCATAACATTTTTAATATAATCTGAAATGTAAAATGTTAATTGTAATTGTGTTATTTTTATAATTTCTGTTATTGCCTTATACTGTCTTTTAAAGGGTTAAAATTACACATTACAATTATCATAAGTTCTGTCTGACTTGGGACAGGTTTTATTTCACCGAAATTCGTTTGTGCCTTTAAAAGTTTAATTTTATGAGGTTGCATAAGTACCAATTAGTCTGCTGTTTTCTTGTTACGAAAACTTATAACCTAGACCCAATATTATAAAGTATTATTTTTGGTTTTTTCATGAAATAGAAAAATCCCAACCTCGTATTTAAACTTACACATTTGAACAAAAAGTTTAAATTAGATGTTAGATGGGCAAGAAGATGAATAAACGTGCCCATATTTGCCCTTTTCAAATCCATAAGGTACGTAATAATATTTCTCCCAGACTGAAATCTCGTACATTCGTACTGCAAAGTACTGAAAATTATTATACACCTTAAAAAGTATTGTAAATATTCTTTATATACAAAAATTCTTTCAAATTTATTATACAAATTTCATTATTTATGTCAGGAGACTAAACAATAATGTAACGAGTTGGTTAACGTTGAAAAAGGACCTTTAGTTGAGTTTAATTTGTGTTAATATGGTTTGATTGATAATCTTTAGGATCTAGCTATCTTTTCACATTATGCACATAACCATTATAGCTATTTTGATAACTTGCAACTTTTCGCTGAAAATGTTAAGGGTATTACTACAAGAAATCTACTAAGTCTGTGGAGTTATATGCTGTTTTGTTTAGAGACAACAATTGGCTAATGCAACGTATATTAGTGTAAAACCTCAATGGATTGAAACCAGTAGATTTTATTTCTACATTATTTCTTAACGTTTTCTAAGGTAAAATTATATTAATAATAAAGATGTTTTGGGCAGCCTTTTATATTACCATATCGCATGCTTAGTAATACATAAAGTGACCTAACTTAAAAAAAGTTGATTTTTGGGAGATAGGAAATGTTTTGTCATTTACGATTTATTCCGCTTAAAATTTGATAAAAACGGCATTATAGTAACAAATTATGTAGTTTAGTGATTAATGAAATAATATTGAAATATTATTTTAACCAAAATAAGTTTTTTGTTAAAGAGACAAAAATAGTTTTATCTCAGTATTGGGTGGAAATGTAATAACCGGAACGAAACCCTTTAATGATATTCAATACGACATAAACTTTAGAGCGAATTCGGCCGTCGGTTACGCGTAAAATGAACAACGATATTTTTAATTCATTTAAAGTTGTTAATTCCGGATCTAGATTTAGGTAAGACAAAGATAGTGTGAGACAAAAACTTGTTAAAATAATTATAAATGTTTCAAAATGTTAAAAAAATTATAAATGTTTCAAAGTGTTAAAAATGATTATAAATGTTTCAAAGCGTTAAAAATGATTATAAATGTTTCAAAATGTTAAAAAAATTACAAATATTTCAAAATTTTAAAAGTGATTATAAATGTTTCAATTTTCGTTTAATAAATCGAAAATCATACTATGTGTAAAGGGAGAAAATTTAACACTTCGCATTGTCAAAATTATCTTGCATTGTTTAAATGGCAGAATTTACTAATTCACGCGCATTGTTATTCTTTATAAAATGAGCTATCAGTTTGTAAAAGATTCATCAATTACTTTTTTTTTGCAAAACCCCTTTATCTATTTTCTTTATTTATTTCTATTATTTACGTTCAATGACATAAAGTAAATGTAGAAAGTAGTTCTATCTCTATACAGATTCCTCTTTTATTTTAATATTATTCTGAATTTTAAGTGCCCCCAACACTAAGTAAATTGGAAGGTTATTGTAAAGGACCCGCACTAGATTTGATTAATATTTATTTGGCAAAAAGAAAGCAATGTGCAAAAAGAAGAAAGCGGCATAGTAGGAGATTCTAAATGTTATTACGATCATTTTCCAAAGGCACTTCGATATGACTGTTTTACGTAACGATAATAACAATATGTGCCGAGTAGGAAAACACAAAGCATTGTAGGAAGTAACTTTATGAGCCTATATCAACCCACTGTTGGACAGGTCTCCTCCTCGTTACGTCAAGGTTGTCAATACTTCACCGCGTCATAAAATTTTGAGGTTTTGATTTTATCCCTTTTTATACTTATTATCACCTTAACTAAGTGCTATTAATTAAATTTATGTGTTATTCCTTATAATACATGTTATCATTCAATAAAGTCCCGTCAAAATTGTTATTTAGGTACCAAATATATACAGTGATGAGCATTTAGTAAAAGAATTGATTTATTCAACACGTCAAACAGACAACAGAATTTAATCTTTTTGTGCAGATGTAGTTTCCTCTCAAATCATCCAATCAATAATGCATTAAAAAAAATAAAGAAAGAACCAATTTGAGTGGTTCGCGAGAGATATAGTGTTGGTGTAAATAAATTCAAAGTATATGAAGCGCGACGACAAATATTGCTGCAGCCTTATTTGAATTTGACTTAAGAGAGTACTTTTATTATTTTCTATTATATGACAATACCAAAGTATATTTTATGCCCAGAAATATTCGCAGAAATTTTTCTAGACTGTGGTTATCTTCCGAATGCCACATAAAAAAATTATTAAGTATAAAAACTATTACTTATTATGAACATAGGGGCGCATTTCTTTTTGTGCATTATATATCTTTGTACCTGAGTATATATGTATTAGTGAAAGAGAGAGTTGGTATATGCGTATTACATATCCTAAAATTTAATTATTTAAATATTCCAAACAAAATGAAATAATTTTATTATAACATTAACATATTATAGATATATATATGGTATTTTAATAAAGTTATACGCACGTTCGTATTTAAGAGATCGAAATAAAGCGTCGCGTAACATTTTTCTATAACTCTATAAACAGGATTGGAAATCTGTCTTGTTAAAAACAGACTCTAAGTCTATATCCTGTATCAAATCGACATTTTTCCAAGTTTTGGTATAGGTTTTCGATACATATGATTTTTAATCCCCGACGCAAAAATAGGGGTATTATAAGTGTGACATGTCTATGTGTGTGCGTGTGTGTGTGTCTATCTGTCTTTGTGTGTGTCTGTTTGTCTCTCTCTGTGTGTGTGTCTGTCTGTCTGTATGTCTGTATGTCCGTCTGTTTGTCTGTGGCATCATAGCTCCCGAACGGATGAAGCAATTTCAATTTAATTTTATTTGTATTAAAGGTGACTTATGTGTGAGTGATTTTAGACATGTTTGATGAAAGTCGATGGAGCTGTTTAAAAGTTTTAGGGGGTGAAAGAAGGAAACTCAAATAAACGTTAGGAAGCGAATATATTAGTGACAATACCATCACTTAATGTGACAGCATTGCCGCTACTTCACCGCGATGATATGTGAGAAAGAGGTACCAGTACCCGGACGCGCCGACCCACTTCGGCTGCAAACCAAAAGGACTGCAAGCGTGGTCTCTAATAACAAAATATGGTTTAGATATATGGACAGTATATTATATTCAGTATGGTACGCAATTAATCCGTACATAACAATTTGCTATGGTGGTAGAATCGATTATATACATGTATGTCGTTACCAGTATATGTGCATAATTGATTCTGCGCGTAGATTTCATAATGAATTGTAAATATTAATTAATCACCTGCCAATAATAGCTTTGGAGGGATTGAAATGCGGTTCAATAAATGGATAATGCTTCCTTTGTTCAATATGAACAAAATTATCTACCGTTTACATTTTGATGAAAGTTTTGTGAATCCTCGCGTAATATTATCGTCTTTAAGTCAGTCATAAATTATTGATGAAATTAACGTCTACAATTTTTGAAATAAGCGACGCCGAATTACGACTATTATGTACAATTTTTTGCTAGCAAATAGGTGCAGCTGCCTGCCGTTCCGGGGGTTGTACTTTCCATTTCCGTATCGAGTCTTGGTGTATCTATATGTATTAATATATTTCTAAAAAAATAAATTGTAGAACAGGCGTCAGTTACCTATAACACAGGCATTAAGTTGTCTCTTAAGAACCAACGTCCGTGTGTCATATAGCCCTAAAAAAAATTACTTAAAAAAATTGATTACTTTGGCTTTACATCACTTAGTAACATTAACTGAGACCGACTGTTATACGTGCCTTCCGAAACACGGACGGGGTTCGATATTTGAAAACCATTGTTAGAATTTGTTATTCATTTATAACCTGGACGCGGTAAGAGCTACTTAACCTTGCGATCGACTCAAATTCCACCTAAGAAGACACTTTAAATGCCTGCCTTCCGTTTTTTTTTACTATAATTTAGAAATAAAGTAGGTTTGAATATGGAATATGTTTTAAATATAGTTCTAAATTTAAAAATGTGCTTTCTTTTAAATAAAATGTTCAGTTCAATTCGGGAAATCATTCAGTACAAAGCGAACCAAACTTATGTCGTGAAAAGAATAATTTTTAATATACAGAGCAACCAAATAAACTCGTTTAGTTCAATTAATAGATCAACACTCTGCCGGACCATAATAAGAGCAATTTTGTAGAGTAACGCTTTGTAAAACAATTTCAACAAATAAATGCTTACAAACCAAAAGTGATTTTATATTTAAACTGCACTAGTCCCTCATTTGACAATCATTTAGTTATACAGTAACCCATGTCTTTATAATGTGTATAATATACAGTATAACCTCTTTATAACGAATCTCAGAGGGTCGATAATTTTATTCGTTATAAAGAGTTTTCGTTATATAGAGGGAGTAAAAAAAAATAACTCTTTTGTCGCGAGTATCAAAGAATCGTTTTTGGTTAACAAACAACGCTTTTCTTTTAATAGCCCGCTTAATAGTTTCAGAGTTTGCTAAAGACTGATAATACACACGAGGTAAGTAAGTACCTAGCGTGTTTAATAGTTGTTTATTGATTTATTGGTAATCCTACAGCGTTATAAGTAGATTACAAAAAAATATACAGAGTAAAACATAAATAAGGCCAAAGGGGGATTACACTAGAAAACATAAACAAAAAGAACAAAGTATTTGAAAGGAGAAAAAAGTAACAAACTAAGGAATGATTAACAAATTCATTATAAGTAACAAATTAAATACTATTAATACTATATTCAATCATTGCAAAAACATCAACATTTCCTAAATACAATTTAATGTACAAGTAATGGTACACACGTTCCAGGCAAATAACAATAACAAAGGCAACGCAATTGTTTACTAACACAAGCTGTCTTTCTTATCAATTTCGGCACCTCAAAGATTTA
>JANCMC010024842.1:73632-87322 GCA_024363005.1 Charaxes varanes
TAACAATAACAAAGGCAACGCAATTGTTTACTAACACAAGCTGTCTTTCTTATCAATTTCGGCACCTCAAAGATTTATTTGGAACTTTTTGTAAGCTTATTAAAAACAAAAGTACGCTATTAAACACCTTTGTAAGTGTTTGCTGAAATCTAAATATAAATGTCTTTCTTCGTTATAGAGAATGTCTGTAGCGCTATAAACAGCGTACTCATGTATTGGGCCAACCAGATTTACCTAATTTCAACGTAATAGGGAGTTTTCCGTTATAACGAAGTGCGTTATAAAGAGTTTACATTGTACTTGTAAAGGCTTATTTATATACACATAACTGTGACTTTGAAATGGTGAAAGGAATTTTTAATGCGTATTTATTGCGTTACATCTAAATTCCTCTAACATTATTAATAGTACCTTTACAATTTCTCAGGGGAAACTTTTTAATGAGGTGCGAACTTAATGAGGCTGGACCATTCTTTAGCCTGGACCATTTTAATGAGCAAAACACCACCCGCCCGCCTACAGAGCAAAGCTCTACGTCTAAGGAACGCACTACTTTTGAATTCCTTCTTTAGATATAAAAGTACTAGCTAATCCCAGTAGATATGTACGTAAAAAACATATAATTGTTCCTCAAGAGGTGCGGTTTTCATGAATAATCAGTGTTTCTTGAAACACTGATTATTCATGCATCAAAAGCTGTGAAATTAAGCAAGTTTCAAAAATTTACTCGTACAAGAGAAAGGAGATACTTTATTTTTGTTTTATGTTACAAGGGGCAAATGTGCAAGCGGTTCACTTAAGTGACTATCGATGTCCATAGACATCTGCATGACCAGGAAGCTAGCAGATGAGTTGCCGGCCTTTATTGGCGAGTTTAGGCCACCGGGAAAGTCTTACATACCGAACGAAACGCGACAACAATATCATAACTTGACGTGACAGCATTGCCGCCACTTCACGCCGATCTTATGTGAGAAAGAGGTACTGGTACTTGGACGCGCCGGCCCAGTTCGGCTGCAGACCAGAAGTACTGCAAACGTGGTGTTACCTCTACTTAAATTTTTATACTATTTATATTATGTGAAGATAAAGTATATTCTACAGCCAGATTTTTCTAATTCCTTCATCGGGTGCGAATGAAACGTACCAAAAAAAAAATGCATTCAATTCATCAAAAATTAAATATAATGCTTATATATAAAGAGATAACGAATGAAGCAGTGAAATGCTTACATAAGATCCTATACATTTTTCGCCTTCAAAGTAAAATTAAAACGTATGACGAAGTGACTTGACGTTGAAGACAAGAGACATAAACTTGATTCAAGGTTAAATGACTACAAGGGGCGATCGAACAAACTTAAGAGTCTCGAGGCAAAACCAAAGGTGCTGAGGCAAGCTGTTCGTCTCTCGAAATGTACTTATAAAGGCACGCCATACAAACCTGAAGGGTTTTCGCCACAAGACACCTCAGATCTCGGTCCGAGACGCCAGAGTGACAAATTTAGAACGCTGAAAAGTTCAAGACGGCCCCGTATTATCTGAGAAGCCGTTATATAAAAAATGTACGCTGCAAAAAAATATAATCGCAAAAGGTGCCTTAGCAGAGCCTTGAACACTTACAAGACTGCTTTGTAGTTTTAATTCAATCTTCAATCTTTATTTTTCTTTTTAATTAGAGATTTTTGATCCACGCCTTTTTATGGGAATATTCTAAATTCAATTCTATTGCCTAATGTATAGGACACAGTATACAATTAGCAGATTCCGTTCTTGTCATAAGAGTTCAAAACATTTATATTTCCAAATATTTAAAATCGCTATTTGCGGAAAACTTCATTTTATTTCGCTTCAATTTGCAAATAAATAATTTTCATTCCTCGTCATGGATTTCCGTAAAGTATCACATGTTTATATTAAATACGACCACGAACGTTATATTTTTTATTTGTATTAAGTGAGTGTATTTAGTCCTAGGCTCAAGATGATTCTGTGCATAGGTTTAAGGTTACTTAATGAAATACAGAGTACTGTTATTATTGTGTTTTCATAAATTTTATTTCTCAGACAAACAATCTGATTATTTGGAATAGCACGGGTTACTACCAAGTACGCTCACAAAATTTTTATATTTAAAATTATGTAGCATTTATGACTAGGACGAATATTGCACATTAGTTTTTATGGGAGAAAAATATGTCCATCAAAAAGTTGTGGAAATAGATTTGCTAATTTTTCATTACATGCTTCTTATTTTATTGTAATAGAAAATAAATAAAACTTTTCTTTAAAAGTACTTTGCATTTAATTCCATGTAAATACATCATAGAAACATAACTCACATTATGAAAATATAATTGCACATATTAAAAAAGAAAAACAATAAGAAAATTAATAAATATTCTATGCTTATCAAATAATTGTAATAATTACATCTGCCTGCAGATCCATTTGAAATATAAATTAGTAAACTTCATGTTTAATTAATATTAATTGTATTTGTTCATAATCATTCTACTGTTTTCTTTCACATCCAAATCAGATTCTGCCCAAAGGTCGCGCGCTATTTGCGCCTGTTTCGATTCCGCGCCCTCGCGGACGTTTTTCTCCCCGTTGTGCACGCACACGCAAACTGCGCTGGACTGAGTCAAATTATTTTTTTCTCAATGTATTTATATGTGAAACAAACGATTATAAAAAAAAAGTAACGAAAACATTTTCAACGAAATCAGCTAAGTTTCTTTATTTTTTTTTTTAAATTTTAAAATGAGAAGTACGGTAGTAGTTTATGTGTCTTACATAGAGTACGGGTAAATTTTAGCTATAAAGGCGTCTTATACAAAGGGCCTCAATAGCTCAACGGTATAAGGTATGGACTGAAATCCGCGAGGTACCCGGTACAAACCCCAGCGCCGTTGGGGTATTGTCGCACCCACTCGTAATACGAGCTTTTAATGTAAGCTTAGTGGGAGGGGAAAAGGGAAAATACAAGCTCTGTAGTTTGCCGACTGCATCGTAATCATTTCGTATAACAATGTTATAATTTTCAATAATTAATCTTAGGTTTATTACATTAAAAACCAATTTACATAATTTATTACGAAATAATTAATACAGAATTATTTTTAAAATACGCGTAATAAAGGCACACGTAAGGCATAAAATGAAGACATATAAAGACCGCACTATCTATTTATGATATCTTTATTATTTAGTTTTATAATGAATGCCATCTTGTATTAAAACAGTTAATAACTATAAGATAATACACATATATTTTAAATTGATATGTGATGACGAATATGTATTATTATGACGAACTATTTTCGCATAAATACCGTAATGGAATCGGAACTATTAACGGAATATATTTCACGTAACGTTCATTCCTTATAGAAAATCGTCCCCGTCGGAAAAACGCGTCATATATAATATTGTTGAGGTATTGTCCCACCCACTCCTAATACAAGCTTTTAATTTAAGCTTAGTAGGAGGGGAAAAGTGCGAGCTTCGGGTTTCAGACTGGCAAGAGGTGGCACAGGATCAGGGCCGATGGCGTTCTCTTGTTTCGGAGGCCAAGATTCACTTTGGGTCGTTGCGCCACAGGAGTAGTAGTAGTAGTAGGAAGGGAAAAGGGAATATTAGACAAACATAAAAAAAGTATTCCTAATATTCTTTAAAAAAAGTAAGCAAACAAACTCTTCAGCTTTATATATTATTATAGAAGTATTTTAGATACACGGAAAAGAGTTAGTTGAAAATGGTCGTTGATTATGCCATGTTAAGTAAGCTACTTGAACAATTGATCAACGATTACAAATGAACACCGCATCTGTATGTATTCATCTCCTACATTGATGACGCTATCAAAATTCTTAAAGTTTACTTAAAACCGTTACAAATTGGATTCAAGAAAGGTAAGTGTTAAGCACAATAACTTCTTTATTCTAAGCTGAAGAGTTTGTTTGTTTATTTGAGCTCGCTAATCTCAGGAACTACTGGTCCGATTTGAAAAATTACTTCAGTGTTAGATAGCCCTTTTACCGAGAAAGGCTATAGGCTATCTATAATCCGTCCAAAGCGGAGCACCAATGATGAATGTTTCAGAATGGGGGGGTTCTTTTCCCCGTTTAAATAGGGTATTATTTATCGAGGAAGGCTATTATAGGCTATGTATCATCACACTAATTTTTTTTACCTAATTTTACGCGGATGAAGTCACGGGTAACAGCTAGTCAAATAGGAACCAATTAACCTACTTTCCCATTGTAATAGAGGAATCATTGACCCATAACATATCTTTTTGATTGTGTAGCCTCCAAAAAACTATATTTATTTCGGAATAGTTTTTATATAAAGTTTATTTTAAACTAGCTGTACCCGCGACTTCGTTCGCGTAAAATTAGATACGAAAAATTCAATTGTATGTGATATATAGCCTATAAACCTTCCTCGATAAATGGGCTATCTAACACTGAAAGAATTTTTCAAATCGGATCAATAGTTCCTGAGATTAGCGCGTTCAAAGAGTAGATTATATAAAAGTATTGATATAGATTGTTTATATTTTATCCTGTTAACTCAAACAGTATTAAACTTAT
Source organism: Charaxes varanes (assembly GCA_024363005.1). NCBI lineage: Eukaryota > Metazoa > Arthropoda > Insecta > Lepidoptera > Nymphalidae > Charaxes > Charaxes varanes. The sequence goes on from JANCMC010024842.1 coordinate 78,234, forward strand.
TCATTTAAGACTACAAACGGTATGAGGGACCTTTTAGTGTTAGAAAGGAAAATACGTAAATGCAAGTTGAAAAAGGCTTACAGAATGCAAATGCTAGCCAATTGTTTAAAAATTCTATCAAGTTAGGGCTACTCAGACAGTTCAAAGTGTTTGTACATTTTTGTCCTTGAAGCCTACAAAGTTCAACAAAACTTTGTGCAGTTACACACAGTACCCACTCTACATGATCATTGGAATGCTCATTCAAATGAAGCTATGTCTGGCTCCGGCATCAAGATGCATTATCTGTGACAGAGTTGAGAGATGTTTATAGACACTCTCGATATAGAATGTAGAGCTCAAGCCAGCCACACTTAACAGAATGGCGGCTTTGTAAAAATATATAGAACAAAATTATCTGAGCATGACCTTGTAGTCTCCGAGCAGGATGAAAAATATCTTACCCATCGAATACATGAATATACAGGTTGTAAAAGACATAGTACCGCAAACTTGGTGATAAGGCTACATTTAATGTCCTAAATAAAATCACAAAAATCATTCATCTCATAAATGTTTGGTTACAGATAGACACATATACGTTCCTACATGTGTGGGTGCCCTCCGAATGAACCAGATGACAGCCGAATAAGTTACACGAAAGTTTTGTATGATTTCTTTAAACACTTACGTTTTATTTATTTTTTATTATTATGCTGGCTGGCTGCAAGAAGCTGAGTAAACATCGACGTACATGAAAAAAATTATTTTAATAAAATGAACGATATAGTAATTCATAAAAAAACGATTAAAATTAATTTAACACCTTAGCCAATACAGTTCCACTTGTATATTATACTACAAAAATAGAAAAGTGAGATACATAACAAAGAAGATTAATGGTAAATAATTAATTATACAACACGAACGTATACATAGCACAGTTAAACAATTAATTAAAACAAAAAAGTTTAACTAATTACATGAGATTCATTGCCGGCCTTTGAGAAATAAATATATATTTTTTTCTGGCTATAGCCCTTAACAAAATTTTCTTTTACTAGGAGCAGTCATTAAAAATGGTAAAGCACTTTCTTGGCCGATTGTACCTAGGTCTAACCCCTAAAGGGCCGCAATACCTGTTTATTCTCGACTCTGTTGATCTTTGTGACACCAACTACAGATATAAACTTTACGGAAATGCGAATACTAATATATATAGTGTACTCGGGTGCAATGAAGAAGAAAAGTGAGAAAAATTAGAAATTTTATTCTTTTTTACTTAAAAAAATGACATTTATTTCTTAATAAAGGTCATTTCAATATTTATCCTGAGAATGAGCTTTAATCTCATATTTTAAAAAAAATATGTTTTCTTCAAAAAAAAAAAACATAAAAAATGCTCTCATATATTTAAATCTTTATTAAAAGGCATTTGATCACTTAGTGATTATGTCACTCCTCGCGGAGTTTTGTCCATTGAGCGCCTGGTGGTTCAGGGCAAAGTAGACGGTACTAGACCGCGTGGAAGGTCCCCCTTAAGGTGGACTGACCAAATTAAGTCTGCCACAAACTGTCCTCTGCACGAGAGTACCAGACGTGCGGCTGTGAGAGAGGAATGGCGCCGCGTAGTTAAGCTTGCCACACAAGATATGACAGCCACGACCACTCTGTCAAGAGTGTAGCGACCAAGAAGAAGAAGAAGACATACTTCTCTTCTGTTACTTAATCGTAGAGATAATTACATTAGATATTATTTTACTTTCAGCTTTGGGCTCAATATATATTTTTCCATTACTCTAATGAGCACTCACCTCTGTACATTAATATTATACCTAATACCTTAACGTAGTTCTGCTATATTTGTTATCATTCATAGATAAATAGAAGCCCCACTTGTTCAGAGATAATCCTGCCTTTTTCCAAATCCCTCTTTTAATTTCGTCTATGTTCAATGAAACGAATGCTTCTTACTGATTTTGTTAGTGCCATTTAATGAAGGCAATGTTCCCACGTTTACACAACATTTCTTAATAGTTTTTGCAAACCTCTCAATTAAAATAAATAAATATATATGACTATATGACTCACGAACGTCTGTTTTTAAGGTAGACAATTTGATGCCTGTGTCATAGGTAACAGCCGCCTGTTAAACACTATTTTTTTTAAATATATGAATACATACATATGGTTAATACACCCAGACTCGAGGCGGAAATCGAAGCCACGACCCTCGAAGCATAAGGCAGGGTCAGTGCCTACTGCGCCAACGACTAGTCAATACATATTTGGAATTTTGAACCCATAGCCAACAAGCTGAATGAAACGAGCTAGGGAATACCTTACATATATCTATACTATATTGTTTAAAACTGAAGAGTTTGTTTGTTTGTTTGCTTGATCGCGCTAATCTCAGATACTACTCTTCCGATTAAAAAAATTATTCCAGTGTTAGATAGCCCATTTATCGAGGAGAACTATAGACTATATATCATCACGCTAAAATTTACAAACCCTCTCGTACGACAAAACAGAAAATCTTCTACAGTTAAACACATAACCACTTTCATAGACTAACATGCACACACACTCACACTCAAACACACACGCATACACACACACGTCCATACATCCACACATAAGCACACAACATGCACGCGCACGCTTTAAGAATATTCTTAATTTTTTATTTCTTTCTTTCCCCTCAGTTTTTGTATTTTAATTCATATGCTATGCTGTACAGTTGCTTTAATTTGTTTATTTGAATTGTGTATGGGAAAAGCGGGGACCTCCTGTCACAGGTATTTCGATGCTTACTAGGAGGCCCCTACACTATGTATCTAACAATGCAACTAGAATTGAAAATAAACAATTTATTATTATTATTATTATTTATTAAAATTTGTCACCCAATTTTACGCAGATAAAGTCTCGGATAACAAGTAGTATATATATAACAAGAACCCATATTATGCCAAGCTCCCTGTATCGTAGTTGAGTATAATTAATGTGGCGTTATCGGTTCTCGCTTATAAGGCAGATTATTGCATCATACAAATTGAGTACCCTCCATAAACCACAAGCCTATATTGGCCATAAGCCCTCGCTTGAAATGTCAACATTATACTCCGAAGGGATTAAAGCGAGTATATGTTTGTGTGCAGTATTTTTTAAAACGTGAGTCTACTCTAACGCAATTATATCTGTAGCATATAAGTAAATATGAATAAATTGTGGATTATGCTGTAAAAGCCTAGCTCAAAACAGAGACAGCTAAACACACATCATAAACCCGTTGACATAATGAGAGGACGGTGACGTAAAGCGTCCGCGAACACAACACTTAACCACTTCATTACAGCGTTGCTGTAAATCTCAGCATCTACAGTTTGATTTAACTCTTCTTACTCAGACTTTAAAGTACATTTTCCAATAACATTCCCACCCTCACTCGGTCATGTAAAACGTGGAAGTGCATAACGCTGGAAAATGAAGCTTTTGTGCCGTTTAGAATGTGGAGCGGGTTAAAATGCACTGTCAAGGATCGATTATTAAGGATTCATGACACCTGTTTATATGAGTGTGGGTACGTTTAATTTTTGCATATTTTAAAATAGTTATATCAATTTTACTACGTTTCTCAAAACATATATAGAGAAATTATTAAATTTCTGTACTTAAATAAGCTCTAAAATTAATTTAATTTCATAAAAATCTCGCTGCCTACTTTGTTTTCACGCCTAACATATTGTATGCAAGCGAAATCGCGGATGCAAACTGGTTAATCATAATATAAGATCGTGAAAGGTACTTTACCATACAATATTTTTTGACCACATACCGTATTTTTTGAGTAGGATCAAAGCTATTAGGTCTAAAGCTAAAGTATTTAGAATGGGTTGTTGTATTTTAGATAAATTACCGGCACGTATTGTATCAATGCATAGTTCTTATTAATATTATACAGTAAGGTCGTGTTTTCAACAGAAAGAAAATGCAATTTCAGCCTTGTACGTGATGACGCATAATGTAACTCAGCTGAAAGAAGCCTGGAGGCCTTTGTACCGTTTACAATATCGAACAATCTTTTCATCTCTATTATGTTTTTTTTTATTCTACGTATTATAAGGTCACTTGTTGTTCGGTGGTAACCAATCTGAAGTGGATTTTGGCTACTTAAGGCTGGCACCTAAATTTAGGTTCTATTGGTGACTTTGAACAAGACCAGAGGAGGTCGTGGCCTAATCAGTGGTCGGCATTTTAGTCGATCGCTAGGTTAAGTAACTCTTGCTGCGGCCGGGTAATAGAAGGATGTCGCATTCTAAGACTGGTTTATATTTGAGATCCGACCTCCTCCGTGTTTCGGAAGGTATGTAAAACAGTGGGACCCGATTAATGTCATTCTGTGATATTAGTCATAAGGTTGTAGAGATCGTGAGGGTTCCGAGGATATAACCGGTCATCTTAACTTGCCCCACAGACACATCCTCTGCAATCTAAGCGGACCCTGGGACTAGACCGGGATAACGCAAGGAAGATGAGATAACCAAGAAGATAAATAGGAGCTTTAGCTAATCTTGAAATCATTTCATTAAATTAACGGATATAACAACATTGGCATTGGCATTGGCTGTTGTCTTAACAACAGAAATAGATGTGATTGCCTTGATTGTTTTTCAGTGACTATGTAATAATAAAAAATGAATAAAATTCGCATACCAATTATACCAAGGGTTTCTAAGTATAAAAATGGGTTTCTAAGTATATTTGATAAACAAATTTCACATTCTAAATTTTTTATACAATTTCCATATTGCTTATGCAATAGTTTTTTTCTTTACAAAATAAAACTAGGTATAGTATAATAGAATGCTTCTGCTTGTGTTTACGACACTAAATAGATTAATTTCACCCTTAGTGCTAAATAGCTCAAACCAGATTTAATAGCTATTTGTGCTGTATACTATAATTTACCTGTGTTCGAACGAATTATTAACGTTTCCATTTACGATACATGTATTTCGGAACGTATTTGATTATTACATATTGATATCATTTACCTGTAGTAGAACGGAATTATTTACGTTTCCTTTTATGATCCATGTATTTCGGAACGTATTTGATTATTACATATTGATATCATTTACCTGTAGTAGAACGGAATTATTTACGTTTCCTCCGGTCTGTCTGTGCATTTATAATTTAACTAACGAATCGCCTCCGCCTCGTTCAGGACAAAGTTTGAAGCGTACTTATAAAAATAATTGCACAAAAAGTCTAAAATCATAAAAATCGCTTACAAGAATTAGAGGTGAGATAGATGAACCAGATTGTCTATGAATCTATTTTTTTTAAATAAGCAATTAATATTTTATTACTTAAATCTATACTAATATATAAAGCTGAAGAGTTTGTTTGTTTGTTTGCTTTAACGCGCTAATCTCAGAAACTACTGGTCCGATTTGAAAAATTCTTTTAGGGTTAGATAGCCCATTTATCGAGGAAGGCTATAGGTTATATATCACCACGCCAAAATTGAATCTATTTTTTTACCTAATTTTACAAAGGTTATGTCTATTAAATACGTAATTATGAAACGTTGTTGTTCGTATTTATCGGCCATTTTACTACGTGCCAAAAGGTTCACACGTGGACTCATTTGAAATTGAAATGTTTTCACGATCGTAAACTTATATTTTTATCTATTATTTCCATATATAGATAGTTGTAATAACCATATAAGTCATTTCTCTACAACAATAATGAATACAAAATTATAAAATTACTATTTTCTGTTAAGAAGGATTTTTGGAAATTTACCATAAAGGGATAAATAAAAGCTAATAAACGTGTCATACACTCTTTGGTTTAAATTGTGTATTAATATACTCTCTGACTATCGAAGAGTAAAACTAACTATTTCAAATCGATTTATAATCGATAAAATTAAATCGATTTTTAACCAATATAATTTTTTTTATACTATAAGAGGCAACATATTTTTTTTTATATTTACTACAGACGCCCATGGATATCAGCTTCAGCATGCTGTAGAGCCTTTCAACTTAGCTCGTATTTCCGAGAATTGGGTGTAACTTTCTCTACATTGAGCCATTATATGTAGATAACACGTTTTGATCATTAAGGGGACGCCACGGTCATTTCCGGGAACGTCACTAAATTGCAATTAATTTAATTTAATAATTTTCCTTGAAATATTCGAATAGACAAAAATAAATTTAATTTAAATTTATTTCCCTATATTATTTCACTGCATATTTTATAAACAAAATAAATAAATTGAAGTTTTGAATCAAAAATCACACCGACTACAAAATAACGACAAGTATTTTTAAAAAGTAACGTTTTAATTGAACCAAAATGAAATAGTATTTTCTCATCGAGCCGGGGCACGTAGGAACTCAACTCTAAATAACAGTTCAAGCGAGACTCCGCGGCCAAGAACTATCGTAGTGCGGTGTGTCAATTTTTTATGTTACGTATGGTCTCGCAAATCGAGCGAAACACGACAACAATACTATCACTTAACATGCCAGCATTGACGCGAATTCACACCAAACTTATATGAAAAAGAAGTTACCTCTAATTATTTGAATGAAACATATTTTTATTTGATTTGATAATAACCACTAATATAAGTTCTCTCTGCACATATAATGTCATTGTATAGTTAGTTCATAAGCGAATAATTAGATAAATAAATTAAGAAAAAGAATGTATTGGTTTTTTACCAATTTATTGTATTGTATACGAAAAAATTAACACTTTTCCTTTTTTCAAATACTCTTTTAAATCACTGCTTGTTATGTACTTTTCCGCTGTACCGTGCTATACTATTGACCTCGTTAAAGTGGCACAAATCAACCGTTGTCGCGTGCCAATAACCACGAGCACTGAAAAGAATTCAAAAGTATAATCTATCGCAACATAATTCATCAAATTGTAAGCTGTATATTCAGTTCAAAAATTTTTCGAAAGTTTACAATCTCGCGGAATAGATTACAGTCTAACGGTTTTTAAACGTAAACAGGAACATCGCAATTTAGAATTAAGTGTTATTTCTTTACGTTGGTTACTTCTTACTTTATATTGCCAAAAAAAAACAAGGACCTAAAAAGAGCGAAGGAACGAACGTTTTACGAACCTAAGGATATAACCAACTTTTCCTGACAAACAATTGCAGACTCTTCTGATTCTGATTTTGCAACGAAAACTAGTGAAGTGCCGTACGTTGGTGGCTTTATTAGTAGAGTTGCAAGTTCAGCATTTTCTGCAATTGAATAAATATTCTTTAGATTCCTATAGAAAATAATGAGCTACAGTATCGTATACTGTTTAACTCGGAAATCTGAGTTGATAACACAGATATAAGTCTGTGTTGGAAGTGAATTATTACATTTTAAATATTAATCGAATATTCTATCAACGAAATATCAAACAATCGTTTAAAAGTGTTTTCTATTTGACATTTAAAAGAGTTTTAAAAAGAAGTCAAATTGATAGCATAGACGTATTTTAGAATTGGAAGTGAATTATTTTTTAATCAACAAAATATCACACAATGGTTTAAAAAATGTAAGCTATTTGTAATTCGAGGAGGCCGTGGCCTAATCAGTGGTCGGCATTTGCATCGCTCGCTAGATTAAGTATCTCTTAGTGCGACCGGGTGATAGATGGATGACCCATTCTAGCGCTGGTATATAAATTTGATATCCGACCTCCTCCGTGTTTCGGAAGGCACGTAAAACAGTGGGACCCGATTAATGTCACTTTGTGATATATAACATACGCGTGAGTTTAAAAACCGTTTTTATAATTAATATGAATTCCGCTCACGAAAGTCTAAGTTCTAAAAATGTTAAAAACACGTTTATTCGTAAGGCCTATTATATCGAAGAATGTATTAAGGATAAAACTGCTTGGAAATGAGTCGCTCCAGCTTTATACTTTATAGTTTATAGTTTATATGCAGAAATGGAGTAAATTCACTTTTGTAGGAATTATTTTTAAAGAAGTGGCTAAAGAGTTTCTTGCTGATTGCTCTCGTGGCTCGACTCTTCCAAATCAGTGGTAGCTTTTTAAATATTTGACAATTCAAAAAAGATTGTAAATGTCTACATTGATACCATATTATTTGAATTTGAAATTGAATATATTTCCTTCTATCTCTCTAATAAATTCATTGTAAAAATTACACCGATCTTTATGAATTGTTTGGGTGCGACAATACCCCAACAGCGATGGGGTTAGAACCGAGTACCTTGCGGAATTCAGTACCTTATATCGTTGAGCTATTGAGACTCTAAGGCTTTTTAATACATTGTTTTAAAAAAGCTGCCAGTCAAGGTAGTCCTCGGAGCTATTTTTTTTAATTTGAAATTTCTATTTCCGTGTCAGTTTAGGCATACATTTGCGTTTGTGTTCTACCTTTAGTTTCTGTTTACGTTCTTATTTGTGTAAAATTTTCTAAACTGCATTTCAGTTCCTAACTTTAAAATAAGTTGGAAATTGTTCAATACTAACGCAGCCATAGAATTCATCAGATGCCAGCGTCTGCACAAAAGCAAACAATGGTCCATAAATGTGGACACCAACATTATCGCTTCCAACTGAATCGCCCCAACACAAACCGTTAAATTAAGCGTTCGGCTCTACAGTTAATTGTTTTATATATTGTACAAAATTTAGATTTATTTTTACTTTGAAAAATGAATTATAGAAAGCCTTTAATGTAAAGGACTATTATAAAGACTAAGAAATTAAAATATGAAATAAAAATTATAAAAAATAAGTCTTAAATGTTTTTATTATATATAATCATCATCATAAAGTGTCCTTCTAGATCTAGACTTCTTCTCTGCCACGCTCAAAAATTTATCCCTACGAACATGTTTCAGATTTTTAAAGAAATTTTCCTTACTTATGGAAGGATCTTGAAATTTCTTTTGCATAGCTAATATCTTTGTTTCCATTAGCTTTCTCCTGGGAATGTGTCTGAAGGCATATTCCCAATCACCAGTCAGTCTTAAGTCTAATAAAATAGGAATCATGTGATTTATATTTAAATTTTTCTTTGCGCCTGGAGCCCA